>JAGFMF010011929.1:2034836-2117922 GCA_019455555.1 Galemys pyrenaicus | reverse complement strand
AGCACCATTTATTGAATAAGCTATCTTTGTCCCATTGCAGATTCTTTGCTCCTTTGTCAAAGATCAGTTGTCCATAGTTGTGTGGCTTTACTTCTGTGCATTCTATACGGTTCCATTGGTCTGTGTGTCTGTCTTTATACCAGTACCAAGCTGTTTTAATTACTATTGCTTTGTAGTAGAGTTTGAATTCTGGGAGTGTAATACCTCCATTCTCCTTTTTCTTAAGTAAAGCTTTGGCTAATCGGAGTTTTTTGTGTCTCCATATGAATTTCATCAATATTTGGTCCATTTCCTTTCTCAGACTTTCTTAAACATGTGGGTTTCGACACGTTTGAGCTTGACTTTCTCACTCCTGCAGAAGTATTTCTCCATAGTAGGAAATTTTGGAGTAGAGGGGTCCATTGAAAATTCACTGTCATCAACATTTTTCTATCTAAAAGATGACTACACCAAGACAAAAACAGATGTTATAAGTCAATCTGTGGTCGAGTCTAGTGGGAAATTCTGATATCTCTGACTTAAAATCAGGAAGTCTCAGCTTGATGCGGGTGGGTTGTGGCAAAGAGGAGTTTTCTTTTTCTGCAGATTTTCCTGAGTTTCTCTTGTCCCATTTCTCATCCATTGTGGCAAATTCCATGAGGCAGTTTATTCTATAAAGATTTGTGGTAGAAATTAAACCATTAGGCCCTGTGCTAGTCAGCCTCGACTGGGGCCAGTTCTGAGGGCGTGAACTCCCTCAGTCCCCGGCCCACGAGTGTCGATGGAAGCAGGCCCTCATGGCCTCTGCGTTTTGCTGCTAAGAATTAGTGAGTTGTGATGTTTGCTCTGAGGGCTCCTTAGGTCTATCTAGGAAAGTAAGATTAAGTCTTTGGGGTGGATGTGATAACTAGGAAAGCAGGCCCAGCACATGCATGCTTATAAAGGCTTCTGAAAGAGAGAAAAAGCAATGAGGACTGATGATGGAAGGTTCAAGGAAGGCTTTTCAAAAAGATGAAATTTGAATTCATGTCTAAAGCATAGTTAGAATTAGGAAAGTGGGAGTGGGTGCTTTGTCAGTTAAAGAAACAAAAAAGGGGGAGCATAGGCACAAGGTTACCAGTGCATACTGGGAAAAGACGAGGCCCAGCGTAACTCACTTCAGTGGCAGTTGGTGAGGGGCATATGGGATGTGAGGTTAGTCTGGAAGCAGGAGGCTGGATTGGCAAGTTTCTCAAAACCAATTTGTGGATGTGGGAAATAGGGAACCATTGGGGATTTATGCTATTAATGGTGGCAGCTAATGCAAACATTCTCCAACTGTAATAAACAAATGTTTATGGTTATTCCATTTTCGTCAGCCAGTTATTCAGTGGAAATTTACTTCACAGTCTGAATTCTTAGATCAACACGGAGCATTTGCCTTGTTATCAGGTTGTGACTCTTTAGGGAGAACCACTTCTCTCTGTTGCTCCTGTGTGTGGCTCTGCACCCAGACGTAAGCTTTGAAACTGGCAATAAACCAAAAGCTGGCCAGATCACTCTCTCTCTCTTCTCTCTGTACTTTTTAGTATCTCTTAAGCATTGATCTGGAGGCTATCCAGAACCCTGAAGTATAAAGAACCCCTCCTTCAGCTTCTCATCATTATCCAAAGCAGCTTTGCCTTAGATCTGTTACTGAATAATCACCTTTCATTCCCTTAAGCCCTTACTCACTTTTACCTCAGAACTGAAATATTTACCCTGATAGCACACCTCTTGTTACTATTTGGCATCTAGTACTGAAACTGCGAAAGTGGATCAGTATAGGAATGTAAAATTAGTGGAAGGTGAAGTTCTTTGAAGCCATGTTTGTCCACCTTCCTAACATTTTATACAAAGTCAAGATACCATTAAGTATACATTCATTTTTTCAGTAGAGCTCACTAAGGGAAAGGGTGCATTTTGCTGACATCTGCATCCACAGTGCAGGCTGGCCTGAGTGATGTGAAGACAGTCATTAGATGCATAGCACAATAGTTTGTATAAACTTTGTGGAAGTTCTTCAGAGTTAATGGTTAGTTAGTTTTGTTATTTAGATTTTGTGACAAACAGTTTTAACCTTTATAAGAAAAACATAGTTGAAATCTGTAACTCTGTTGTGTCTTAAAAAAGGAGTTTGTCTAAAGGTTATGTTTACCAAATACCATATTTGTATCAGTATTCATTTCTCCTCTATGTTTATATAACTTTCATGCCCCTCTAAGTACATCTGGTCCTCCCATTTGTCCATGTGGGCCATTCAGTTGAACAGTGTCAGCTGAGTGGAAGGAAGAATCTGTCTAAGCAGTCGTTTGCTTTATGCTTGGTTTGGGAGGGACAGACTCTGTGTCAGGATAGATCCATGGATGCTGCCAAGAGAACGGGGATCTGACGTGGGTGGGTGGGTGGGTGGATAGATGGAAGGATGGATGGATGGATGGATGGATGGATGGATGGATGGATGGATGGATGGATGGATGGGTGGATGGATGGATGGATGTGAAGGGACATGATCAGCTAAATGATCCTCAAAAATGGTCACGAAGACTGGTGCTTTAAATAGGTACTTTTAAATATGCAACCTAATGTAGCATTAAAATAATTTCCCTTTTTAATTTAGGGTAGCATTAAAATTCTGTGGATGCCAGGTTCCCACATTAGAGAAAATTAGAAATGCTTGTTTGAACTGAAATATGCAGTAGACTTGAGACCTAACTACACTGTGAATGTAGATTTAATCGCACGTGAATATACGTACCAGTGCGATGTTGGTATTCTTATTTTTATAGTTAGCAAACTAGAGGTACAGAAAGTTAAATATCTACACAGTCACCTTAATTTTCTCAATATTAATGCCAAACTGACTTTTATAACACAACATGAATTCAGTCTTTAATTTGATAGATATTTGTTGAGTGTAGCCTATGTGCTGGATACAGTTCTAAATGTTCATGGAGCAAATCCATTGTCTCTGTCTGGATTGAGACAGACAGAAAGGAAGATCAAGGAGTAAAGTAACTAATGTATCACACACAGTAATTGCCTGGGGGGAAAAATCCAGCTAGTAAACTGACCAGGAGGGGAGAAAAGACTTGCCAGTGGGAGAGACAGAGACAGAGATCAGTCTGTCAGGTCAGACATCAGTCAGAAGGGTGACAGCCTGACCATCTGAGCATTTGCTTCCCAACTTGTGCCTTTATTGGAACTCTGTAAGAAGTCATATTTTTAAAAGGCTTCTGAAAATAAAAATCTAAAGCTCTCTACCTAAAAATACTGTTGTTTAACTACTACATAGGCTTGGTAGAGCACAGGATCCTGACTTGATGGGTTCATTCTAAATGACATTTGGATCCATTAAGCTCCTTTCCAACCCTGACCAGCTCTCAGGAGACAAACCCAATGGGCTCTGGTCGGGGAGCACATTATTGAAGGATGAGGAGGCTCTCAAAGGAAAGGTAGTCCTTTTTAGGGCTGTCTATGGCCTAAGCCCTTACAAAGTCACTTAAGTGATGATTCCTTTTAAACTATTCCCATTAAACTGAATTTTAAAATATTACTTCAATAAAGTTAATATGTCTTTATGATAAAAGTCCAGTCTTTGGACACCACATCTCAATTTACACTGCCACTTTTAAATTTTTTCCATATCATCCCAGAAATATTTCTCCCTACTTTAAATGTCATAAAATTCAATCTTATACCTTTTTATACTTAATATATCTTAAAGTCTTTCAAATCAGAACCTCTAGGTGACCTTATTTTTTTTTAATGCTGTCTATTTCCATTGTATACATTGGATAAGCCCTTCTCTTATCTATGTGTGGTGAGGTTATTTTCATTATGAGATATACATTAAAATCTTTGGTAAAACATGTCTGTATGATAAATTCTTACAGAAGAAGTAGAGTTCATAGGTCAAAGTTTGCATATTTTTAATGATGTTACCAAATTAACCTCAAAAAATAACAACTCACACTTTCATCAAGATATGTGGAAGTACTTTGAACTGACTTTTAGTTTTACTATTAATTTATTAAATAAAGAAAACCCTTCATGATTGTGTTATAAGAGGAAATGCAAAGATCAGGATTCCAGAATCACACATGGACTGTGAGCCTGAAATATTTTCCATGACCCTATTTTCCAAACCAAAACAATGCTGCTGCTACTGCTGCTGCTGCTGCCACTTCTTTTTTTCTTTTTTAATTTGCATGTAAATTGCACTCACATCTGATGATTGTTTCCTGGGATGATGAAGAGGTCCAGAGAGACTCTGCTCAAATGCCACATTTTCCATCAGGTTGTAAAATGCTAATAATATGCTTCCATTTTCAGAACACATTTACCTTCTTGAAAAAGCAAATGTTCCTTTTGAAGGAATGCTTTATTCTTTTTTTTAACATCTAGAGTTGAGCCTCTTCTGACTATGAAACCAAATAAGAGGTTGCACAATTTTCCTTTGTAGTAAAAAGTTACAGGTGAGGCTAGACCATCCCCTCCACCTCCAGCCTTTACCTCTTCTGGGGAATAGGGAGAGGGAGTTGGCAGAAGCCCGTAAGACTGCTACTTCCTATAGGATATTGGCAAAGTGCCTACACAGGTGGCTTTAGTTTTTTCACCTTTGACAGAAAGGGCAGGAATGCCACAGAGCATCTCAGCTTTGTTCCCCTTGCCTTGCACTTAATAGTGCTCAAAAGATAATAACTGAACGAGTGGGTAAATCTATTCAGCCATCTCCAGCTGCATAATCTACTGTCCTCATTTTTAAAAATGATCTGTAGAATAGTCCAGAAAACAGACAATTCAGCTTTGCTTTATCTTCCCCAAAGTTGGAGAATAGGCAAACACTGAAGCTGAAGTTGGAGCTTGCAGACTCTCGACTAGGACTCTACCCTTGCCTCCATATTTACTGGAGCCCAGCTGCTGTCAGAAGGCAGAGCTGGGCATCCAGGAAGCCAAAGGACACTCATTCATCAGACTCCTAACTGGGCTAACCACTTCCTCTATAAGCTCAGCTCTCATTTGGGCTGTGAGAACAATGAAGGTACCCATTAAAACCCAGCAAAAGGAGAGGGATCTATAATAAGGAAAACCTCACTGTACTACATTTGAACTTTTGACCTGCATTCTTCCTTGAAGGTTAGCTGTTTCCATGATCGCTGAAATTCTGATTTTTCTACTTTCTAAATATCACACTAGGTAGTTATATACAGTATGACTAGTGAACACCTACTAGTATACCTCCCTGCCATCTGAGGGCCCACCTTGTGCAACATAGTATGTAGTTTTCCCACTAGAAACTCTTTTCTTCTTTGAAACACCTGCATGAAAGATGCAGAGATATTCTTTGTAGTCAGCTGCTGCTTTCTGTGCAAAATTGGAAATTAGAAGGAAGGGCCTGGGATTAAGAGCTTTCTGCCCAGTGAGTATGCAGAATCATTTAAAAACCTAAGAGGTACCAAAGAGGTAACCATGATAAAGACAAAGTTCCCAGAAAAATATTTGCCATTTCCACCCCTTTTATGCTGTTAACTGTAGTAAGCCAGAATTTGGAGACAGGGTGACCAAACACCAGCATTGAACCAGGATATATTTGAATTCATCCCGTGAGCCATTGCATCAGAGTTGTGAGAATTTTGGGCTGTTGGCCAAATGTTTTCAGGATTTTTAGGCACATTTTTTTTCTGAACCAGTTGTTTGCCTGTGGATTTGGAAACTATTTTCGTGTCAAGGTATAATTGTTCCTTCTTTCTGGATCTTCTAAATTCAGAATGTGGCAGCTGCCACAAATAGTAAGACTCAACCGATGTCTTGCTACAGCCATGTGCCTGAGGAAGTGGCTCCCCCAAGTAAGGGAAAATGACAGAGTTTCAGTGGGTCTTTAAGGATATCCCCCACTGCCATAGAAGACTAGAAGCTACTGCTTGTGCTCTGGAGAATCAGGAAGAATCACATGTTGGCATCTCTTCTGAGTGTCCTCATGAATATAAACGTGATACCCTGGCACCTTCTCACCAGCTATGGTCCCATATCTGGAGAACGGCTTAAAAAGGGAGTTCAGAAGTGCATCTCCAGTTAAAGATGGTGGCCTGTTGTAGAAATAGGAAGATTTTTCCCCCAACTACAAAAATCATACTATGCATCTGTAATGCCCAGTTATGAAGGTGAAGCCCCCTTCAGCGGAGTGCATGGGAACATTCTCTCACCCTCTGATTCATGAAGGCGTGATTCACTGATTGTGGGGCAGGTGTAGTCTCACAATTAAGAGAATGTTAACAAGCCCACACACTAACCCTTGAAGCCAGCTTCCTCTTAATACCCAGTGCTCCTTGCCAGATTTACCCAAGTCTTTATGGGATCTAGGTCTGATCAAAGCCACTAACACAGTTCCCACAGCAGAGCAAAGAGAACAGACACAGAGTAAAGGAGAAAATCCCTTGTGACTGCCTGAGCCCATGAGTTATTCTCATTCTGGAACTGACCTTAGAATCTAAAGCAGAACCTCTTGAGTCTATTTGGGAGTCTCGGGAATATGAAGTGATCCAGATTTTTTAAGATTCCTGCTATCCATACAGATTAGAAAGTTGGGCCTCCCTGGTGGCACAGTGGGTTGGGCAGCGCACTGTGGAGCAGACCACAGCCACTGCAGCATGAGTTCAATCCCTACCGCCGGCCAGGGAGGGGACCTACATGGCGCAGCAGACCTCTCCTGCTGCGCCCGCTGCTCCCCTCAATAGTGTGCTTCCGTTGATCTGCCTGTTCTGCTCCCCGCTCTGTCTGGTGAATCCTCTCACCTCTCTGGACTCTGGCCTGTACCCCAGCTCTTGTATGCATAAATAAATAAAATCTTTAAAAAAAAAAAAGAAAGAAAAAACAGACTAGAAAGTTTACTACTAGTGGCAATCATGGAAACTAAAGCTAGAGAATGGTGAAGCAACATAACTGTCTGCCTGGAGGTACTTTATTTCAGGCAGCTTTGAGACAAAATACCTATTAGGAGAGGGTGAACATGGAAAGTGGCTGAAATTATAGACTTAGTGCTGGAAGGTGCCGTCACCATGATGCTTTCTGGACATTTTTAAGATGAAGAAACTGGATTGGGTGAGGTCAATAGGTAGTTACAGGTTCATTCTGCTGCCCAGCCCCAGATCACAGTCCAGGTCTGCAGAAAGGGACATGGTGGTGGCATAAAGGAGAACTACAAAGGGAGACAAACTAGTTAAAATGGGAAAATAAGCACCAGGCTGAAAGAAAGGTTTGCATAGAGACTCATTTTCAGAAAGCTCTCTAGCCAACTAGACTGGGAACTTCCAGAGGACCAACTGTACTCAGACTTACCTCTCACTGGAAGGGCTGATATTTTTTATTAATAATAAAATCTCATGTTATTCATGTATTGAGGTTTGGGTAACGTTGGGTTAGAGCACTGTACATGCTTTAGAGCATAAGGTCACACTTCTTGAGATGTATATTGCCACAGCACACTAACCCCAAAGCCCCTGTAATTGTAGATGTTGATTAAAGCACTGACCAGGGATTTCTGATCACATTCTGCTCCCCATCCCCATTTCTTGCATGTTGAGAATCAATGCCCTCAGGGTAGCAGAAAGGCCCGGAAATGGCCATGTTTTTACTCACCCACCAGCCCTTTTGCTCACCAAAAGGGTGAGCTAAGGGTGAAGCCTTAGCTCACCCTTTTTGGTGGCTAAGGCTTCGTGACCTTTGAGAGCCTCATTTTAGGGGGCCTGCTCTTCCCTTTATTAGCCTAGGGGCCAATGAGTGCTCCCCCGCCTCCATCTCTCTCTGCTGCTCGAGGGAGGAGGTGGAGGAAGTGTTTCAGCTGCCCCTTAGCCTTCATCTATCCCCGCTGCTGACCAGGCTTCTTTCTGGAGTGTTTGGGGTAAGGGGGCCTGTGGACCATAGGGTTTCAGAGCCTGCTGACATCAATTGCGATTAGGATCTCTTACCTCTGACTGTTCCCTGCATACCTCCATTTTGCAGCAAAAGGGAAAATACATGAACATCTAGAGTTGACTGTGTCACTATTAGCCTGGGCCTCCTGGAAGGGGTATAAATCACTCATCCAGCCTTGCTAGTGGGTACCACACCTGTCACTAGTAGCTCACAAAACTTTCCATGATCTTGATAAATCACTGGAAGCAAGAGTGCTGCCCACAGCAGTGCAGAAGCACAAGAAGGAAGAGCAAGAAGCATCACACCCACTCCTGGGTCCGTGAGAAATGGTGGCGCTGACAAAGGTGTAGGCATGGATCACACTGCCCAGCTCCTGGGGTGCAGGGGTTCTCTTTGCACGTTGGCTCCCAGCCCCTCTTCAACAGGCTTCATGCATCACCTTTGTCCTCCTGTGGCTTCACCTCTAGACTTGTCCTGGGCAAGAGGGTCCTGATGTCACACATTGACATCCTGATGAGTGACGCTGGGGCGTGTGTTTGTGCCCACCCTGCCCAGGTCCCCAGGACTGGGGCGTCCACCTTGCTCTTTAGAGGGATCCCCTTCCCTATGGGACATCTAGAGAAGGTGGCCCAGCCTTGAGAAGAGGGGCTCAGTGCCAGTGTTGGCTCCTTCGAGGTCCATTCTGTTTTTACTTTGATTGGGAAATGCAGAGCGGGACGGACTCAGTGTATGCATAAAGCATCATTACCCATTCGGGAGCAGCCCTGGAAAGGCTGCACGCATGCAAGTGGGGGGACAACAAACTAGCATCTTGTTTCTTTGAAGCGCCTCACCACCTGCCTAGGGCATGTACTTGCCGTGTTCTTCCATTCCAGTCATCCTGTTAAGGTGGGAGAGGTCCAGAAAGACTTCACCTGCCCTGCTGCCAGTGAAATGCACAGTGAGCGAGATGAGGGGTGCTCACCATCAGTCCCCCAAGTCTGAGACCTGTGCTTCTTTCCCATTTTAACCTACAGGATTATCAGGTGCATTTTACAACCTGTGAACTCAGTGTTTCTTTCTCTTAAAAGCGGTTATTCAAATTGAAACTACATTATCGTAGAGTCAGAGCAAATGAAGGAAATGAGTATCATTTGCCGGTTTCTGTCTCCAGCACCCATGCTCTATCCTACACATTATTTTCCCTGAACTCCGGTTTCACTCTGAAGCGTCCTGTTCACGTGTTGGTACAGATTGTAAAGCCCAGTCTTCGCCCTGGCTTCACTGGCCCTTCCGCTGCCCACTCGTGTGCTGCCCGGTCAGTTTTCAGTACATCCCAAGCTCTGCAGAAATCAGGGGTCATGATGATCATACGCCCCGATTCAGACCCAGGGTCTACCTGCACCAGGCTGGGGCTGTGGGCCAGGAAAGACTCCCCACCCTCTAGATGTTTCTTCACTTACCAGGTTGTGTTCCTCTGCCTTCTAAATACCTGTGTGCCTGCCCTGCCCCAAACCAGCAGGGTGTTCATCAAACCTCACATATACCCACTAAAAAGAGGCGATTTTACTGTAGCCAAACTGAGCCCTCTAGAGACCTGACTTTAAAAAAAATCTAGTCAAACCCTCAAGTCCAAGGTTGTTGTTGCTGTGACAACACTGTATGCAAAAATTTATTGAAAGACTCTTAAGGGTCCACCCAGAGGAGACTGGTTAAATAAAGTATAGTAGTTGCCTGAGATGATATATTATGGAAAAGCTGTTAAAGAGAATTAGATCTCTATATTTGATGTGAAAATTTCCTTAAGATGTAGTGTCAAGTGCAGAAAAGCAATGTTCTGAACAGTGGCCACAGTTGCTGCTCCTTTGTGTGAAGGTGTGCTTGTGCATTTACTTGGGTCATTTGGCATATTCCCGAAGGATGTGTGAGAAATTGCCAGCAGTGCTTTGCTCCAACGGGAGGAAGAGGGTGCTTAGGGACAGGGTAAGAGGAAGACTTCATTGATACTGTTGTGTTTTTTTGCATTTTGACTTTTGTATATATTGTCTCTTCAAGAAAGAAATTAAATAAATTGCTTTGGCCAAAAAAAAAAAAACCCACCCACAGGACCTGGCAAGA
This sequence comes from Galemys pyrenaicus, assembly GCA_019455555.1. NCBI lineage: Eukaryota > Metazoa > Chordata > Mammalia > Eulipotyphla > Talpidae > Galemys > Galemys pyrenaicus. The sequence continues at coordinate 2,107,914 of JAGFMF010011929.1, read as the reverse complement.
ATGTCATTGACCTCTAACCTGAGTGTTTGTTTCTCTTTCAGGCCCATCCTCTGAGCCTACTCACTCGCCCACCAGCAGTGGGAAGAAGCTCTTTGCTCCTGTTTCATTCCCCTCAGGCTCCACTGAGGACATGTCCCCCAGCAGCTCTCTGCAGCCCCCGCCTCTCCCCCAGAAAAAAATAGTGAGCCGGGCAGCGTCTTCCCCAGATGGCTTCTTCTGGACCCAAGGCTCCCCGAAGACACGAACAGCAAGTCCCAAACTGAACCCTAGCCACTCAGAAACCAATGTCTGTGTGCACGAGGACTCCCACGTAAGCTGCTCCTCCAGATGTGGTCCTGGGAACCACCAGCACCATATCTTCTCTTCTGAGCCTCTGGAGAAAATTTGCAAAGGTAGTGGCCACCGGCTCCCAGCACCGGGGTCAGTGGGCAGCAAAAGCAACTGTGGGAGTCCCGGCATCCAGTGCAAAGGGGTCCCCTCAGCCTCCTCCTCTCAGCTGAGTGTGTCCAGCCAGACCTCCACCAGCAGCACCCAGCTGCACCTCCACAGCCTCCTGAGCAGCATCAGCAGCAAGGACGGCACCTACAAGAAGCTAGGGGGGCTCTACGCCCAGTCCCTGCTCCGGCTCGTGACCAAGTGTGAGGACCTCTTCATGAGTGGCCAGAAAAAGGAGCTGCACTTCAACGAGAACAACTGGTCGCTCTTCAAACTGACCTGTAACAAGCCGTGCTGTGACTCGGGGGATGCCATTTATTACTGTGCCACCTGCTCCGAGGACCCCGGCAGCACCTACGCTGTGAAAGTAGGTACCACCCTCCTCCCATTCTGCAGTCAGCCTGTGGGTCCTGGCTTTGGCAGCACTGTGGAAAGAGCAAGTACTTTCACCCCCCAGGCTTCAGGAGGGGTTGATTCCTAAGGTTCCTCTAAAACTTAACGCCCAGTGACGTCACACTCTGCCTGACCCAGGACACAAGGCAATGAGATCTGTAGTATGAACATAGATTCATTCCACGCTTTCAGGAATGAACCTGTGATCTAGTTAGATTAATGAAGCAGTTGCCCTTTAACACAAGAGTTCATTCAATAAAGACAGAGGCGATCTTTACTAGGTGCCTGCTCTATGCCAGGTATTTGATGCAGATCTCATTATATGGAGAAGAACTAAGGTACCTGTGGATTAAGTTTATACTCTAGTGAGGGAGATGGAAAATTAAGATAGTGTCTTCGAGTGTTAGAGCCAGGAGAGTTCGATGTAGACATCATCTTGAACAGTAAGACTAACAGCACTGGTTGAACATTCACTATGTAATTAGTCTTCTGGGCATATTAACTGCATGACCGCGAATCCTCACAGGGTAAGTATAGAGATGGGGAATGTAAGGCTTAGAATGCTTAAGTAATCTACCCACAGCTAAGTTGGTGACTGACAGGATATGAAACCTGGTTTTTTCTGTCTCTAAATCTTTAGTTACAGTCCTATCAGTTAAGGAAAATTAAGTTCAGAGAAGTAACTAGTCCAAGCCACAGACCTCTTTACTCTTTGAGGCTGGATCAGGGCTGTTGGGCCATACCCCACTGCTCCCTGGACGCAGCTCTGGGCAGCCTTGTCCAGCTGTCTGCACCCATCTGGCCACTCTGGTCTCTGCTGCCGACTCTGGTCATTTCATGTGATCTCCTCTCCTCTTTTATCTTTTTTTGGTGTTCTTTGACTATCTGGTGGACCTATGACCTTTCTAGAAAAGCAGGCTTTGTGGGAAGCAAAGAGAGGGTCCCTAAGCTCTTTTCTTCCCCCACCTGTCCCTTTTTATGTTAGGAAAAAAATACAGTGGATAAGCTAACCAAAAAAAAAAAAAAAAAAAAAGGCTTAATGGGGTCTCTTCCTGCTTGCCAGCAATACATTTTAAATATTGTGACTATTAGTCAAGGAAAATTGATCCTGTTTATTGTTGGAAATCAAGTCCCCAAAAGATTCGGCCCTGTGGCTCAGCAGGCAGGAGATGAGAAAACACAAGCGTCCTGAATCAGTCTGTGCTACTCCTTGAACTTTGCCTCTTTATATGTAATCTCAGAAGCTACTTTGTTTGGTAAGTCATCCTCCCTGCCACTCCTTCAGCCACAGTTAAAAGAGAAATCCTGGCATCTCCCTTCCTCTCAGGAGGGTGCTGTGGTCAGGAGAGGGAAAAGTGAGTGGACCCTCCTGTGAGCTTAACATGATAATCCAGGTTTATTATTGTGGTTCCAGAACTAGGGTTCTGTCCCAGCCAATGAGAGCATCCTAAATTTGAATGCCCTGAAAGTCAAGGGGACAGTGGTGTCTTTACGAAGCTTTTCTCTTTTGCTAGCCCCAGTGAACTTGAGAGCATGATCTGTGAACCATCCCTGTCTTCTACCCTGAACACTTCCTGTGTTCAAGTGCACCTGTCACGCTTACCTCGTCTCCTGGAGCTGGACGTGGCAGCTCATTCAGTGTTAAGAGACAGCTGATCTTTCCATTCTGGGAAGCAGAGAATCTCAATGAAGACGCTTAATCCTTCTGACCCAGAAAGTGATATGTCTCGATTGCAAGAACTAGGGGGCTGCCTGGGGCAAGATCTGCTCTTGGATCAGAACCTCAGGGCAAAGGGCTTTGTTTATATCCATAAGTGATCATGATCTACAGCTTGAACCTATAATAATACTGAATTAGCTACATCCTCCTTAGAACAAAGCAGAAAACTCAGCTTTGCCAAAGGATGTTAAAAGCAAGCTTTGATCCTCATGTCATTAGAAATAGAAACCATAAGGAAACCAGAAGACAGACACCACCCTCTAAGGGAGGGAGCCCCAAGGATTTCCTACTTCATTTTCCTGGAGACTTCTTAGCAGCTCCAGGACTGTCGCTTACTATGTGAAAAGGAAATTTGAAGAATGGCTTCAAATATTCAGAGTCTGAGGAACAATAATACCAATTTACAAATGTGCCTGGTCTGGTCGCTGGGAGGTGGGCTGAGGGTGGGGGCACTGTTAGTGGAACATCATTTCATATGTGCAGCTGTTGCACTCGTTAGCAAGCCAGTCTAGACTGAATAGTCATCCGGAATCCGCAGGAGGGAGCAGGCCCCCTCCCGCAACCCCTGCACTGAGCTCATTTCATCTGCACTTGGTAAGCAGGAACCCGCACAGAAGTCCCCGTTGACAAAAGCAGGCTCGCACCTGCTCCTGCTAATGCCCAGCTTCTGAGCCTCCAATCTGGGCTGGAAACCTGTGCAGCCACATGAAAGCTGCTCTCGTAGCTCTGCTCTCGGGATATCTGGGGGTGGGGAGGACTGTCAGCTCCGCGTGAGTTTTTAAAGCTGGTTTAAACCTCAGTCAACTAGAACTCCAGTTCCATAATTAGGGACCTGTTTTCAGCTGGCTGAGTCTTTTTTATTGAATAGAACGTGACTTAGCCCAGATTCTTAACCAAGAATGAGGTTAGGGCTCCAAAGTTGAAAATGAGACTTGGCTCAGCAAAAAGTTTGAAATTTGAGCTGAACCAGAGGCTTGTATGAAGCTCTTCAGCCAAATGCAAGCTCAGAACCCCTATAAAAATGAAATGGGGCTGGAGCAGAGGGAGAAGGGGATGAAGAAGTCTCTTTCCTCCCTCTCCTTTACCACCCCCACCTCACAACACATACTGGAATGATTTCAGGGCACATCATTATTCATTTTCCGTACAATGCATGCTTGTATGCTTTCTCCTTTTAGGTGTTGTCCCTGCAAAATTCCCACCAGTTCACCCATGAACCATCACTATAGTCCCTTGTGCTCTTCTCTCCCCTGTTTCATTCCCTTTTCCTCTCCCTCCCTCACAGAATGTCTCTGATTATGGTTACCTGCTAATTTTGGTTTATTATTATTATCATTGTTATTTCTTTTCCTGATTCCTTATTTGGTTCCCCTATATTCCTCCTATAAGACACCAGTGATATTAGCATGCTCCAGGCAGAGGCACGAGCTCTGCAGTGCCCATGGCGAGGAAGCCGCATGTCTTGCCAGAGAACCAGCTCAGTGATTTTGAAAGGCATCCAACCCAGTTGTGAATTACTCTGCACCTTCATTTACATCTCTGTGCAAACTGTCACGGGCTCCACTGGAGCCTTGTGTGGCGGGCGCAGCCTCTAGTATCCCTGAGAAAGGGGATTCTTGGAAATACTTCCCAGTCCCCTGGGCAGCTTCCCTGTCCGGGTTTGTGCACTAACCTGCCAGCCATCTCTGGATTGCTGGCAACACCACATGGCTGCAGCCAGATTGGGGAACAATCACCATGGCAACCTTTCCCCATGAGCCTCACCAGGCTAGACCTGAGCCTAAGACACACCTGTGTTGTTTCATTTCAGACTCACAATGGCCCTGTGAGGGAGCAACTGTTTCTACCCCCATATGCAGAAGAGACAGACTTCAAAAGAAATGCAGCTTCTCCCCAATTTATGTGGATTCTGTTTGTGAATGCACTGCTAACGTGTATCTGTAACCCCCACATCAACATTTGTGCCACTTTTGTGGGTGTTCCTGGACATGCAGAAAGTACGGGGAGAGGCTTGCAAGAACTTTCCTCGTATTGCTCCTAGAAGCAGTGATTCAGGATTCACTAAATCAGTATTTGTGGCCACGTAAGAGGACATAACTACTCCAGATAACAGGAAACAATTGTAGCTTGCCAATGTTTGCAGAGTTCATATTTAAACCAAGATTTTTTCAACCCTAGGCCCATATTTTGGATAGCTAGAATCCTTCTCAAGTTATATAATCTTGGACAAACCATTGAGCCTTTCATAGCCTCAGTTTCCTTCTCTGTAGTAGCATTCTGTTGTTTCAGATTTAATGAGAGACTGCATGATAATGCTTAGTAGGTATAGCCCACACACTCCCGTAGGAGTTGGGTAGGTATCTGTTGTTGAGAACCCCTCCTGGAAGGTACTGAGGTCAATATCAGGAGTAGTGATGATACCCCTACACCTCTGTAGTGGCACAGCAGAGGGCTCTATACACAATGGTTGAATTATATGTGATTTTTTTAAAAACCTCCCCCATCCCCACCCCCACCACCCTTGGCTTCCTTTAGCTGCAGAATGCTCCAAAGGACTGCCATTGAAAAGCTGGCAGCGGTGAGCCATACTAAGAGTGAGCATGCAACCCTGCATTCCAAAATCATTGTTGTTAGTATCATAGGAAGCAAAGTCAAAGATAAAGTAAACTTCCTTCTATTTCTAGCCTACTTCTATAATAAAGTACTAAATTAATGTATTATCTCCCACCCCACCCCCAGTTACCTGTACAAAGTTTCCCTTTTATCCCCAGTTTCACACCCAAAAGATATATTTAGCTGCAATATAAATAAGTCTCTGTGAAAAGGTGCTGGTGATAGAACTTCCAAACACCACTTGTAAGCATCATGGCGCTTCAGAAGCACAGCTGTAAACCTTCTGGTGGGGTAAGGCCACAGCCCAGAGGGGTATTTGGGAATTATTTGCAGGAGGCTATTTTATAGGTAGATGTAAGATGCCTTTCTTGTCAGGATTATACACTGTCTTTACCTTCTATAAAGCATGACTGAGGTTGCACAATATCTTTTTGAGGGAGGAGACCACAGACCATCTTCAGTCCCTTTCAAGGTAATTACAAGGACACTGAGCCTGACCAAGGGTCCTCACGTCTGGCTCCAGATTGTCTAGTCGTGTGGCAGCCAACAAGACGTAGTGCAGTTAAAGATCCTCAAGCGACTGGAGCTGTCATTAGAACAAGAAGACATTGAGGAGGCAGGAAAGAGGCCGTGGTGGGGATTCCCCAGAGGAGCTTGAGATCATCTGCTTTTTATGCCTACCTTCAGTTCAGAGGGTTGCCTGGGCACTTGGGTTCACTATCGCTGGAGAGCTTTCTATTTCATTTCAATTGCTGTGACTCATCTTAGCAACTCCACTAGCATCAACCTCGCAAGTTGTGCCAGCTAGTAGGCCTGCATCTTCACCTGGATTTAGAAACTAGGGCAGCCAAATCCCAGAGGTTCAGGGTCCACATCTGCCCCAAGATTCTCCAAGAAGGGAGCACCCTGAAGTCAAACACATCCACTGTCAGGCAGCTACCCATTTGGTAGGGTACCCTAAGGGTGAGGAGCAAGGCTGACAGTTTGTCCAAACTGCTGGGAATATTTCCAGCCCGCTCTGTATGGGGTAATGTTAATTTGTGGTTGACTTAAAGAAATTGCTAGAATGTGTTCAAAGTGACTGTACCACCTTTAACATTTCCCAAAACCAGCAATCTGTGCGAGTTCCTGTTTCTCCAATCCTCACACTCTTGTCTGTCATTTCCGTCATAGCCAGAGGGTATCACAGGTATCTCGTTGGGATTTTTACTTGCCTTCCGTGTTGACTCGTTGTGATGTCAAGGAGCTTTGATGTATTTGTGACTATTTACATATTTTTCTGGAGAACTGCTTATTAATATCTCCTGTTCCCTTTTTGATTGGTTAATTTATCTTCTTATTTTTGAGTTGTAAGTTTTTTGTAAATTCTGGGTACAGATCTTTTATCAGATATGTGTTTTGCATACACTTTCTTCCAGTCTAATATCTGTCCTTCCATTTCCTTAATGCTATCTTTTGAAGCACAGAAAGTTGAATTTTGATGTTTATCAACTTTCCACTAATGAGACAGGCTTCCAGTGTGATACCTGAGAAATATTTGCCCAACCCAAAATCTCAAAGATTCTTTCCTATGCTTTCTTCTAAAATTGCAAGTTGGGGCCCTTACACCTAAGTCCTTGAGATCCATTTTGAGTTCCTCTCTGTGGAGTGAAGTGACACAGGTTACCTTAAGAAAGGTTTAACTTCACCTTTAAGAGATCCAATTGCCCCAGCACCAGTTGTTCAACAGAATAGTGAACCCCAGTCCTGACCCCACGTCTCCTTTTCTCCACAGATCTGCAAGACTCCTGAGCCCAAAACGGCCTCGTACTACAGCCCCTCTGTGCCCGTGCACTTCAACATCCAACAGGACTGCGGGCACTTTGTCGCCTCTGTGCCCTCCAGCATGCTCACGTCTCCCGATGTGCCCAAGGACCCTCTGCCTGCCCTGAAGCCCCAGCCTCCGGCCCAGGAGCAGGACTGTGTGGTGGTCATCACCCGGGAGGTACCCCACCAGACTGCCTCTGACTTTGTGCGGGATTCGGCCACCAGCCATCAATCTGAACCCGAGGTTTATGAGCGACGCGTGTGCTTCCTGCTTCTGCAGCTCTGCAATGGGCTGGAGCATCTGAAGGAGCATGGGATCATCCACCGAGACCTGTGCCTGGAGAACTTGCTGCTGGTGCATTGCACCCCCCAGGCCTCCCCCAGCCCCTCTGCTGCTACCCCTGTGCCCCCTGTCTCTTCTGCCATCTCCAGTGCCCCTCCCGTCACCACATCCCTTTCCCCTGCAGCTAACCCCGCCCCTTGCCCCTCTGCTGCCCTTCCTGCCAGTGTCACTCCCACCCCCCCAGCTGCCCCTTCCTGTCAGGGAGTGCCAGGTGAGAAGCACTTGCCCCGACTCATCATCAGCAACTTCCTGAAGGCCAAGCAAAAACCAGGCAGCACCACCAACTTGCAGCAGAAAAAGAGCCAGGCCCGGCTGGCCCCTGAGATCGTGTCGGCCTCCCAGTACCGCAAATTTGATGAGTTCCAAACAGGCATCCTCATCTATGAGCTGCTCCACCAGCCCAACCCTTTCGAGGTGCGGGCCCAGCTGCGGGAACAGGACTACCGGCAGGAAGACCTGCCTTCTCTGCCCTCACTGTCCCTCTATTCACCAGGCCTGCAGCAGCTTGCCCACCTGCTGCTGGAGGCCGACCCCATCAAGCGTATCCGCATAGGGGAGGCCAAGCGGGTGCTACAGTGCCTGCTGTGGGGACCCCGGCGGGACCTGGTAGAGCAGCCCGGCACCTCCGAGGAGGTTCTCTACAACACCCTGAGAAACTGGATTGACATGAAGCGGGCCCTGATGATGATGAAGTTTGCTGAGAAGGCGGTGGACCGCAGGCGCGGGGTGGAGCTGGAAGACTGGCTTTGCTGCCAGTATCTGGCATCCGCGGAGCCTGGAGCCCTCTTACAGTCACTGAAGCTCCTGCAGCTTCTGTGAGCACAGCCCCCAGCCCTGCACTTTAGTTTCCCCCTCCTCACCTGACCCCCTTCCAGGCCCCATGCCCTTTCCTTGCCTTGGAAACATCCGTGTCTCCCTGGGAAATGGTACAAATGACTGTCATTCTTGGATGTAATATATATATATATAAAATATATAAATATGAAAGACTGAGGATGTCATCGTCCACCTGGCTGCCTTGTCTCCCCAAGCCCGCTGCAGCTTGTACATGTCTAGCTCAGTGCATGGTCTTGAGGACAGTTTTGCCGGCAGAATGAAGGTCCAGGCTCTGGCTCACTACTGCCTTAAGGGATCTCTTCACCTTTCGACAAATGGTTATTAACAAACACAAAACAAAACCCACTTTAAAAAAAAAAGGGCACATTGCTTTAGTTATGAACAGAGCTTTTTCATTCCTGAGAAGTACCTGAGTGCTTTAGAAACTGGTGGCTACAGTGGAACAGCAGCTTCTGAAGCAGCAGCCCCACTGCCCACAGTGCCCTTGGGCTTATGCTTCCTGTGAGCCAGAGCAGCAGGGAGCCAGAGGCCTGCATGTTGGTACCAAGTCAACTCTCCTGATCCTTCCCCATTGGCAGTCTTGGAAAGAACCCAGAGGTTTGGAATTTAACACCACAGCTCCAAACCCATTTCCAGTTTGCTGAAACTAGTTACCATTTGCCTCAGTCAGCCACCGCAGAATCACCCCAGTTGGCTTAACACCTAAGTCGAGGCAGGTTAAAGAGAAAAAACAAAGGGTAATGAGACAAAAGCAAGGGCTGGATCCACAGAATTAGGAGATGAGGTCTCAAGCTGAGTGTCTCAAGTTGGAGTGGAAGAGAGTGAGCAGGTGATTGCATCCACTCTTTCCCATCTGTCATCTCCAGTCCAAGACCAGTGGGACTCCAGACAGAAGCCCCTGAGTGACATAAGGGGCAATATCAGCTTCCTGGGACGGGAAGGGGAAGAATGGTCATCGGGTGCCAGAGGGCAAACACCCACTGTTCCTGCTGTGCTAGTACTGGTGTGCAAGTCCAGAACTCAGGTGTTCTCCCCCAGAACACTAGTATGCTGTTTGAGCTCCTTCGGGTTTCATGTTTGAACGTAACCATTCAACATGCCTATCAACACCTACTATCTATTCTTTAGAAGTACACACAGAGTTAGGAAGCAACAGATCAGTCCTCAAAACCAGATACATATAAGAGGCTAAGAACTACTCACCTGAAGAGAAGCAGCTCCCAAACCCTTGTATTTCTACCTAAATAGTAGCCTTCCAATTTATGAACTAATTCCTAAAACCTCATTAGTAACTATGGACGGTTTAAAACAAATGCAGAGACATTAATGGAGGTCGGAGGAATCTGGGGCTGTGGGGCCATCCAGACTGCTCTCCATCCCCTTCTGCATTGTAACTCCATGCCGTTGGCAAGCTCTGCCTCCCAGCTCTGGGCTGCAGGTAAAACACATCCCATTTCCTTGCATCAGTAGTGAAAACAGAGCCTGTGGAGCACATTTGTCATTTCAATTGTTGCCTGAGCTTTGAGGAGAAGAACTGGTTGAAACCAGCTTCCAGCTATGTTTGTACAGGAGAAAGAAAGTGTTTGAACATGGAAATCATAATTCTTCATAGGACCGATTTGTTTCAGAGGGTGTTATTTTGCCAGTTGTTAGTTTCTGGGAATTTTCCAGGCAATCTCTCTGCCCTCAATTTGCTGTCTTTTGCTTTCTTATTCTTTCCCGCTTCAAGTAAATAAACAATGAAGAGGGAGGAACCACACATTCTGCCAGGAAAGGCAGTGCCATTTGGAAACACGGTCTTAAGAAGCATATTTTAAGTCTGAACTAATTGCACCTTTCTTATATGTCACCCTCTTGAGAAAAAAAAAAAGAATTGAGATTGTGAAGAAAAAAAAGTAAAAACAAAAAACCAGAATGAACATGAACCAAAACCAATTTTTTAGGTTGGAAAAAGAAGAAACTATTGCAATTAATCCTGATTAAGAAGAATGACAGCAATCAAATATTAAACCTACTTTGAGCTGCCCACCAACCTAAAAATGGTAGAAACCACTGATTGCAGAATCCTTTGTGTGCTTTTAGGAAACAACTCCTAAATCCTTAGCCAGTGATTGGTTCTTTTACTGACCACTTGATTTCATTTTCTACCTAAAACCTGAACAAGTCCAGGAAAGTCTTTGGAGTCAAGATTCAAGCAGCTAAGATTTTATTACTTGGCCAAAAAATGGAGAAAGGAGCTCATAGTCTAAGGGCTTTCCCCAAAAGAAGTAGGACTTAGGTAGACTTTGAGAACGGGGAGAGGCTAAAGGGTCTGTGTCATCAGGATTTCAAAGAAATAGGCAGGAGTTTTCAGGACCTGCATTCACACCCCTTTTTCTTCCAAGTTTGGTCTTGCCAGAGCTGCCCGGGAGCTGGAGAGTGTGCTTCTTACTGAGGATATGGGGTTGTAGCTTAACCCTTGTCTTAATTCTGCCTCCATCGTGGCCTCAACTGGTCTTGTCTGGTTTTCTATGGTTTTTGTCTCAGAAAAAAAGATAAATAGGGTAGGGACAAAGAATTTCTGCAAGAAAAGATAAAATGGAAACAGAGCGAGGACTAGGAATTTACAGTTGCTGGGTTCAGTGACAGTTCACAAGGTAGTTTGTCAAGGATTTCCTTATTGAAACACATTGAGTAATGTCCCCGGTAGCACTTAAAAACAAACAAACAAACAAACAAACAAAAACATTTTCCTAGATAGAACAATTTCTTACATTCACCCTTGGTTAAATCCAAGGGTATAGTGGTCAAGCTGAATTCATCAAGCAATATGTGGGGGGACTTATACTCCTTTCTATTCATGGGTTGACCTTTCCCATAAATGCTACCAACATTACGTTGGCAAGCAACTTCATCACAATAAATTCAGGGGCTCACTATACAGGTTTTTTTTATTACCTCAAAATATACCTAGGATGCACAGTTTTATCTCTCAAAAAACTCCAGCACTAGATAGATTAAGTCCAGAAACAGTAGTTTGTTCTGCAGGAATCCGATTCAGAAATAAGCAGGAAACTTCTGTGGTGACAGTTTCACAGCATCTGGCTATTTAACACTGCTGGTATCTATGAGTTCATCTCCCCTTTGTTCTTGGCTTTAGACCCAACTACTGGTATGCAAATCTCCAGACTTTTTTTTTCTCTTCAACTCTGAGTTAAATTGCCCCCATATCCTTTCCACATTTGTAATTTTTGTTGTTAACAGGACTTTCCCCTTTTCATGCCAAGATGTAAAATCTTTTTTCTCCTCCTAAATTCTTTCCTGTAGGCGCTATGAATCCATAGATCTAAACTGTTATATCCTTGCCAGAAGCAAGATAAGCATTTCAGGGATTATTTATTTATCATAACACATGGCTTAGATCTAAAAAGACAGGGCTCTGGGAGCTGTCCTCCCCCTCTGGAACATTTCCTGGTTTTTAAAGAACTTGGGGCTGGAGATGCCTATTGTGATGTACACATGTAAGCAAAACATTGATGAAGATTTTGAAGAGAGAAGACTTGTTACTTGAATGGCTCCTCTGAAATTTGTTCTTTAAATATGTAAGCCAGCCCTTTCCTGCTCTGCTAAATATCTACAGACTTCAAGAGCTCAGGATAAGTTTATCACATTTCATTAAAAGTAGGAGCTTTGTCATGTAAAATCTGCTCTGCATATTTAATAGAGAATGATATGAATGAAATTGATTCACTAGAAACCAGAATTTAAACCAACTGATGTCTTTGCTAAAAATAAAACACAGGAATAAAATGATGGGGTGAGTCCTGGGGTGAAATGTCTGGACAAACTGCTCTTTCCTTCTCTTTTCTGATGCTAATCAGCGCCGGTTCAAACACAGCCTTGGAGACTTACTCCAGGCAGGAGATCTTTTCAAAGGACTTGCAAGCCTGATGGGTTCCAGAGCCCATCAAGAACAATCCCACTGAGGTAGGGGAATCTGGGGTTGGGCTAGAACTTTCATGGTCAACTTGGATCCTCACCAGGCCTGAACACCCAGCCTTATCTGACTGGCATCTTTCCTCTCGGGACTGTGACTACACCATTTCACCTTTCTGGAGCAGGGGAAGCAAAATCAAAATTACTCAAAATTGAGCAATTTGGACAGTTTTACTCTCAGATAAAAAATCCTAAGACTTGCTCCAAACCTCAGTCAGCAGACCCCTGAGTTAAACAACCATTCATTCTCAGTCAGGCTTTCTGGAATGGCACTGCCACCACCTTTACAGTCACGGCCACCCACTCTTCTGTGATCAAGTCTGCATTGATCCCTCACAGCAGACCCAATCAGGTGAGATAGCTAAGCCTGGTAGGAAATTACTGCTGGAATGAACATCCAGAGAGAGTGTAAGGAAGCCAGAGCTTGCGCTACTCTGTGGCTTGGCTTTTTTTTGGCTCCAGTGTGGTTGTTTCTCTCCTAACTCCAGAGAGCAGCAATGTAAGCAATGGGACTCCCCGCAAATCGTTTATGGAACACAGAGTTAACTCTTAAACAAAAGGAGCTTGATGCTGTTGGTCTTGGCTGTGTACAGCATGAGTCATGCGCTGTTTTAAGTACCTGATTGAATATGGATAGAATGAATGAGCTCGCTCGTTTTGTCCAGTGGAACAGTTCACTGTGGCGACAGGGCTGGCAGAGGGAGGCGGGGGTGGGCATCGTGCTCCCAGCACAGAAGGCACACCAGGGCACTGTCTGCAGCTGGACCTGCCAGCCTCCTCCCAGCTATGAATCATGCATTTGATCACAGCCCTCACCCTGCAGACAAGCCCAGCCTGCGCCAGCTGCTGGGCCCTAGCTTAGTGCTGGGCAGCCCCCTTTGTTTCAACTCTGAAAAGGCAGCAGCCCACTGGAGAAAACATGGCAATGAAGAAAACCAAGTGCATTGTTAAATGGGGATCACGGCTAGACTGTTCTCTTGACAAAAGAATCACTTCTGAACAACACCCTCTCGCAAGTGTTCTTGGAAAAAAAAAGCTTTTCACAAGGCCTGTGGGGGTTGCTTTCTGGGCACAGCTTGCTGGAGGGTTCAGGTTATCACCTTACAAGGGACAGTCCCTGTAGGGTCTGGGATTTTTTCCTGTGGTACCTCTAAAATTAGCATGAAGGGAAAGAAAGGGTGAAGGAGAAGGATACTCTTCCTGGAGAGATATTGTTAAGAGCAGGCACACGCCCCGAGAGTGGCTACAGCTTGGCTCTGTCTGGTGTCTGTGTGTCTGTAAATGGATACCACAGGATTTGATGAACAGAAACTGGCCTTGTAATCTGGGTCCTTTGTCTAGTTTTCACTCACGTCTCCCTGTGGGCTGAGCACTAAGAAATGAATTCCTTATTATGAGTAAACTTTCATTCATAGACTCCCAGGGTCACGTAAACAGAAGTGAAGTTTAAGGAAAATATTGGAAAACCATGAATGACAAGAATACTCCCTTTGTTTACCTGGCTTCTCTGTTCCAAGACACTTCAAGCCCTGGTATTTGAAATGTTATTTTACTGTCTTACAACATTTCTCTGATAGCTATACAAATCAAGATGGTAAGTCTATAGTTTAAGCAAAGGTAGAAACCTAGAAAAGTGACTTGACAGTAAAGTGTGAACTCAGGACTGGCACTTGGGCTATTCAGCTTCTGTTCTCACTAGGCTCCCGGGCTGTGTGTGACCAGACAAGGGCTGGGGACCAGCAATATCCACGCTCTGCTTCACCATCTATCTTACCTGCCCGTGGAAGCTACTGTCTCTTTCCCCTTTGTGTTCACTCGCTGAGAGTCATTCTTGACCTGGGAAGCAGGTACTTATTTTCATCTTATTACAATGAGTGATGAAAGATTAAAAAAAAAAAAAAAAAAACAAGAATGATGATGATAAAGAATGTTCTTTTTCACCAAGTAGACTATAAGCCCCTTGAGGCAGTGACCATATCTGAAACCACTTTGTTCCCCATCCTCTAACCCCTTGTATTATATCCAGTAGGTGTTTAATAAAGATGCCAGTGACATCTATGATGATGTGTGGTTTACAGTTGGTGACCATGATAATTACTTATGAAAAAGTGATAGAATGCCCCCACAAATCACACAGGGCTTTACAGTTAACAAACCACTTTCAAATCCCTGTGTCACACTCACCCTCAGACCCGGTATAGCATTCCCAAGTGCATGGCAGTGAGCCTCTGTCTTGTACGCCAAAGTTGGTATTTGCTTTTCCCCTACAATACACAGTGTGCAACTCCATTATTAATATTCAAAGTTAAAATCAAAGGAACATTTCGTATTTTTTTCATCATGTCGTGCAAACACTCTCTGTCTCTCTGAAATGCGTAGTGACGAGGTGGATAGTAACAGATGTACACAAATTATAATGGAAGCGGTTTTAGTTGAATTTCCCTAAATGCACTCCCAGAGGGAGGATGCTTCCTGCAGTACTCCCCAAAGAGAGAACGTATGCCTTGGATTGTCTGCTCAAGCCAGGTCAGTGCTTCCCAGCTCCTGGCCCCCCATGGGGAGGCCTTGTGGGTTCTATCAGATGGGAACATACGAGGGACAGTCCAAAATGCCTGCCCTCTTAGGCCCTGCCTCTCCACCCCTGCTCCAGATTTTGCCTCTGCACCCCACCTGCTACCCCCCACAGCCTGACTGCATTAACTCTTGTGAATTCATGGTCATCTTCCTGGGGTGTCTCCCCCTTAAGCTTATCCGACTGTGCCCACCCCAAACAGCGTTGTTTCTTTGCCAGACTGGTGCAGAACAGAACATGCCATTTTCTACACCAAACTGAGGTCACCTGGACAGAAAGGGAAAAAATCTTCACACTACCCAATATTTCTCACTCTAATTGTAAGACTTCACTCCTTGAGGCTGAATTTGAATATTAGTAAGATGCCAGCTTTAGTGGGACACCTCAAGTTCATCATGAGGCTGTCCCCAGGTTCCCAGCAACGGAACATTTTAAACAGAACTCAGGACGGCTGGGTTCGGAGCTCGCAGGCATATAGTCACTTAGCAGGTCTGCAGGTGGTGCATTTACTAAATTACATGCAATCCGAATCTCACATGACTCCCTATATGAAAGGCACATTTTCCGTCAATGCTTAAGTAAACTGAGGATGCAATCTGATGAGGACCTCCTGGATCTGTAAGTGTACAATAAGCCCTCACAACATAGTCAATACATTCTTGGAAATTTCAACTTTAAGGAACATGTCATATAACAAAAGCTGGCCTTCAAATAATGTTTATTCAACATCATCTAGATTTCTTTTTTTTTTTCAAATGAAGTTGAATGAAGTGACATTACTCAAGGACCTGCTCTACAAAAGTTCACAAATCATTTCATATTTATCAGTGATTTAAAAGATTGAGAAAACATTCTAAAGTTCGGCAGCCTGGGTTGCACAAAATTTGCATCAGCTTTGAGATACACTTCTGCTTCTGGTTGCTGGCTCAGAGTGCCTTCTTTTTGAACTCTTTCTCAGTGTATTTACAACAGGAATTCAGTCTTTCTAAATAATTTCTCAGTCTTCCTGGGGTAAAGAATCTATAAGCCTTGTGAACCTATTCCAGTGTCCCTCACAGCCACACTTGGCCAAGTTCAGATTTCTGCCTGGATCTCTCCATTTCTGGTCAGAAAAGTCTGTGAAAGCGAGCTAAATCCTCTACAGATTATTTCATCAGCCCTAATAAAAGCATGTCAGGCCTTTGCCAGGAAGAGTCTGATTTCAGAAGCAACTCTGTTTTCAAGTGCCAGGGTAATCGCCTCTACCCAAACTCATGAAGATCACATTGCAGGAAGCAAAAATATGAGAGCTGGGTATCTTGGCGGACAAGCATTGTCTCTCTGCCCCCAGCCCCGAAACAAATAGTTTTCTAGGGGAGTGATGTCTACATCAAAAGCTGTTTGTCACTTAATGAGTGGGCCTCCCATTTGGGAATGTTTGCTTTGGCCTACAGCAACTCTATTCTCCACATCCGGAGGCAGAGGGCGAACTGCAGTGGACTAGTGGACTCTTCCTAGCTACAGCAGGGCAAGTCTGTGAGTGCATGCCCTACCCCAGCTCCCACCATCCAGAAAGGTCAGAGGAAGTTAAATCAATACAAGGAGCCTGACAAGAACTGAAAATCTATACAGTGTCCCGAGGACTTCCGGCTGTGCCTAGCAGGTCATAAAACCTCTTCTAAAGCTCCTCTCTAATGTGATTATATCCAGCTCTTGATAAAACCTGAGATTATGAGAGATACTAAAACTAGGTTTAAAAAAATGACCTACAGAGGTAGAAATATCTAAATTTTCCTATTTAATTTGTTCACGTAGCCTTATAGCTCCTCTAGAAATATGTCCACATTCAAAAGTCTGGTGTGCCACACCAAAATCCTCCAGTAATAAGTCATGTTTCCCCTCTGTCAATCACTGAGCTGTAAAACCATCACTGTTTGATGTCCTAAGCCTTAAGAAATTCCACCCATCATTGCTTTTCTGGTTGGCTACTAAGAGTTGTGATAATCTCACAAAGTCTAAGTCACTTTTATGCCCAGGTAAGACCCTCATCCTCAGTTGTGAACTGCCTATCCAGAGTCCTTGGTAAAGAGCAGGACACCTATTGGAAAACCTTGGAGAACAAAGACATAGCCATGTCCTGTGACTTTCATACATGGGACAGACAGAAGCAAAAAAAGGACTTTCGGCTGAGAATATGGATAGTCAGAAAAGGATGGGCAAAAAAGTTAGTATCAAGCCAGGTCTTGAAAAAACGTATGGTCATTTTGTTAGAGTTATAACCACTGGAACTTGGATGATCGTCACAAAATTGTATAACACTTAAAATTTGCATACACACACTTGTCTCAAACACATCTTTTTTATTTGACATTTTATGGGTGCCTCGTCTCACCAATTCTCATGCAAACTCTTCAAGGAACTCTTCATCCTACAAAATGTGACCTACCATCAAGCAGCACCTGCACCTGTTGCTTTTTAGAAATGAGAATCGCACCCTGTTCCCCTGAATTAGAATCTGAGTTTTAACAAAACTCTCAGGTGATTTGTATGTATAAAAAATCGCCTGAGGGTTTTGTATGCAGATTTGAGTTTGAGAAGGGCTGCTGTAACTCCTTCACATCACTAGATCCATGATCTCTCAGCATATTATTCAATTACCACTACATGTTTCATTTTTAAGACTTTATTGAGATATTGCATTGTTGGAAAAGTCATGATACATTGTTGCTTGAAAAACATAGAAAAAGCGTGTCATGAAATTTCCAAAATCCAATATAATTCATACACAATTCAATTCATCCTTTATAGTGTACAATTAATTTTTTAGAGATTGTATTTCTTTAAATTATGGTAAAACCAGTTTACAACATTGTATATGGTGTGGGGATAATATATGAAGAGGTTCATACCTCTTCAGAATATATGTCACCACACGCAACCATCACTCAAATTCCCATAATCCTCCACCCCAATGGACGATTCAATGACTTTAGTAAATTCGTAGTTTGGCATTCTCACCACAATCTACTTTAGAACTTTATTTTTTTACTCCAAAAAAATTGTTTTACTCTTCACCTGTTAGCCATCACATCCCAATTCCCCATCACCTCCAAGTCCAGACAGCTCCTAATCTACCTTCTGTCTCTGCAGCTTTGCCGATTCTGCACGTTTTTCATAAATGGAACCATACAGTGGATGTTCCTTTGTGACCATCTTCTTTCACTTGCATGTTGTTTCTGAGATCCATCCCTGTCACATGTTGTAGATTGTGTCATTTCTTTTTATTGCCACATAATATTCCACTGTGTGAATATATATGAACACTATCAATCCACTGATGAGTTGATGGTCTTTTGGACTGTTTCCCCTTTTCAACTATGATGAATAAAGTTGTTGTGAACATTTGCATAGGGGTGTTTGTGTGGCGTGTTTCCATTTCCTTCGGGTACATGCCTGAGAGTGGAATTGCTGCATTATTTTTATGGTCTTAAAATATCTTCATGTTATGAATCAGAAAGAGGAGAAGCCACTGTTCCCATTGGAAAGCTGAGGAAATATACACTAAGAGCTTGGCTTACCTGTGGAGGGGCAAAGTTGTCCAGTTCTGTCTTTTAATGTTTACTTCATTAAATTGGCAAATGGTATAAAAAGAGATGATTACTTGAGTTTCCCAAGATCACCAAAAAGATGTGGATAAATAAGGGAAAGGCCTACTGAATCAATAGGTCACCAGAATCAATAGACCCTATTATGTCCTTTGAACCAATCTAACCTTTCCCATTGGCCTACGGGGAGCTCTGTTTTCATATTTGTGTCAGGATTTTCCACATGAACTCAAGAAAAGAATATCAAAAGATACTCCCACATCCACCCCCTCCCCATGGCCACCTTTTGCCTCTCTGGCTTTCTTCCAGAACAGCTAAAGGGAAGGGTTCCTTAGCTACCTCTTTTTGCCACGCAGGTACTGGTAACTGAGAACATGTCCTAGTATTCCACAAGCCATCCCAGCTCTGAAGACAACCCTTGAAACTCTGTTCTGTTGATTGACCTTCTTGTACAGACCCTTCCGAGAAATGTTTGTGTCTGCAAAAGTCCTCTCTGTATGGCGGAGTAAAAGTCCCTGAGAAGACCTTACTTGCTGGTTCCCAGGAAAGCTGCCTACTCACAGAAAGCAGGTGAGGGGGGAGGCAGGAAGCTGCAGTGGTCATGAACTAGTGCCCTAGCACTCCCGCAGACTGAGGGCAGGGCTGGTGCTGAGGTCAGACTGATGGAATGCTTCTCGTAGCACCTCCCAGCAGTCAGTGAGTCAGAGGGGACCAGGAACCCAACTTAGACAGGAGTAAAACTGCACACAGGGCAAAAAATAGGAGGAAAATCAGCAGTCCTCCTCCATGCCTGACGGGGAGCAGGTGAGTCACCCGTCTCTGCTCTAGGGCACAGGGCAGGACTCTGGAGACAAGCCTTCATCCACAAAATCCTGCGCTCTGTCTTCTTGGACAAATTGAAAGCAACCCTGCTCCTTGATGGGTATGCTCTTCCAGGCTCCTTGGAAGTGAAGGACGCCACTCGCCCCCACCAGCAGTCTCCCTGAGGAGGAAGAAGAGTCCCTCTGCTGAGGACAAGGGGAGGCCGTGCCAGGCCCTGATACAGTAGGCCATCAGTCAATGTTTGTTCACTGAGCTGAGAAGTGGGACACCTGCTCTTCCTCCACTTTCCAGAAGTCTCCCTTAAACCTTCACAGTCACATTTTTCTCAGAACAAATCACTGACTTGAAAATGGCATGAGGGACCCAGCACTTCCAAAGAGGAGATATGGCAGCAGGGAAAACACTACTGTGTCTGTAACTCTGAATCACAGTCAGTGACCAAAAATCTGTTTCCACAGAGGGGCCACAGGCCTTACTGGGAAAGGAGTCCCACCACGGACTTGTGGCCCCTGGGCCCAGGGGACCCTGAAATGTGAGGCTGGGCAGGTTGGCTGCTTGGAGCACCGAGCTTGGTGCTCCCAGGTCTGAGGGACTTCACAAAACACCACCATGAACAAAGTACAGAGGATGGTGACCAGAGATGGGAAACAAATCTGGGAGGTGTGGGGAGGAGGGACACAGGTTTTGCTGGCTCCTGACATTCACAGCATGTGCCCTACACACTTGGACCCTGTGGTTCAGACTCCCTGGCCCTCAGCCATGCTTACAATTCACTCCTCCCACTCTCTCACTCTTTTACAATGTGAGATATCTCACCATACTGGCCTTGGAGGGGGTTTGGCTTCCCACAGTCCCTATTCTTTACAATCAAACATCTCACTTCTTATCAAAGCGTCTGTGATCCGCCCTCTTCTTTATCCCGGCTACCTTGTCACCACCACCACCAAGGGTCACTGCCACCACTGATTCAGGAAGCCTCAAGATGCAAAGTCCCATCAGCCAAGTATTCACAATCCATTCAGAGAAACAAGCCCCATCTTCAGGAAGAGTCCTGGTGGCGAGAGGAATGATGTGTGGAGGGGCTCTGTCAGGGAGAGGAGACTTCCAGAGGGCAGTGAGATCCACACATTGAACTGGGTCTCAGAAGGTGAAGTATGGTTATCCCAGTGAGCAGTACTCATTCTAGGAGGAAGGAAAAGAAACAGATGTTCTTCGGAGGCCCAGAATTTGAGAAGCATGCTCTGTATAGAGAGTCACCACAGCTGAGGGTGCCCTGCGTTTGCTGAAACCATAGGGGGATGCAGTGCGTAGGGGCAGGACTGGGACTTCCCTTTCCTGAGTCCCTATCATCTATGAGAGGTTCATTAAGTCCCTGAACTTGGAAGAGGCTGAACACTTTCAGCATTGGGGGAACACTAAATACTTTCTTCTCAGTACCTCCTCCTCTCCTGTTTGGGGATGATTTATTAATACATCCCTTCCCCCTGGATCCCATCTCACTTGTTCTAGATTTGACTCAGAAACACTGCCTATCCTCCCTTTGCCTAAGGTAGGAAGAAAAAACTGAATGATTAACAACCAAATGAATTAACAACCAAATGAATGAAAAGCAACCATGTCAGGAATCCTAGCAGAAGTATTTAACAAAAGCAGGAAGGATGTTTCAAAGGAAGAGCCTCACAAGGGAAATAGGGAGACAAAAATATAAAAGAGAAAGGAAAAAACAAACAAACTTAGGTCACCTGTGAAAACCACTATTAACAAATGAAATACAGGATGTGACAAAATGAATTAGAAAAAAGCTAGAAAATAATCTTAGCTACCACTTAAATAGCTGTCATTCCATAAGCTCTTTTCTAAGCATGAAATATTTATGAACACATTTAAACTTCATGGAAGCCCTATGATTTGAATATTGTTATATCCCCATTTAATAGATTGGGAGACTGAGACAGAAAGAAGTAACAAATGTCTATATGCAAGGGTTAAGAATTAAGAGTCTACATATATTACAGCAGAAGTTCACTAAGAAAAGTGTAGGTGGGAAGTTTGGGGGAAAGCTCCCCTCCTTCTCTTTCTGTACTGGCCTCACAGGAGTGCCAGGGCAGCAATAATTCTGAAGAATCTCCAACTTTGGGACTCAGTCTATTTACATGAAAACCAAAATGACTCACAGGAGGGAGAAACTGGCCATAAGGGGGAGAAGCATGGGCAGAAATGCTTTTTAAAAGATGAAACATTGACGAGGAAAAAAACTCTGATTCTGGCTGGGATTTTGTGGAGTTTGCAAGTTCTCCCACATCTGCATGGATTTCTTTCTCCCACAACCCAAAGACATGCACATTCAGCTGTCTCCATCTGAGTGTATGTGTGCGTGCATGTGTTTTGTGTGTGTGTGTGTGTGTGTGTGTGATACACCCTTTGGTGGAAGGACATCCTGTCCAGGGTAGGGTCCTGCCTGGCGCCCTGAACAGCCAGGATGGACTCCAATCACCAGAGACCCTGACTGGAATAAGGGTATTGAATACAGTGATGCTTAATATTAAAAGTACCAAGGTCTTCGTTTAACAGTTTGTTGGTCTTTTGGACCAGAAATATGCAGTAGGAACTTACTTCTCATTTATATTAGCTTGGGGTAAAATTAGTAGCGTTATCTGTCAGTTTCCTCAAAGTTTAAGTTTCCAGGAAACTCTCCATGGACTGAGCCAGAGTATAAATAAAATCAAATATAACTTTCACAAAAAACATAGGCCCGAGCTGCTCAGCTGCGGGGCCAGTCCCATGGAGGATAGAACTAAAAGGGAGTCAGTTTTCTCCCACTTTTCCAAAGAACATTGTGTGAGTCAGCATACACAGCCCCTCAACTCAAACATTTCAGTATTTCAGTATCTGCTTCGTAGGTTCCTGGGTTCTGGAGAAAAAGTGAACATTGGAGAGGCAGAGGTGACACTCTAGCACCCAGCATGCTGACTGTGCTCTCGGGAAGGAGGCCCAGGGCCCAGGAGAGGCAGCAGGTCCTGGCCAGAACCTGGCACCAATAAAAGCTGCAGCAGATCTGAAAGCAATGAATGGTGGGGTGGGTAGTCAGGGAGGTGCTCAGCGAGGCTGTGTCTAAACACAAGACATGGAAAAGTTAGAAATCATCTTATTTACACATATAAGAACAAGCCCCCAAAATCCCTGGGAAATATCATGACAAGGACAATAAACCCAAATGATTACTATAAATGTAAGTTCTGATTTAAAAAAGAAAATTTCAACTAGCCTTCAGGAGAAGCATCTGAGTTGTTTTCACTTTAACATAGATTTTAGGCAAAATCTGTGTTTTAACAGAAAGTATGCTTAAAAATAATTATTTTCCTGAAAATAAAGAGCATGTTTTATGTTATCACACTATCAACTTAGAGTTAGTATTAAAAAAAAAAAGGAAATCAGTTTCTTAGAAATTCATGTTTATTTTTACTTGCTTAAATTTTTGCTAATTACTAATGAATTTTTTTCTGTTTCCTACTGTTTGGATGGCATTAGAGTTTCTGTAGTTAAAATCCAACGTTCAAGTATATAATAAGAAAATTGACAGGAATAGGTCAAGATTTGCAATTTATCTCTTCTTTAATAGATTATCGCTCCAAAACCACAATGACTCAAAATAAGTCATTGTGGTTTTGGAGCGATAATCTATTAATCTGGATGACATTTTGGTCTCTGGAAAGGCAATTCTCTGAATGGCAACTCATAAGATAAAAAATTTTTAATGTCTTTGGTCCATCTGTATACCTAGATCACTTTCTTTTAGAAGGTAGGTATGTAGAGAGTGTACTCAACTAACCCTTGTAGTAATCACCCTGGTTATTCCTAATACAACAAACACTATTCAACTTGAACAAAATAAGAATTTCATTCTATCTGGTGTGTTCTTAATTCTTCCCTAAGGGTCTATTTGGTTTAGCATCAAATATAAGATTATGAGACTCTAAACTTTAGCTGAACAGCCACTCAAGGGATTTAGAGATGATCTCTTTACACAACAAAGCTAACAAACTTCTGACATCCTCCTGCATGGAACACACATATTTATACACACAATACACCTTCATTTCCTAATGCTTATTGTTCATTTGAAAATAAAATGGAAAATAATGTTACTGTGCCCTCAAAATACAACTTCAGTTATATAAAATCTTAGGCAACAGACATCTATCAGTTTACAATGAATAAAGCAGCAGAAGCAAATGAAGACTATACACATAGAAATATGTGCCTCTATCTACGTATGCATATGTGGGTATGTTTATATTTCTCTTAAATTTGTATAAATCCCAAATGAGATGGGTAAACTTAGAACGAAGGCTTCAGGAAGTTAATTGACTTACAAACCTGGTAACAGACAACAGAAACTCAAACTTTGGACTTTTCACACCATGTCTTAGCGGTCCCCTGTGTTATAACCCAAAGGATGATAGAAACTTGCAGGGCAGCAGACAAAAAAAAAAAAAAAAAAAAAAAAAAGCAGGGTAACAGGTTCTGGTCTCCAGTTGATGAATGACTAGATATTTTTTCCTAAATAGTAAACCATGGGGCGTCCCTGGTGTCGCAGTGGGTTAAGCAACACACTATGAAGCAAACCACAGCCACTGCAGCACGAATTCGATCCCTGCTGCCAGCCAGGGGGGTGACCCACATGGCACAGCAGACCTCTCCTGCCTGGCCCCGCTGATCCCCTCAGCAGTGTGTTTCAGTCAATCTGCCTGTTCTGTTCCCCACTCTGTCTTGGTGAATCCTCTCATCCCCAGGAACCCTGGCCTAGACCCCAGTTATTATATACACAAATAAAATAAATCTTAAAAAAAAATAGTAAACCATAACTTGCACTTCTTCTCACGTATTTAGACTTAATAAAATCTTTTTATCAGTTTAAAAGAAATAGCAAGAATAGAAAAATAAGGAGAAATAATCTGATGCTAATAAAAATATAGGTAATGAAAAGCAACCTCTCTTTTTCTCTTTTCATGTCTTTCTTTAGAGCTACTTTTCTCAAAAAAGAACTCGAACTGTATGAAGAGCTGCAGAAGTCCAAAATACATCACTGTGCAGTTCTAACCTGAAGAATCAAGCTTAGACAGAGGATTAAGAACGGAGGGATAGAAATTTCAGGAAGGCATCTAGCATCATAGACATTCCATTTGATCACACCTGGGTCGATTAGGAAGGCTTTCATGTCCCTGTGCACCAGCAGAGTAAAGTCATTCACCCAGTTTATTCACCTAAGAGAGGAAACATGTTTTAACATATTTGACTGTATTGTTTTACAGGGTAAATATAAATATCCATAAACATAGACACATTTATGTGGTGGTGATGTGATAGCTACATTTTCGAGAATTAATTATTTCCATTTTCCTAATATGCTGAGTATACATGAAACAGTTGGGTGGGGAGCGAACATCTGGGTTGTATACAACCCCTGCGTTCAGAGGAGGAACAGAGAGTACATGTGGTTTGCATATGCATTGCTTATGTAAAGTTTATTTTTAATTGTGAGGGTGTAACTAAGTGTTCAAACTATGTTTTTTAATTAACGTAACACTTGTTTAGAGTATTGTTTATAATCCAGAGGTGTAGAATCACATCCTTCAGGAGAAGCATCTGAGTTGTTTTCACTTTAACATAGATTTTAGGCAAAATCTGTTTAAACAGTAAAACGTTCACAAATAATTAGTTTCCTGAATTAGTTTTCAAATCACATGCACCACAAGGTACCCATAGTACTCCCCCATAGTCCATTGTTCCCCTCTTGCTCTCCACCCTCCCCCTAACCCTCTACAGTCAGATTTCTAGGGCATATTATTGATTGGGCTTTGTGTGATGCTCTGTTCAGTTTCTCTGTATTCCACATATGAGTGATACCATCCAGTATTCTTTCTCCTTCTGACTTATTTTGCTAAGCATAATCTCCTCTAGAGATTATGTGGTCACAAATGAGAAGTTTTTTTGCTGTTGTTTTTTACAGCTAAGTACTTTTGCACTGTGTGTGCCACATCTTAATTCATTCATCTGTCTTTGGGCACTTACTTTGTTTCCATGTTCTAGATGTATTCATGTTAGGGTAAAACTGATTTTGGAGGGTTAATATATTATTGATTGAAAAAAATAAAACTTACAACTTTGTACTAAAAATAAACTATAGACTTTTTGGCTTTCTTTGATTCTCTAAAGTCCTATGCATTCTAAAAATGCAATTATAACAGTAACGTTTACTAATCCTCATTTCCTCACCAATGTGTCACCTTTTCCACTACACAGACCTTTGCCCTGTTAAGAAATGATAATGATATGGCAACAGCAACCAAATGAAAGATTAGGAGCTACTGGGAGAAGAGAATTACTCATAACTTCATATACATCCTGTCAACTATCCTGCCCTAATGAATAATATGTGATGGGAAACCAGGATGTGATAAAAGACCTAACAACCCCATGTCCTTGAAGGAGACTCTAAGGTCCAGAACTACCTGGTTAGCTGTTTTGATGGCAGAGTGAAGCAGAATGCTAGACTGGGACCTGGATGCGCCATTTCTTAGAGGTGCAAATAATCTGTGTTTCTGGTGGACTTAATCTAGTGAGCCCTGACAAAGAGAAGGAGAGAAGGCTTGCCTCCTAGACAAGCACCAGGCTTCAGCAGGGAAGCTGGAGATCATCTGCTCTTGCCCAGGCTGAGAAGGTTTGAGCAAGCACAAAGTAAACTCCATTAGGCCAGGGCAAGGGAACTATACAGGGAGCTGCCCAGGCTGGAGTGACCAGGGACTGGCCAGCCGGCCAGCAGGCTGGTGTCTCTGTTTGTCAATACAGGCTCCTTGGAGCACACCTGTTCTTCCATCTGTGGTTTATATGGCAGAGTCAAGTAGTTGCAACAGAGACTGTATGGTTTTCAAAGCCCAGTATATTTGCTTCCTGGCCTTTTACAGAAAATGCTTGGTGAGCCCTAGGAAAGCTTCTGAGAAAACTCTCAGAAATGCCTTAGTAGGTAATGAGTCAGACTAAGCCAGTTTTACACTGAGAGAGAGTAAAGCCATCTTAAAATGTTACTGTTCAAGAAGAAACTTGCCATCACCTCTTATTTGGTGGTCTGGCTGCATCAAGAGCCAGAAACCTACAGGGGAAAAAGAAAAGAAATTGACCATACCCTCTCTTCCCAGTTTCAGGGGTCAGCCCCAGCTGCCTCAACTTGAATATATGGGTGGGAGAAAGGAAAGTTGAGATTGTTACTCTAAATCAAATTTGAAATTTTGTTTATACTATAGGCCTGGACATTATAAGTTATTATATTGAGAACCTGCTTATTAACAGTAAATATATTTTCTATTAAGAGATAAAGAACTAAGCAAATATTTGAGAATAGTAGAAGACAACAGATAAATTTCGTTTTAAGGTAATTTTCCAGGAGCCCTGCCTATTCAATATATTTGCTGGTTTCATAAGTATTTCTTCAGGAACTTCTTTCTGGGATCCAGAGTGACTCTCCCATTATTTATATTATATAGGCCGGTGCTTATCCAGAAATATATAATTCAGTTCTCTCATCTGCAAAGTAAGAGTTGGACCAGCACTAGACGAATTCTCTCATTACCTGTGATGTGTGCTTTTGGAGCTCTGAGTACATCCTTCAAGAAGGGTCGTGTCTCTGACTCTTGGGCCCAGTTGGTGATACTAGTGCAGCCCATGAGTGTGTGGAAGTGCTGGGAAAGATCCAGGGGTGCCCCACCTGCACCTCTAAGAGAGCTCTCAGTGCTTCCATATGGCCCAGCCCTCTTATGCACACAGAGTGGCAGGGGCAGAGGTCAAGAGGGCTTGGTATGAGGTTATCTGTCCATCTGTCTGAGTCAGGCTGTATACTGTTTGCTGTAACTGTGGTGTCTGAAGCTGAAATTTCCTCTAGGGCCTTTGCTTTGTCTCCCCTGGTGCTTTTTGTTTTCTAAAGACTCCTAAATAGGGTCTGAGGCTGCAGTTCTTTTAGCTACACCTGCTGTTACTACACAGGAGCCCTACTGATGTGGTGGTGAGGCTGGGTGGCAAGGGAGGCCCTTACAGTCCTATCATTAGGTCTCAGCCTTAAGTGAGTCTGATTTGGGCATTTCCCATCCCAAAATCCAGGGCTGGAAGGGACTAGAGAAGGGCACTTGTCCTGCCTGCTGTGAGGCGCCTATAAAATTGGTCAGGACTTGTTAAGGAGAACAGAATGTTCTGGGTATATTCTGAAATGCTTCCTTACCCTGACCATGCCCCTCCCTGCCCCTGCTCCCCACTAAATATCTAGAGAGGATTTCTCCCAGTCTTCACAATGAGCACCTGGCAGAGTGGCTGAAGTTAAAATTAATGGGGGGCATGGAACCCTAAGTCTGGGCCCCCAGGAGTTTCTACCTCACAAGTCAGTCCACTCTGAGTCCTCATAGAGTTCTCACCCACATGGCTGCAATGATTCTCTGTACACACACACCTGTCTATCTCCAGTTTTAGAAGCAGCAATTGGCCTGTGGCCCAGCTCGCTATGGTGGATCTAAGAGAGTTGCTGATTTTCATTTTGTTTAGTTTTTTTGGTTTTTTTTTGATGATGATAACAAGGGAGGGCAGGAGGGAGAGGAAGAAAGAAAGTGAAAGAAGAAAGAGAAGGAAGAAAGGAAGAGTAGAAGGAAGGGAAAGAGGAAACAACAATCACCAAAAAAATCGAAGAGCCTCTACCTTCCTTCTTGAAGACACAGCATATAGCCCTCAGGGAGCTCAACTCACTGGTGTGAGAGAGGGAGAGCTCTGCCTCGCACTCTGCCCAAAGTGCCCCAGGTCCTGGCCCGTGTCCAGAATGGCCATGAAGACCAGTGAGAAACAGAAAAAAGAAACACATTGGAATGTTTAGTGACTTATCCTGCCAGATATTCCGTGCAGCCGTTAAGAAATCAAAACTTACAAAATAATTTTACAATTAATTAATTTGATGTAAGGGTATTTAATTCCTGAAAAAAATCTTTCCTCAATTTCCTGGATTTAGATATTCATAATAAGAGGTGATGGAAGGTGATGGAATGGCATGACAAATGAATCTGCAGTGATACTGAATAACCCTGGGAGAAAGCAAGTAAATTTCTTAGTAACAACTCGCCCAAAGACAAACATATCATATTATATGACTCAGGAAGTGGAGTAAATGTAATAAATATTATCTTGAAATGAAGACAGAGCTGTAAACATAAAGCTGTATTTTTAAAAGTAAATGACAAAGCTAACTTGATTTAAAAAAAATTAGCTTCAGCCGAAATTGACCCTGAAAATCAAAATATGAAGAAAAAAAAGGTAAGGAAATAAACTAAGGAATGAAGAGTAGGAAAAGAAGCCTAAATGTAAAGCAAACATCTTTTTTTTTTTAAATTTCTTTTCAAATGTGACTAAAGAATCTATACATTAAATGCTTTAATACCCACCGACTGTGGGTTAGAGATGTTTCTTTAATCTTAATTGAAGGATCCTTTTCATTACTTAAAGGAAACATCAACTAATCTCATACACCATGCAGTTTTAAATTATCTAATGCCAGTTATAGCTTTCATCAATGGTCAATATTCCAGCACCCTCAACCTAGAGATTCCTATTTTGTTAGGTAACTGACATGGACTTGCTTTTTTCTTCTCTTTTTATACCTTCATTTCTGCAGTTGTCAGGCATTTATTTCTGCAGTTGTCAGGCATTTATTAGTGAAATTATTAGGTTATTCAGTAGCCAAAAGGTTGACATGTGATTCTCATATTTGCACTTCTGAGTTAAATTTATGTTACTGGGTATGACAAAAACCAGACAAAGCAAAAATCCACCTTAGATGGCTTTCAGAGTATCAGGATTGGTTAGAACCTGGAGTATGAGGATGAAGAAGCCTAGGTGAGACACTGAAATATGTCTTACAGTAAGGTGAGGCCCTATCAAGAGTTAAAAAGATTTCCTTGAGCAAATCAAGAAAGAAGAAAGAGTAAAATTGAGAGAGAACCAGTTTCATCTCTGGTAATGTGACATGATATATTCAGGTAAAACTCTTAGTTTAACTTACCTAAAAATTCTAGATGCATATCTTTTACATTAACACATGTGTATGTGAAGACAGAAGGATAGATGAATCGTGGATAGATGGATGGATGGATGGATGGATGGATGGATGGATGGATGGATGGATGGCTATGGGTGTATTGCATTACTTACCTGGTATATATATATATATTTTAAAAGATTTATTTATTTATGCATACAAGCACTGGGGTACAGGCCAGAGGTGTGGGAGGTGAGAGGATTCACCACAGACAGAGCGGGGAGCAGAACAGGCAGATCAACAGAAGTACACTGCTGAGGGGAGCAGCGGGCACAGCAGGACAGGTCTGCTGCACCATCTAGGTCCCCTCCCTGGCCGGCAGCAGGGATCAAACTTGTGCTGTAGTGGCTGAGGTTTGCTTCATCGTGTGTTGCTTAACCCACTGCGCCACCGGGGAGGCCCTAGCTGGTATATATAAAGGAATTCCTTACTGTCCAGAATGAAAAGAAATCTTGAAATTACCACCAATGTTTGCCTTAGAGGTGTCTTGGTGGTCTGGTGACCTATTGTCCACACATGGGAAACCAGGAGACAAAGTCAAGAGTCTGAACATCATGAGATCCTCCTTATAAAACTGCACTTTCCATGGGTGACATGCTCAGTTTGAAGAAAGAAGGAGCTTGCTTTGGAGGGAAAGGCAATGAACAAATCTTCTTATATTGGTTTTGGTTGTGGTGTTACTTAGGGAAGATTAGAAAAAATTCTGCTGTGAAAATTTCTAAATACAGACCATACAAATGAGTATTTAGGGCCAGAATTCTGAGATCTGAAATATCATAAGTTTATATGGTCCTAAGGAAGTAGAGTTCCCAGGCCATACTCCAAAATCAGACACTCTTCCCACAAAAGAAAAAGGGGTACTCATTGCTTTTGTGAATAAGAGTCAGCAGGAACAAAAACTATAGATTCAGATAAGCAAAGATGCTAGATATTGGAACCTTCGAAGAATATAAATATGTATAATATGTTCACAGGAGGAAAAAGCAAATTGAAATTAAGACAGTATAACAGACATTATAAAAATTGTCCAGACTGACATGAAATTAATAACTTAAGATAAAAGAAATTGGAAAAACAAAGTTGAAATGACACAGATAATAGCACAAGCATATATGGAAATGGAAAATCTGAGTGATTAAGAGATATGGAGAAGGAAGTCAGTAAATATTAAAACATTGTATTGCTTTTTTCTTTTTTAAATTAAATTAATTAATTTACATATATTTGGCTTCAATTATAGTCCCCATGGAATTCCCACCACCATTTCACCAGTGCACCATCACCTCAGTCCCTTGTTCTCTTTCTGCCTTCATCCCACTCCCTCCCCTGGCCCCACAAGGTGCCTTTGATTTGTCTTTGTCTTTTTGTTCTTGTGGGTTTTTTTTATTGTTATTGTTCTTTTCCTTGAGCCCTTTTTTTCTTCCTTTATATTTCTCCTCCAAGTGAAACCATCTGATATTTTTCTTTTGCCTTCTAATTGATTTCACTGAGCATAATCCTTTCCAGTTTCATCTATGTTTCTATAAATGAGTTTAGTTTATATTTTTGATTGCTGAATAGTATTCCATTGTGTATATGTACCACATCTTCTTGATCCAGTCATATATTTTGGGGCATTTGAGTTGTTTCCAGGTCTTATCAATTATAAATAGTGCTGCAATAAACATAGGGGTATAAGTATTCTTTTGGATCGGTATTTTTGTGTCCTTTGGGTAGATCCCTAAGTGTGGAATTGCTGGATCATATGGCAGCTCTATTTTTAGTAGACTGAGGAACCTCCATATGCATGTCTACTGTTTCTTTTTTTTTTTTTAAGATTTATTTATTTATGCATACAGGCACTGGGGTACAGGCCAGAGGTGTGGGGGGGTGAGAGGATTCACCACAGACAGAGCAGGGAGCAGAACAGGCAGATCAACAGAAGTACACTGCTGAGAGGAGCAGCGGGCACAGCAGGACAGGTCTGCTGCACCATGTGGGTCCCCTTGCTTGCCAGCAGCAGGGATCAAACTCATGCTGCAGTGGCTGAGGTTTGCTTCATAGTGAGGTTTGCTTAACCCACTGTGCCACCAGGGAGGCCCATGTCTACTGTTTCTTAAAGGAGATATAGGAGAGAAAAAAAGGAAAGATAAGCATTTGGAAAGTTTATAATTAAGAATTTTCTAGAACTGCTGCACAAACCATGTCATAGATTGTGGAAGCTCAAACAATCCTAAACAAAGTAAATCAAAAGAAATGAAACACCAAGACATATAATAAAATTGCAGAATATTACATATTTAAAAATATAAAAGGGTAGATGTATCTATAAACTGAGTGATGGTATAATTCATCTAAATCAGGATCTTTGATAGTGACAGTGTGTATGAATCAAACAGGCGGCTAGGATAGCAGGCATAAAGTGGGGCATGTACCAGGCAAATAAGGGCATATAATCAACAAATCTATAAAAGAATAACAATTCTATCAACATTGTGGACAATGAAAGAAGGAAGGCAATATGTAATATCTTGAAGTACTGAAAAAATATTCAAATGGAAATGTGTATCAGCCAAACTCTTTTTCAAGAATAAGGGACAAAGGAAGACACATTTAGATAAGCAAAACATAAAAGGTCACAATCAACAGACTCTTTCTCAAATAACTTCCATACAACAAAAGAAAATGATCTCAGAAAAAGCCTGTGAAGCAAAAAAAAAAAAAAGTGAACAGAAGAAATTCTATAACTTTGATAATGAATATGGTAGTAAAAATTAAAATAAATCTAAATTTCTATACAAAAGTAACATGAAGTAAATGAAAGTATAGTCAACTAAGACATAGTTTTCCAAGGAGGGTAAAACCATTTATTAATACCACATTTTATTAAATTAAACACCCATGTTATGTTTTTTCTCACTACTAAAACTGGGAAAGAAAATAATAAGAAGAGGAACAAAATTCTAAAATATAGAAAGAAATAAAAAGAAAGGAACAAGAAGGAGCAAAATCTAGAGGATGGAAAAGAGGGGCAGTTAACAAGTACAACATAACAAGTACATTAAATGTAAATGGACAAATACCTCCCATTCAAAGATAAAGACCATCAGACAAGAATTATGTTTTTCAGAACTCAAACTATATTTTGGTTATAAAAGATAAGCTTAACACTTTATAACACAGTAAAGCAGAACTTTTAAATTTCAGACATGAATTTTAAAGATATGCCAGGCAAATCTAACAAAGATGAAATTTTGATCACTATTTTAACAATAGAGGAAAGGGTTGAACACTCATTAACAACATAACAATGCAAAAGATCACTACATACTGATAAAAATCCCAACTCACCAGGAAGATGCAGCAATTGTATAGCTTCAATAAAACTACATCAAAACACATAAAGCAAAATTGGGAAGAATTGCAAGGAAAAATTTACTTATCAACCATGATAGTTAGGGAGTCCAATATATCTCTTTAGATCCAATATATCCCTTGACAGATCAAGCCCAAGAAGGCGAGAAAAGGTAAGTTTGATTGAAACAGCAGTATATCTTAAAATCATATTGTGGTTCATAAAGCAAATACCAACTCATACTTTTAAAAGTCTATTTCATATAGATGACCTTCTCTGATCACAGCACAATTAAATTAGAAATCCATCCCAAAAGGTTAATCCTTACCACACCCCTCATAAACTAAGATTTGGGGAATTAAAAATAAATAATCCATTGTTTAAAAACCAACTTCATAGAAAATACAAGCCTTAAACCTTAAAAATGTTTACATTTTTACAAAGACAAAAACATATGTGCAAAAATCCAGTTTGACAGATACAGAATGTCAAAGCAATCCCAAGTAATAATGCAGATAATGCACAAGAAAGGAAACACTAACTATTTCTTCCCTGTTGTCTTATGGTTATTGCTTCATTGTTGGCTCTCCTTTTCCTTTTTGTTGATCCCATTGCTTTGCATTCCAATTTCATCTTGTTAATTTAGTAGTTCTGTCATCACATCCATTCAAAGAATGACTTGGTTTTTTGCCTGTTCTAGATGTCAATGATTATTGTCCTATGTTTCAGAGTTATTTCTCCCATGGAGCCCCAATGTTTTCTCTACCGATTTCCTCCTAATTCCTCCACATTTTGTTCACAATCTAATGGAAGAAAATCTTTAGAAATCTTTCATTACCCCCTTGCTACTCCCCTCCTCAGCTTTCTACCCTCTACCCAAACACCCCTCACCCCTCATTAAGTTCCAGAGGGCTTTTATTCCTCTCACTCTCTTGAATTCTAGAGTTTTATGAAAGAATTGAACATTTCATAGAATTTCACTCACCATTTGTTTGTTTTCAGAGTACACACATGGGAATTACATTACCTGTTTTGTCTTTATCCATTAATATTTAATGACATATCTACAAAATCCATGCATTATTCACCCCCAATACATTCCTACTTTACCTACTTTGGCCATCTTTGAAATCTTATTGGCATTTGGTCTTTGGAAAGGCCCGTTTCTCTAGTATTAACCTCAGATGGGATACTCGGTGATTTAGACTCTAAATTAACACACATTCCCCAATACCTTCCAAATAACTATAAATGCCTAAGATTCTAGGATTCATGGGATTCCCTTCCATCGCCTGAAGATTTACATCCATAGTCTTCTGGTTTCCTGTGATTCAGATAAGAAGTCCAACATCAGCCTGCTTCTTTTCTTTGAAAAAAAGAAAAGCCTGGAAACTTGTTTTACCAGATTATGCCAAGAATTCAAGAATTCTGATTCATTTTATTTGAAAAATGTGGTTCTTTTCATTGACTTAGGAAAATTTTCTGAAGTTTTTTGAGACAATATCTTCTACTTCCTGTGTTCCTTTTTCTTTCAGACAAGTGGCTATTTACATGATTGGTATCCTGCACCCATTTTCCAAATCTCTCCCCATTTCCCTGGTGTTTTCCAGGTCTTTGCATATTTTGCTCAGTGATTTGTGATGCTGAGGATCCTGGATCGACCAGGCATTGACTCAGTTCTCATCAGTCCAAGTCCCCTCTGGATTCATGGATGGAATTGGCAAGGATTTTTAAGTGTCCTAGGAAAACTCTTACTTATTGTTCTGTAGTTTTGTTCTTAGTGCTCCTTTTCACCTTTGTTTAGGAACCCATTGGTCAGCCCCAACAGTGTCACTTCAGGGGTTGCTGTAGGAATGTGGGATCTACTTGGTATCTCCTTAACTTCTGGACACTTTTAGATAGACTACTGTGTTTTCCTGTTGGCCAGTTGGAGTTCAAATCTACTTGTTTGGGTAATGCTCTAAAATCAGGAAATTCTCCAGGTCAAAGGGTTCCTTCGCTGTGAGCTTGGTATAGAGACTGATAGTTGCCTGTAGGTACCTAGAGCAAACCCTCTGCTCTCTGATCACCCTGGTTTCTCCCAGCACCTGTCTCAGGGAAAATCATCTGAACTGACAGGTCACTTGGGGATTCTGGCTCTGCTCACTCAAGTAGGACTGTGTGGACACCCGACACCCAGGGTCTGTGCATCTTGGTTGAAAAGACCTGTACTTTTCTCACACAGCTTAAACTTTCTACAAGGGAAGTATGGGGGGGAGGGTGGAAGGGAGGTTTAAGGGGTTGACCTGATACCCCAATGTCATATTTATGCCACTATAGTTGCTGGCTCTTGAGAGCTAAGTCTAGATACAGAAGAAAAGGGAATCCCATTTAGATCACCATGTTCTGAAACCTCCCCCTAGAGGTTTCTTCTATAAAATAAGAAATTTTAGACTAGCGTTAGATAATAGTTAAGCATTCTTTAGTTCTCAAAATCTACAAAACAGAGATTAAAAGTCTTCATGGCTATTATAATTTATGAGATTAGAATGTGTCAGGAAACGAACACTTTAGGAGAGGTATATTTGAGAAAATAATGACAATCGAGTTACAATTCTGCAGATAATTAATTCCTCTGAGTTTATCTGAACATATAGAAAAAGTAAAATGTTTTCTTCCCATAACCTGGAGCAGTGCTTCTCAGACTTTATGTATACTTCACCTGGGAGTTAAAATGTAAATATTGATTCAATAATCAGCCTCAAGGAGGAATAGAGATTCTGTATTTTTTGCCAGTGGGAGGTCCCTTAGACTTGTCCATGGTTCACATTTCTTTGACAAGATCTGAGATATTTGTAGTGGTGAGTAGACCTCTGGTGGCCACTGTAGAAATTTACAAACATTTTGGCACAGGGATACACAATTTTTTTTTTTTTCTGAAAATTTTAAATTAAATATGCCCCCCAAAAGCCCACAGCTAATAGCTCTCTAAGCAACATGATAAAGGCAAAGCCAACAATGCTTATGAATGTGAACTGTTAGTGTGGAATTTGGTGTCACTCCAGACAAACTACACTACAGGTAAAAGAAGGGATCCCCACCCCAAAACAAACAACAAAAAAAACTGGAAACAAACGTAGTCATGGCTTTCAGGCAAAAATAATGAGTTAAAAAATGATTTATTTTTATTTTATTAATTATTTTAATTCTCTAAGTCTTTTCACTTGGTTCTCCTGTCACTGAAAGGGCGGCTATAAATTACATTTCTTCTAAAGTGTTCTCTAGCTCGGGCCTTTTCTGAATCAGACCTGCCTGCTCTTTAATTAGGAAAAATGAGGGCAGTTTTATAGTAATTTTAAATTGCTCAGTCTTTCGGCTCCTCTCAGTCTGTGCTTCTCAAACAGAAATGAAAAGGGCCGTGATTTTTGACAAACCACTGTCAGTGGTTCAAATTAAACAAAGAATCTATAAATACTTGAAAGATATTCAATTTTAGAAACTATTTTTTTCCTAACACAAACATGTTCTTTATTTTGAATGTCAATAGATGTATTTCCTGGCTATCATCCTT
Source organism: Galemys pyrenaicus (assembly GCA_019455555.1). NCBI lineage: Eukaryota > Metazoa > Chordata > Mammalia > Eulipotyphla > Talpidae > Galemys > Galemys pyrenaicus. Next base: position 2,071,807 of record JAGFMF010011929.1, on the reverse strand, counting down.
TTTTTCTTTTTTTTTTTTTGAGATGACAGAACTATCACTCTAGGGAGGAAGATATGCATCCTGCACCAAGAATGTGCTTATTCTCAATCTTGAAGCCTGTCTAATTGAAACAAACTTTCAAACTGATATTAACATCAATGTGAAGTTGATCTAACCTTTGGTATCAGTAATTCTGATCAGTTACGGAAAATGGTTCATTGGTTCATGGGAAGCTTCTTGAGTTTAGTCATGCTTCACTGCACTAAATTGGACCCCAAAGTCAGTCTGTCATCCTTGCAGTCTTCCGTATTATCATCATCTCCTCTTACATTATGAGTTACACAGATATAATACATTGTAGGAAGTCATATATGTTTCTTCAATCCTTTTATTAATCAGCTTTACAAAAACATCTGAAGTTACTAATACACATACCTGACCTTGGCTGTTATTAAAAGATCTACATAGAGAATTTCAAAGCCTCCTGTTCCAGAGTTTAGGGACAGGGAATATGATATCATTAAAGACTTGGTGGTAAGTGTAGGTAAATGGTTAGTAATTACAGATATTGCTGTATCCTTTGAGTCTCAAAAACCACACAAAATTTCATCATGCATCTCTGACTCAGAGATCAACCTGTGGTTGAGATATATATAACCAGATATCACCTTGTAATGTCCCTGGTAACCATTAATTTACTAAATGAAAGAAAAGAAGAAGAAATATATCTTTCTTCTAGTCTGTCCTCACAATCTTGTGCCCCAGATGTGTGGGGGCTTTGACCCTAGTTCAGTCCTGTTGTGACACTACCTACCTGGCATTAGCATGGGTCACACAGGTTGACTGTTCAGTCCCACAAAACTGCCCCCATTTCACAGGCCAATCTTAACTAGTGGGTTCCCAGGGTACTACACTTCCTTCCAACTGGGATACAAACTAGGGGTTCCAGTGACCCTCTCCTCGGTTCAACAACTTATACCATCTTACAGAACTCAGGAAAACATTTACTTGCACTTACTAGCTTATTGGACAATAAAGAATTTGTTAAAGGTGCAGATGAACAGCCAAATGAAGAGACATAGGGTAAGGCCCAAATGTCCCAAGCAGAAAAATTTCTTTCCCCATAGAACTAGGCTTTGCCACTCCACAGCCCCTAGGTGTGTTCACCAACATGGAAATTCTTGGACAATTTAGGAACGTCTATGGAGCTTTCATCATATAGGCCAGTTGATTATTATCTACATTTCAGGCTCTTGGACCCTCCCTGGTGGCACAGTGGGCTAAGCAATGCACTATGAAGCAAGTCATAGCCACTGCAGCATGAGTTCGATCCCTGCCGCCTGCCGGGAGGGGACCCACATGGCACAGCAGACCTCTCCTGCTGTGCCCGCTGCTCCCCTCAGCAGTGTATTTCAGTAGATCTGCCTGTTCTGCTGCCTGTTCTGTCTGGTGGATTCTCTCACCCCTCCCCGCACTTCTGGCCTGTACCTCAGTGCTTGTATGCATAATTAAATAAATCTTTAAAAAAATTTTTTTCAGGCTCTTCTACCAGCCCGGGAAGATGGGGTCCTGGGTGAAAACTTCATACTTTAACCATGAATTGTTTTTTCTGTTGACCAGTCTCCATCCAGAAGTTATCTAAGAATCCACCAAGAATTGCCTCATTAGAAAAAAAGACATTACTACTACTCTGGAAATTCCCAGGGATTTAGGAGCCCAGTATCAAGAACTGGGGTCAAAGTTCAAATACTAGAACAGAAAAATTCTCCAGTGCTTTATCACTTAGAAAGGTTTTGGGAGCTCTGGTCAGGTTCTCAGAAGGAAGACCAAAAGGTATACTATTTTAACACAAGTTCACACTAGCCTTAAAAGTTTTATTACATTTGAAAAGATCTGCCATAGAGATTAAGATTAACCACATCAGCAGCAGGTTTTGCTTATCTGAGGTTCTTGCATTTTCTTCTGCCAAGATTTAAAGGAACAGGACTACAACTGATCTCAACTAAAATTCGATACACCACTTATTTTACTTTTTAACATCAAATTTAAGGCTTCCCTAAGCTAAGTGTAAAGTATTCATTTATTCTCCTTCTTGTCTTTATTTCAGTGGCGCCCTTCTACTTGAGTGAGACAGAATCTCCCACGCACGCAATCGCCCAAGTGATGCTGAGGCTGGTGTGGGAGCAGAGGGGTCTGCAGGACAGTTCTCCACAGCAACCAGAAGGAAAAAGTAAAGAATCAGCACTGCTTAACGCAGATGCAGATTTTGCTACAAATACACAAATCACATAAAAAACCCCAACGTTTCTATATTCTTCCAAACCTATGTGCTCCTATGGCAACCAGGAAAGTCATTTGAAAATGGACACATTTACAGGACAGTGAATCAGAAGGCAAGGAAAGAAAAGGTAAGAATAAGGAGCAGCTAAAGTGGATTAGGGAAGATTATGCTTCCAAGGAAGGTGACTCACACCAGTTTGAGACATCTTGTACCCCAAATATTAACTATTTCACCTTGGATTGTTACATTTGCTTCTAAAGTCCAGCACCACATTTAAGATAAAGGCTTAAGTGTTAGGTGAATACTATGTCACACAGGAGATAGAACCGACAATCCTCCTGCTTCTTCTACACACTGAAGGAGCAACCATGTCCATCCATGGAAGGAAGAGGTGTAATTTTCTCTTAGAGGAGTTCACTCCATCTGTGGGTTAGGAGGAGACAGAGGAATGAGTCTTCCCTTGCTGGAAGTTATGATGAAATGTACAGACAGGTAAATACGAAAGTCAAGTTCCTGAGGAATGCAAAGTCAAAGCCAAAATAAACATTCTAAACCGGACCAACAATCCCAGGAGCCAGCCAGTGAGTGGAAACTAAGGTAAGATACCAAGTGGGTTAGAAAAACAAAACAAAGAAGAGGCGATCTGGGAGAGAGTGTCAGGCAGGCTTCTTGGGTAAAACATAGAAGGTACTATTTGTAAATATTTATTTTTACTTAGAAGAAATGGGGTGTGGGCCAGAGGTGCAGAAGGGTGAGAGGATTCGCCTGAGACAGAGAGTAGGGAGAAAAACAGGTGGATCTACTGAAATACACTGCTGAGGGGAGCAGCAGTCAAGACAGGAGAGGTCTGCTGCAAATACGTGAGTCAGCTCCCTGTTTGGCATGGAACTCAGGCCATATTGGTGATAGCACTAACATTTAACCCCTAAGCCACCAGGAAGGCCCCTGAATATAAACTTTTAAACACTTGATTTTAGTGGCATAATTGTTAAAAGGATCAGCCACTGTGCTCACCACGGAGTGACACTGATCACATTACAAATAGCTATCATCATCAAAATGAACAATTTGATCTACTTCAATTCTGAAGAGCTTTTGAAGAGCTTAGAGAAAAACGAAAAGAGAACCAGAAAGTTGAGGAGTAAATGGAACATAAGGCTGTGAGAAATAGAGAGGGACTTACTTTCTTTTATGAATATTTATTAAATGCTTACCTGTCAAGGCACTGAGGTAGGTGCTGCTGGGATTTAAAATTTTTGGCCTCAATGGAACTTGCAAGCTAATAAGAGGAGGCAAGAGTGACCTATGCTCTCACTAACAGGACTTAAAATGTGTGACAAGTGTATTTCAGGTCTGGAGGGGAACACAAAGAAGGGCAAAGACTCCCATGGGAAAGGAACTCACAGCGAGGAACTGTTAAACCAGATGTACGTGGTACCAAGGAGAGGACTTTAGAAGAAATATGGACCTCGTTACATTCAAAATGAAGAAAGAAAATGAATTTACATTATAACATCAAAAGAGGCAAGTAATAATCAGGGAAAAAATACCTTTACATTGAAAGTTAATCCAGTAATTATTTGTTATAGATGGTGTGGAATCTTCTTTATATATATTATATATCTGTTATTATATATATAAATTTGACTAGGAAGGTGGCTTAAGTGTGTTATCTAAAATTTTCAAGATGATTCAGCTCCTAAAATGTTCTTTTTACAAAAATACAATTACTTTAAAATGGACTGTGTGACTACTTAAGCACAGTGAATACAAACAATTAAGTACTTATAAAACAGTGGCTCATACTCCAATGTGTCTTGTAAAACATGACTATTCTCCAAAGCTGAATAGTTATATGGAAACTCTTATACTTAAAGCTGTAACTGACATCACAGAAAGGAGCAAAAATACTTTTCTGAGCAGTAATTCTGCCTACACCGACAGATGGCGGGCAGTAACAGCTATGCACCAACATTATCCTTTGAATCTAGTTTTGCCCTTGGTTGGTCTACTGTGCTATGCTTACATTTTGTATTGAGGTATTTTATTGAGATGCTTAACTCCATTATTTCCAATAAATGAAAAAAAATACTTTGAAGAAGCACTCAATTACAATGGAAACAACAGTAGAAATAATAGAAAAAATGTAAAAATAATATAGATGTAGAACACATAGCTCATTAGTTAAAAGGAACAATCTAGTTTGACAAAACATATAAAAAGAGTGACTGGAGCCCATCAACAAGTTTTGGAAAAATATTGGGAGGAATAGCTACCAAGCTGAAAAGGAAACCTGGCTTGGCAGATGTAAGATGAAAGCTAGGAGCATTTTCAGCATGGGAAAAAAGCAAGGCACTTAGAGACAAGTCAGGGATATCCCAACCCCTTCAGATCTGCTCAATCTGAACGTCAGGGTGTCATGTTATTTAGGATTCTGTCCTGAGGTGCAGGACATCAATGCAGAAGGAGCAGCTATGAATACAGAACCAAATAGAGGTGCAGGCACAGTTCATGAAAAAGGGCTGGGATTCAGCCCCATCTGCCACCTCCCTTGGATGACCAACCAGAATAAACAAGTTCATTACTAAATAAACTTATGTCAGTGTAGTATAATGATTATGATTATTTGGAACTGAAGACACTTGCAAGACTTCAGGTATAAGAAGTGTATTCTCACTCCTCCTCCTGAAAGCAGTGTGAAAGTTGCCCTTCATATACCAGGACATTCTTATCACCAGAGATGAGGAAACGAGTTTAAGGGAATTCTATACAAACACTTGTTAAAACCGCCCTCATTGTTCTCTAGCTGCCCGTATATTTTAGTTTCTATTTCACAATTGCCTCCCAATGTTCAAGTTGGCATAAAATTTAGACTTTGTCACTTTGAATCTTCATTTTCTTGTGGAGCCTTCCATTATTATAACCAAAAGTAAAATTTTATATGTTGTGCCCATTAACTTATCTTCTATTTATTTCTCAGGCCTAGCTGGGGATCTGAAAAGAATAGAGGTAAAGTTTTGCCCTCTCTGTACTAGCAAGAAGGAAAAGGGCCCATCTGATTTTAAAGTTCTTAGAACAACTCATTTTCCTATTGCATAAAAATGCATTCAAGAAGTACATTCCTGAAGCTCATTTAGCCCCTAGACCTATGGAACTTTTGTGAATGTATTTGGATGTGGGCAATTTGACTATCAGCCATTCCCTCCTCTCCTACACCCTACTTCTCCCAGTAAGCAGTGTCATCAACTCCTCTCCCTGTGAACCTTGCCTGGCCTGTAACTTGCTTTACTTACTTACATTCTGTCCCTAACAAAATGCAACAGAAGGGAGATCCTGACAGTTTCTGGTTTCTCCCTCTGGAAAGCCAGCTGCCATATAAAAAGGCTCATTTACCCCAAGGCCAGCTTGCTGGGAAAAAGTCCAAGTGAAAAGGTGATGTAGAGACACCCTGACTGGCATCTCAGCCCCTCAACCAACTGAACCCTGTCACCCAAAGGAGCCCAGGTGAGACCACCAGGAACATCACCCAAAGAATCATGAGCTGTGAAAATTGCTTTTGTTTAAGCTTCCGCATTTTGGGGGATTTTGTTGTTCAGAGCCTAATCAGATTACAAAGGAGCTTCTGAAAAGACAGCATGAGAGCTCAAAATGGAAAACAAAGACAGATCCTCCATGGAAGCAGTGAACTACTAGTAGGTCAGCAGTCATCCAAAAGTAAAGTAACCGAGGTAAGAGAAAGAAGTTCTATTGGCAGCTTTGAAAATGCTACTAGTGTCATTGTCACTGGAAGGACAAGGCAGGTGACCCCTGACAGAGGCTGTTGGAAGGGGATTCCTAAATAGTAGAGAAGGCTAGCACAGATAAGTTTTCAAACAACTTTAGTAATGGAACCCCAATATACAAATTGATACTATTTTATTAGCACATTATTTTAAAGTTGAAAGTATTACTAAAAGCCATTCATGAAACAAATAAGTGCATTTTAATTCAGACCAAGCAGAATGGCTGCTCTGTTCATATTTTCATGGTTCACTTCACTTACTATTTGCTTTGTAGGCACCACCTACAGAAGATTCCATTTAACCTACAACATGTAGGATATGGAGAAGAACTTTCCCCTAAGGCACAGCAAAACACCCAACATAGGGTAAGCATTCCACAAATACTTCCTGAATAAGTGAGGGTAGACCGTAGGAAAGGAGTCCCACCAAGTGCCTTTTCCCACAAATGGCTCCTTGGCGGCAGCCAGCAGTGTGGAAGACAGTCCTGGCCAGGTTAGTCCTAGAGATCAGAGCTGCTTCAGCCAGTTCCTTGGTTTCCGCCTGCACTTCTCTCGTGTAGTTGAGGTGCACTGGATTCAGGAAGCTGGATTCCAGGCAGAAAGGTCAGCACCATTTCTTAGTAACCAGCCTATGCTTTCTTGTTCCTCTTCATTCTTTAATATAACCAATAGGACAATTCTTGTTTTATCTGCCATTGTAGCCCCCAAATTGATTTTGTGTTGGGTGAAGCTTTCCTGAGAACATCTCCTTCATTTTTATCTCATTCACTTAAATTCAATTTCAATTGTAGATGCTTCAGCATTAATACAAATCAATGGACTTCTTTATAGTCTCCTGAGCTAATAATTTCTGAAGTGATTTTGTTTTAGTATTAATTGCAAGTGGTAAATGCTCACTGAGGGCAAATTTTGTGGAAGGATGGCACGGGCCTTCACAGATGGAGGCCACAGACTTCATGCACCATGGTGGGTTCAACCTTGAACTGAAATGAGTATGGCTACTGAATTGCTGTGTGGTCATCCTGGTTGAGGTAATAGTTTTTGTTTCTTAAACTATTTTTACTGTGTTGGTTCTACCTGCATCAGCAGATATAAGTACCTACCTTGTGATATAAAACAGCCACATTGATGGAAATATTTTTCTCCCCTTCCCCTGCCACTTGCTAAACTAAGGTAGTTGAAGTAGGAATAAGGTAGACATGGGTAAAGGAACTGAAGAAAATGGGAGGAACAGCAACTCCAAGTACAAGGACTGCTTGGAAATTGCTAAGAGATCTTTCAGGGTTCATGATCTTTGGATATTCATCTTTTGCATTGTCAAGTGCCCTCCCTCATGACGTATGTTCCCTTTTTGAAGTGTCACATCACTTTGCATGGCAACATTGAGTTGGTGTGGCATGAGTTCCTTGAGGAAGGGAACACTGCTATGGATGTATTTGCCAACATGTCCCTAGTTTGGGAGAAGTATTCCCAGCAGTGCCCCTTCGATGGCATTCACTCCATGGTTTTCTAAGTGAACTTTAGTTCAGACCTTACCAATGCATTTTAAATCTAGAGGTATGAAAAGGGCTTCTAAAATTTGCATAAATATTTTCCTGTGAAATGAGTTATTTTTTATTTATGAAGCCTGTTTTCTTTGCTGAAATTTTGTCTTCAAAGTCACATACATTTTCATATAATATTCCTCTTCATTCGGCCTAATTAAAACAAAAACCTAAATATTCATAAAATATTAGGTACTTTCTCTTTATATCTAAGAATGAAACTTGGAAGAGCTGCCCAGGGTCCCTCACTGAAGGTCCTCACTGCCTTTTCCATTTCTACCTACCTGGAAAATTACACATAACTGTCACTTCCTAAAGGTAGGGCCAGGTTTAAGGAGAGGGGACATATATACCCACACTTGATGGCAGTGTAAAGGGATTTGTGGCTATATTTTTTTTCCCAAGAAGATTTTAAATCATTTCTTGATTACACATCATAATGGATGATACACAGGCTCCAGTGCCATCTGTAATTTTATCTGATACCATAATTCAACTTAAATATATTGTGTAGGAATTGCCAACAATCATTAGTAACGAAATAAACTCTATGACTCTGTTTGGGTGACCTTTTAATGGTAAACCCCAAGTTACAAAACAGTATCTGTCAGTTCACTACACCAAGATTTTTTTAAACAATGGCTTCTCTTCCCAATCAGATTTATAAGTAAATTGCAAATGGAATCTGGCACCACTCTGAAGGAATTCCAACTTCACATTGTTGCGACAGTTTACCAAGCTGGCTTCAGAGTAGGCTAACTTTACACTGAACATTTGAAAAAAAGACACATTTATTCAGCATCATGATAAGACTATTACATTTAGCAATCAATAGCATGGGTTAAAAAAAATCTACATTAAAACTCTTTGTTGGAATACTTTTCACCTTCCACAGAACAGAAATTAAAATAAACTGTTATACAACTATTCACAACTATGGCCCTTGAGTTTTCTGCCCATACGCACAAGCATTGTCTAAAACATGTCTTCTTTGTGGCAATGAGACCCTGTGCTTAGCTAGGTTCACAAATATGTTGTAACCTGTAGCTTCTTGTCACTTCTCTGGCTCTCTTTTCTGCTAAGCTTTGTTTCTTGCCACCATCATAGCCACTGCTGCTGCAGGAACCACTACAGCCACCTTGGTTTTGTGGTTTGGGAAGTATTAGCCTCTACCAACACAGAGGCCAGACCTTCTGCCACCAAAGTTTCTTCCTCTTATGAATCCAAATTTGAAGATTGTTGTAACTGACAAAATTATTATAGCTTCCACCACCTCCAAAACTGCTTCCATCACTACCAAATTCATCATAGCCATCCCCAATGCCACGAAAGCCACCATACAACTGCCACTGAAGTCATACATATACCATACAACTTGACCACTGAGGTTTCCTCCATGACCAAAGTTGTCATCCCCACTAAAACCACCTCCATAACCACCACCAAAGTTTCCAGAACACTTCAACTTCTTTGAATGGACAAAGCTCTGGCCATCTCTTACTTAGATAGGACTTTCCTTACTTTACAGTTGTGGCTATTCACAGCATAGTATTTCTTTTTTTTCCCCTTAAATATTTTATTTATGCATACAAGAACTAGAGTACAGGCCAGAGACATGGCGGGAGGGGGAAGAGGATTCACCAGAGACAGAATGGGGAGCAGAACAGACTGAATGAAATACACTACTAAGGGGAGCAGTAGGCAAGGCAGGAGAGGTTTGCTACGCCATGTGGGTCCCCTTCCTGGCCGAGGATCAAACTCATGCTGCAGTGGCTGCAGAGGCTTCAGAGTGTGGTGCTTAACCCCTTGTGCCACCAGAGAGGCCCCCACAGTATGGTATTTCTGAATAACAATCTTGTCTACAGAGTCATGTTCGGTCATCAAAGGTCACCAAAGCAAAGCCTCTCTTCTTGCCTCTGCCTTGATCAGTCATGATTTCAGTTACTTTCAGTTTTCCCAAAATGCTCAAAATAATTGCTTAGGTGATGTTTTTCAGTGTCTTTAATGACACCAACAACAATCTTTTTCACAGCTTTGAGAATTTTCTCTTGACACAACACTCTTTGGCTCTACAACTCCTCCAGCCACCTGTGTGTCCTTGCATTCATGGTTGCAGCCACGTCCCCCAACATGGCATTAATGACAATCCCAAAGTCACTGGATCACTTGGTGTTTGGATCACTCATTACCACATAGACTGAGTGACTCTATTGCTCAGAATGGCTTCTCAGATTCTCATTGATTGTTTCAGAGCTTAAACCTTCAGTGAAGAGCTTCTATAGCTACTCCAGCTCCTTGGGAGAATCTGATATAGACATGATGTCAATGGAAGGGGAGACTGTAACGATGTTTACTTGGTGGCATCCATGGTCAGAAAGTGTGGCTATAGTTTAGAACCTTCACAATGACCTTTCTCTAAAGGTGCTATGTATACTGCACCCCATTTCTCTTCCTTGCCTTTCCCCTCCATCCTACTGCCTGGCTTATGCCTTTTGACCTCCAGAGCCTGAGGCTAAGGCTGGGTACAGGTAAGGCGTGACAGGACAGAGGGCCTCTGGGTCACCTGCCCTTTACCACCTACTTGTGCTCTACTATCTCATTTAAGAAGCTATAATTTTGCATTATCTATCACTCTGGGCCAGAGCTAATCTAAGTCAGCAAGACTAGCAAGTAAAATTCTAAAAGGATCATATGGTAAGAATAATCCTAAAATAATAAAGGGGAAAAAATATGCCACCAGCCACTCCTGAAATTTGGAAGTTATTGTTATGATTCTGCAAGAAGAAATCTTATAAGAGATCCTCTGTTCTTTACATAGGTAGTCAAAGGGCAAACCCTAAAACACTAAGGTGTTTCTGCTGGACTTGAATTTTACAGCATAGAGTGGGTTTAGGGGGTGCTCTGTATCTTTAAGGGATGCCTGAGGCACATGTTACAAAGCTTATCTCAGATGCTTAGATCAAAATTCTTACAGATTCTCAAATCAGGGTATTTTCATTGAAGCCGAAAATCACCTATTATTCCAATGCAGTTTAACATCATAAATGAGATTTGGGGGGCAGATTCAAGGACTGCTAAGTGTAAGGAATTATTTGAGTGAGAGAATTATGTATAATGAGTAGTTATTTATAATACATAGAGGACTAACACAACTTGACCTGCTCCCACCAAGATTAACATTTTCCTACATAAAATATTCACATAGTCCCTTTTTTGAGAAAAAAATGTTCAAAGCATCTAGGAAATTAGTTTGTTAACTGTCTCTCTTTTAACTGTGTGTCAGTTGGGATCTTCCTGGGTGTGTGTATCCCTTTGTATGAGTTCTTGCTAAGTCAAGGATTCTAGCAGAATTAGCTCTGATGCATTTTAAAGCCAGTCTTCATTGTTAGTCATCATCAGAAACTTATAAATATCTCATGTTGGGTATTGCCAAATGTTAGGCATCAAGGATCTATGTGAATAATCTTTTTCTGATAATTGCTAGAGAGGTTTCTGGTTTACTAACTTGTTGGGGTTCTGGAGATTTATTGACTGAAAGCTAATTAAATTGTTTCCTGCTGCTTTTGAAATTCTGCCACAGAATCTTATCTGCTGTAAGTGCAGTCTGGTGTGCCTCTTTGATCCAAGTGAAACACCGACACTTCCCCCCAAGGGCTTGCGGGGTAGGGATGGGCATGGACTTCACAGAAGTTAAGGTCATTTACTTACAAAAACAGTTTACACACAAAAACAGTTAAACACAGTTTTGCTTTGCTGTCTTTTTTCCTTAGATTTTGAAGCAGTATGTTTAAGCATTTTCCTTCCAAACTTTCTCTTTGCATAAAGCTTCTATTTGGATAACATTCTGATTTAACATCTGACTTCTAGGGCAAATTTTAAAACCATGATTTTGTTGCAGGATTGTAAATACATGAATCATTTGGGATAATTTTACCTCAAAAATGCAGGTTTTTTTCAATTTAGAATCTAACTAAAGAATCTTTAGAACTGATCTCCATCTGTGGACATATTAAGTCTATGATGCCCTTCACATCAAGCTTTTAGAATTAGAATGTCCTTCACATCAAGAAGCCAACCTGTGGTCTGGAGCCAAATTGTCTTGCCGCCAACCAGTTGTGTGACCTCTTTGTCAGCTGTGTCATTTAATCTCCTGTGCCTCAGTTTCCACCTCAGAAAAATGGCGATATTCCCCGAACATTCCCATAGGGTGGTTGTGAAGATTAGAAAACCACATATTTGCAGTCTTTAAAAGAAGTAAATGCTGGTTGGCACAGTTTATCTATGTTTCCGTCATCATAATTATAGTAATAAAACACGTTTATGCTGAGCTTTAGAGTTTACAGTTTTTACATCTGTCATCTCATTTCACCTCACATGAATATAATTAAGTTATGTATTATTTTTATGATTCGGCTTCTCAGATGAGGAAACTGGAGCTAAGACCTTTTCTCAAAGTCAAACAATGATTAAATGATAAAACTAAAATTCAAATCAAGGTCTGCTTCCCAGCTTCCCTACCTCACTCTGCAGGTCCATAGTGGCGTTGAGTTTAGAATGCAGATATCAGAAAATATTTAGTCTGAGTGCTTCATTATATAGATTGGGGAAATTATGACCAGGAAAATAAAGATTTGCTCAAGACTACAAACTTTGAAGAAGACCCGATTTTTCCTTTTTTTTTTTTTTTTGGTGTGAAAGAACTGGGGTATAGGCCAGAAGTGTGGGGTTATAAGGATTCACCAGAGACAGAGTGGGGAGCAGATGAAGTGGATCTACTGAAACACACTGCTGAGGGGAGCTGCGGGAGAGACAGAGAGGTCTGCTCTGCCATATGTGAGTTAGCTCCCTGGCCAGAGAGCAAACTCAGGCCATAGTGTTGATAGTGCTGAGACTTAACCCCTAGGCCACCAGAGAGGCCTTGACCTGATTTTTCTTGATGACCAGGTCAGAGTCTTCTGCCACTACATCTATCATTAACCCATAGACACTCTGGTAAATCACTGGGGATGCAGCCATCACATTCCCACAGGAAGAATAATGTTTCCTTTAAGTAACCTGAGGATTTTAATATCCTCGCTTTTCTGCAAGCCAAGTGTTGTGGAATTACTGTAAAAGGCGAATGGCATCCTTTCCATCAGTGAGTTATTGCCATGCTCAGAGGATCCCTCTAACTTCCCCTTAATAGCAAACACTTCCACTTCATCTCCCAGCAAGTTCTCCCTTTCTCATGGGAAACCAAGAGTCCCATGGGAGCTGCCCCGCCTGCTGTGATGACTCTGCTCGGTGCTTGCATGAGCCACGAGGTGTGGCTCGCACACGGTGAGGTCATTTCTTACAAGTGGCTTTGGCTGCAAAGAGGAGCGAGGACATGTTGCAGCACATTTCACCTTGTAGCCTCAGCAGAGCGAGTGCACGTGGTTTAGCAGCACTGACTGGCTTATGCTCTCCACACAGTAAAGAAAGGTCTACTTTGTAGAAAGAAGAGGAGGCACATTTTGTGTGAAGTCAACTCTTCAAGCTAGCTCTTTGTTATGGGAAATATAAAGAGAAAGCAAAGCTGAGAGCAAGTGTTTATGATGAGTACAAAGAGTGATTTGAAAACAGGAAATACGTCTATCATCATGCCTAAAGGGGTGAGCTAACTGCTCATAGGAATGGAAAATTTCTGGAAAAAATTCTTATCTACTCCTCAGCACCCACTCTTTCCTCTGTCTCAGGGGCACTGCATTTCTGAAAGGCTGTTGCTGGTTCTCATATGCAGTGGATTTTTTTCCACCTGAGAGCTTTCACATACACTGTATCACTTCACCTGTAACTCCCCCACCATGCCCCGCTGCATCTCATGTTCATCAGAAATGTTTCCTCGACCACTCTATTGAAGGATAAACCCACTCTATTGCAGGCCTCCCAAGGAAGCGTTGCTTCCCATTCCTCAGCTCAGGATTTATATCCCCATTTTTCCTCATTATTTTTGAAATTGAAAAGTCTTTGTGAATTCCCTGTTCATAATCCATCCCCCCTCCCTATTAGTCTGATGTTAATTTGATTATTCACAAGCCCAAGAGAAACCTCTGAGGGGTAGGGGGAGTTTCCTCCTGTAGCAGCAGGAAGGGGCAGCACAGGAGCAATGTTTGGGTCGGGATGGTTCTGGGCAGACGGATCAAGGAAGGAGAGTCTTGGAGCCTTCGGTGGCTTTTCATACTTATATTAGTAGAGGTGGCCAGGTACATGGCAGGCATGGGTGCCGGGGGGCCAGGAGGCTGGCAGGCCTCCCAGCCCCCAGCGCATCTCACCCTCTCGGCTGCTGCTGCTGCTGCGCCTTTGTCCTGTCAGTCCTGTCATTCGGCCAGTCCTGTCGGTCCTGGCGTCCTCATGACACCGCCCATTTATGCCCGTGTCCAACACAGGTGTGCCCACTTGTGCATGCCCACCCTGGAATGCTCACAGCACCGCAGGTGTCCATCATCACAGTGGTGGGAGGGTGGAAAGACCTGATCAACCTTTACCCTACACCTCCTCTCTCCACACTACCTAAAAAGATCGAGTCCTGTTTTTCCTTACAGCCTTGTATTTGCTTTTATTTTTAATTCCTTTTAGCACAAGTTTAAATTACGTATTTGTTGTTGCAGTATTCTCTCTCCTCTTAGACTTTAAGATCTGTGAATCTAGGCAAAATTTGACTTTCAAATCCAGTGCCTAAAGGGTGTGCATATTCAAAATGTGTATTGAATGAATATACTGGGTTTGGTCAACTAGATGGATGATTGAGATCACTACTAAGGAGTTGTAGTGTAAATGAAAGTGATCAGGTTTTTCCGCCCTCCCACCATTAGTGTCAACGATAGACACCTGCGGTCCTGCATGCATGCCTGATGATGGGCACCTGGAGAAGGGTGTGGCATGTGTAGGTGAGTGCACCTGGGCTGAGACATGGGGCGTATAGGGTGGTGTCATGGGGATGCCACAAGCAGTAGAAGCAGCAGAGAAGCAGAGACCAGAGAGCCCAGAGAGAGTGAAGATTGGCCAGCGGCTAATGTCCTGCCTGACCTCTGTCCCCCCTCCTGCCATGTACCTGGTCACCTCTGATGCAGAAAGAGTAATAAAAGCCTGAAAAAGCCACCAAGGGCTCCAGGACTCCTTCTTGACCCAACTGCCAGAATCCTAGAGAACCTGCCCTGTGCCTTCCTGCCACTACAGGAGTTAAATATAAGTGAGACATCTAAAAAAAAAAAAATGAACAGGGTAAAATTATGGTATGACAATAAAAGAACAACTAATGTTCTAAACAAGAAAATAAACTTGCTAGTATTTGCACTAATAGTACAATCCTAAAGTCAGAAGAAGCTATCCTTTGAAATCAAACTAAAACTGGTTTAAATCTACTCTGAGTCCCTACAAGTTTCTCTGGTTTAAGCAAAACAGCATGTTTTGTCAGCTCCGGGTAGCCTCCTGTGTGCGTTGAATTGTTTAGTGTGTAGATACTTGTACTGCTTGTGCTTACTGCTCCTTTTCCCCAGCGGTAATAAATCCACAGCTTCAGACTCCTGCTCATGCCTTTTGTAGTTTAGCTCTCTCCTGCCAAATTATACTATGGAAATTTTATCATCAATTCTACCTTAATTTTCAAGGTATTTTTCTCAGGCAAAGATCACTCCATCTCTAACAAATCCTGGCACCTTTAAAATAATTTATTATTTCACTCTGCGGCATTAGTTAAGGTTCACCTCATTATGAGTAATGGAATTCACATGAAGCTAAGGTAAGCCGCTTAAAGAATCTATTGTAAGGATTCTGTGGCTTCTTATGGAACTTGAGAACTGAATAACCAGGCCTTGTGTCTCACAGTCAAGGATAAGGTCTCTGGGATCAGAAAGACAATTCTCACAAAAGGGAAAGTTCACCTGTGTTGGCCAGACATCCTGGGAAATGTTTCATTGTAGCCTGCTGAGGGTACCAGATCTGAGCTAATTTCCTCAAAAAGACACTAGCCCCTATGAGCCACTGACTACAGAGCACTTTACACAGAACATTTACATTTTTTTTAATCTTTGCTTCGCTTGAAAAAAAAAAAACAAAACAAAACCTCATTTACCTTTCAAGTAAGATACAGATGGGAGTGAGGATAATTAAATTCATTTTAAACCAGTGATGCCAGAAATTAGCTTTTGAAGTGATCACTTAAAACTGGCATTTATTCTTCCTGTATTGTCATTCTTAGCTATTTCTGTGTACACACTATATGCATTTATGAGATGTGAAATATATATTTAACCCCTACAAATATGTGATGTGGCTATTATTTTCATCGTTTAGGAGAACACTGAAGCTTAGGAAGTCAAGGGACTCATCTAATATTTCATAGCTAACAAATATCAGTGAAAATTTTCACTTACTTTCCAGGCTCCAAATACCAGGATTAAAATGTGTTTTCTTAATATGAAGATGTTTTTCTAAATTATATTTAAAAGTCCCATTTAAAAAACAGCAATGGTCAGCTCTTGGGGCCTCTCTGGTGGTGCAAGGCGTTAAGTCTCAGCGCTGTCACAACCCACTGTGGTACAGTGGGTTGAGCATTGCACTGTGAAGCACTGGCGCACAGCAGCAAGAGTTCGATCCCTGGCCAGGAAGGGGACCCACATGGCACAGCAGACCTCTCCTGCCTCACCAGCTGCTCCCCTCAGCAGTGTACTTCAGTTGACCTGCCTGTTGTGCTCCCCACTCTCTCTCTGATTAATCCTCTCACCTCCTAGACTCTGGCCTGTACCCTAGCTCTTGTACCCATAAATGGATAAATCTTTTTTAAAAAAAAATAACAATGGTCTACCTGAGAGCTTTTTTTTTTTTTTTTTTTTTTTTGGAAAGTGAGAGAGATCTTTAACAACTCCATCCATCCAAAGCCTCTGAAACTGAGGTGCAGGACCTGGGGTTCATTTTCAGGTGTGGCAGTGCCATCTAGTGGTAAAAAATGACAGGCCTCGCGAGTGATTTTCTCAGATGACAAGGAGAGGGATGGTATCTAATTTACATATTTTGAAAGAACACTTTGATAATATTCAAGGTATTACTATAAATTAATGGACTTTATTTCCTTATATGATTTATAAATTTTTCTGGCTGAAATTTTTCATTCTGAAAAATGTTTCCTGTTGTGGAAATAGTACAAAAATAAATGCACAGCTTTCCAAAAACAATAGTGTTATGGCCTCACTTAATGTTGTCAATAGCTTCTTGGAACCTGTGCTGGAAGCAAGACAATGATTAGAAAAACTTTCCATAGGTCAATTTATATAATCAAGAATTCAGCTCTTGGGGCCTCTCTCGTGGTGCAAGGGGTTAAGTCTCAGTGCTGTCACCAGCCACTGCAGCATGAGTTAATTCCCCAGCCAGGGAGGTGACGCACATGGCACAGAAGACCTCTCATGTCTCAACTGCTGCCCCTCTCAACAGTGTATTTCAGTAATCCAGCATGTAACCTGGAGCTGGCTGATGAGTCAGTAATGTTCCTCATCTTAAGGGAAGTCTCTTACCTAAATCTCCACTAGGTAAGATATTAGCTATGGGTTTTTCAAGATGTCCTTTAACAGGTTGAAAAAGTTCCTCTACTCCTAGTTTGCTCAGTGTTTTCATCAAGAAGGAATGATAGAATTTATCCAAATGCTTTTTCTTTGCCTATTGACTTTTATTCCTTATTCTGTTAATATGGTGCTTATGACTTTGATCTACATTCAGATGGTAAACCCTGCATTTATTTCTGGGATGAATCCACACCACTTAGTCATGAACATAAATTGATACTAAAGATCGATAGTATGGGTAATGGAATACACAAAATTTTGACCCAAGCGCACGAATGTATAGTTAGCACAGCACTTACATCTAAACAGTCATCTATAATGATTACAGTGATTGCTGGATATAGTTTAATATTTTAAGGGTGCCGACAGAAATTTGAATAAATAATAAATTTGAATTCATATAAATTTGAATAAAATGGTAGGATAAATTGCTATAGAGCTTTATACATTAAATTTATTTATTTAATTTATTTGATGTCATATGCATTTTATTTTCTAACTCTGCGAGATTTGCTAATTTGGGTATGTTAAACATAGCAAATCTCCGTCAGTGAGTTGATTCACCAACACTATATAGTCTGTCAAACTGGATAGCAAAGAACTGTGTGGGTGCCCATGTGTGTATGAAACAGCTGAAGAGAATAAATGTTGAATGATGATGTGCCAAGATATATCAGCCTAGAATGATTTCATGAACGAGGTGAAATTTAATCAGCATTTTGAAATAAAAAAGAGACATGCTATAAAGGATCATTTGTGTAGCAAGTCAAATCTGTGTTAATTTTCCTAGCTGTTGATTTGGCAATGTGGCAAACCAAGTCACTTTGCAAGAATCCATCTGTTTGAGTATAAATACCAGAGAATCACCTTTTCTGAGTCTCTCTTGAGGGTGTCCATCAGCACCAGCTGATTAACATTGTTAACATAATTTGGTGTGACTTGTGACATTTTGAAAGCTGGTGTGCTTGACCCATCCTGAGTGACAACCCACTTCTTCATCAGTGACTTAGCCATATATCTTGAAGAGTTTCCATTCCATGGACTCATTTGATTTCATTCCTTGCCCAGACTCATGTCATTTATAGTTTCAGTTTTAAATGTCATACTTTCCATTTCTGAAAAGCCATTAAAATGTTACTGTCACTTTCAAAGATGAGCCATCTTAACTCCATTTGCTGTGTTTTACCCAAGAGTGTGCCCCAGGAACTCAACCCAAGCTTCAGATTAAAAGATCTTGAAGTTATAGAGCAGGGAAAAAAATAGTATTCAATACCTTATTAGTGTTTCATTGATAGCGCTATTATTCTTTATCTTAAAAAGAAAGGTGTCACTACTCAACAAAACCCAGTTAAAAATGGACAGAAGAACTAAAGAGACACTTCTCCAAAAAAAGAAATGCAAATAGCCAACAGGCATATAAAATAATGTTCAACATCACTAGTTGTCATGGAAATGCAAATCAAAGCCATGATGAGACATCACCTCACACACATAAATGTCCCATATTAAAAAACAAAAAACGGGAAACAACAAATACTGGTGAGGATGTGGGAAAAAAGGAACCCTCTTATACTGCTGGTGGGAATGTAAATTGCTCTGACCACTATGAAAAGCTGAGTGCTTCCCCAAAACACTAAAAAATGGATCTACCATATGATACTGTAATTCTACTCCTAGGAATCTACCCAATGGAAGCAAAACCACTAATTTGAAAGGAAATCTGCACTCCTGTGTTTATTGCAGCACCATTTACAATAGCCAAGATAAGGAAACAACCCAAATGTGGAATATTACTCAGCAATCAAAAATGACAAACTCATTCCATTTATAGCAACATGGATGGAGCTAGAAGGAATTATGCTAAGCAAAATGAGTCAAAAGGAAAAAGATAAATACCAGATGGTTTCTCTTACATACAGAATATAGAGAAACCAAACAAAAGGTCAAGAAAAAGACAAAACTTGCAAACTGACCATTGATCTGAGGCCTGTAGCAAGGGAGAGAGGGGGTCCAAACAGGGGAGGGAAGAGTACAAAGTACTATGGTGATGGTTCACGGGTGATATGGTGAGGAGAGAACTATGGGGATTACACCTGAGGGGAGAAAACAATTAGTGTACAAAAATGAACAACAATGTAAGAAAATAAGTCATTAATCTAAAAAGGGTGTCAGATGTCAGCATGGAAACTCACAAGCAGAGTGTGGATAGAAAAACATGTTGAAGTCACAGCCAAATGTTTAGGGATGATGTCTGTGCCAATGTGTTCTGTTTACACATTGAGTTTTGAAAAACAGCATTTGGCAAATTTCTTCTCTACTGTACCATCCATTGTGTTGCTGTTTAATTAGGTGCTCACCAGGTGCTGTAATTCCACCTGGCCTACCCGCTCCCCTACCCCTCTCACCTCTGCCACTCCCCCCTGCCCCAGGCCCTTCATGCCTCTCATGTGCCTCCCCACTCAGCAGTTTGCGCTCATCATCTGCACCCACACCACTTACTCCTCCGTAGCAGACTGTCTGACATGGCCGCACGCAGTCTTAGATCCCCTCACCTCATTAAAGCTAGATCTTCCACTCAGCAATTTCTTTCTCTGCTTCTTTTCTTTCATTTTTTGTCACCAAGTCTATAAGATCTTGCTGAACAGGAAGCGAGATCTGATTTTATTATATGCTTGAAATGCTTGATACTTAACTCACCAAATTGTTTCTTGTTCACTTCTCCTCTCCCTTTCCTTCCAGCTTCCTTTCTTTTGTTTTCATTGTTGTGGTTTTTGTTGTTTCGATTTCATACTGGATTAGTTTTGTCCTGGTAATATTTGAAAATTACTCATTTGTTTATAAAACAACAAAACAACACCTGCCTGATACAATCTAAGCAGTGATCTGGACAAAGCAAGCAGTGATCTAGAAATGAAGAGACCTGAAATATTTTCCATGTTGGCTGCTTGTTAGCATTAGGGCATTGTTCAGCATTTCTGAACGTCATGTGTAAACTCATAAGGTCGAGCTTTACATCATGTCTGTTTAAACTTCAGCGTTCTACAAATCTAAAACATCCAAAAATACGCTTGAAAATTTAAAAGGAGGAGATTCTGACAAAAGGTCAGGTTAAGGCTACATTCCAGATTCTCCATCCTTCTTCCTCATGAAGTCCCTCATAACCCAGGGAACTAACTGTGTTTGACCTGCCAACAGGTGTCCAGGGCCAGGGGCAGTGCTTTTTATGCTTCAACATGCAGAGAAATTATCTGCTTCCCTGCTACAATGTACATACCTTCTCAGTAGGCCCAGGAGTCAGCATTTTTAATTCAAAGAGCTGAGCTACTGGACCAAGCAGAGGTCTCTAGAGGAATCCTTGAGCGCACCTGAGGATTGAATTCTCCAGGAAAAGAGCAGGTCCAAAGACTCAGATTGGAAGATGCTCTGTAGAAAGCAGAAAGCCCAGGCCAAGGGTCCCTTTGCCAGAACAGAGACATACGTGGGTGCTGAGCGGTCTGAGGAAGCCCCACTGAGAGACGCTGCAAATGGCCTCAGGAGGCTGCAGTCACAGCCGGGTCACAGCCAGGAGTAGATTGCTCCCCGCCTATAGTAATAAGAGCTTTTCCTGTCTCCGCTGAGCCCTCACCCCAGCGTGCATCTCTTCCCATCTTAAAGACAATCCCGCCCCTCCCTATCCATCATAAAATGAATATTCCCGCTCACTTACCATTTTCCGCCAGTTTGCCACTGTGCTGCCAGCAAGGTACGGAGCAGGTTCTCTGGATCCCCGCGGACGGGTAAACGAGGAGTCCTGGGCCCTCTGTGGCTTTCTCAGACTTTTAATGATCTTTCTAGTGGGGCAACCAGGTGCAGGGCAGGTAGGGTGGCCTGGGGGCCAGGAAGGTGGCAGGTTTCCCAGCCCCCCGCGAGTCTTTACTTTTTCTGAACTTTCTGGCCTTCTCTCATGGTCTCTTCTCTGGTCTCCACCGTACTCCGTCTCACAGGCCTCTACTGTGCCCTATTTGCCCAGTCTCCTGGCTCAGCGGCACCCACTCACCAGGCCTACACCATACTCCAGGTGCCGCCATCGGGCACATGTGTAAGACCACAGGTGTCCATCATGGATGCTAATGGGGGAGGGCGGAAAACTTTATCACGTCCATGTACCCTACCACCACTTGCCATGGTTTTTCAGCAATCTGACCTTTGTGGGGCTGAGGGGATTCACCCTACTGAGCAGGCAGTAGTTGAGGAAAAGTGAGCAGATTGACTAAGAAGAACTCGGGCTTCTGTTGGGGCAAAAGATAACTTGAATAAAAAGTTAAAGAGACTTTAGGGAATGCTTAGGAGGCATAATTGGAGCAAAAATAAAACTTAGAAATTCAAAATGTGATTTAGAAATTCAGCAGAGAACATGGAAAGTACAGAAGTCACTCCTAAGAACTGAGCTGGGACCTGAGGGAAAGAAATGGAAGCAGCTGAGAATGCTGAACAAAATACAGTGAGATTGAAATGTGAATGAAAGGATAAAAATGGATGCACCTGGAGTTTTATTGTAGGAATATAGGAATTTCAGAGGGAAAAAAGCATTGTATGGACAAAAATTAATGCTCATATAAATATATAAGACAATTTCTCTGAACCAAAGAGAAATTATTTTCTATTGCCAATTCCCAGACAAAATTAACAAGAACAGTCACAGACCTGGCCCTTCATTACTGGAACTCCTGTCCCCCAAGGATGGAGAAAATACGGTGTTCAAGATAGAGAAAGCAGATACTTGCATATAAAGAGAGTCTAGGCTAGCACTGATTTTCTCATCTGCAGACTTGATAGTAAAGGACTATGATCTGGAAGTCTTCAGCAGAAGCATAATATTCAAATATGAGTACAAAAGAAGGATATTTTCAAATGTTCAAGAATTCAGAACTTTATCATCCTTTTTTCATTTCTAAGAAAATCATACAGTCCTTTCAGTATTTATTTAAATCAATACGAACTGATAATTTACAGCATACCACCTTTTAAATTTTTAGGTGACTCAAATTCTTCCACCCTTGACCCTTGGGAGGTCTTCAGTGTGGTTCCTGTGTCCTTTAGACGTATCCTCATCAGCACTGTTATTTGAGGATTCCTCAGTGTTCTGACACTGCAAGACCCTTTAGGTCCAGTCCTAGAATCAGTCATTGCACAGAGGCCTAGTTCCTTTTTTTGGAAGATCATATTCTAAACAAAGATCTGGTTGCTAAGTATGTTTATTGCTCCTAGGATGTTGTTGCTTGTGTCCTCTCAGCTGAGAAAGCAAAGAAATATATGTGTATACTAAACTCTATATGTACACATAGCTATAAATATTTCCATGTAACCATCTGCATATATGTTAAACTGAAATGAGTTCATAAGGATGTCAACTATCCAACTCTAACCCACTAGCATATGAATCATCTTAGCCTCTTCCTCTTGCTTATCTGTAACTTATCACTCCAGCAGTGAGAAACCGGCCTCCTACCATCTGCCACACAGTCACTTAATTATTCAGTTCCAGTTTACATGTATAGAGTTTTCAGATTTGTTAACTCAAAGCCAGCCCAAATTTTTTCTCTCTCTCCCTTGAAAGTGCAAACAAGAAGCAATAATAAACAAATAATAAATGGTAGGCCTAAATTCAACCATACAAATAATTACATTAAATCATAGTGATCTAAACACACTAGTTAAAAGCCAAAAATTTCTGAAATTGAATTATTTTAAAAAGAGCCAGACCTCCCTGGTGGTGGAAGAGGTTAAGTCGGAATACTATGAGGCTGTCCACAGTCACTGTAGCACAAGTTCAATCTCCGGCCAGGGAGGTGACCCACATGGCACAACAGACCTCTCCTGTCTTGCCTGCTGCTCCCCTCAGCAGTGTATTTCAGTATATCCACCTGTTTTGCTCCCCACTCTATCTCTGATGAATCTCTCACCCCCCCCCCACATACACATGCATCTGGCTCATACCCCAGTTCTTATATGTATAAATAAATAAATCTTTAAAAATAAGAAAACAAAGAAATATAGTATTGATAGCTTAAAGTTAAAAGGATGAGGGACATTATTCCACACAAACATTAATCAAAAAAAGCTGAACTGACATATTTATAACAGGTAAAATAGATGTCAGAATAAAGAAACTTATTAGGAATAAAGAGAAACACCAAATAATAATAGGATAAGTTCACCAAGAAGACGAAATACTTCTGAGTGAGCACACACCGAATAGCAAAGCTTCCAAGAAGCAAAACCAGATAAAACTAAAAGAAGAAAATAGACAAATCCACCATGATAGTTGGAGATTCCAATATCTTTCTCTCCATAATTGATAGAGTCGGTAGATTGAGAACCAGTAAATACATAGAAAATGAGTAACACTATAAACTACCTGGATATTTGCCATTTGTAAAACATGCCATCCAGCAACAGCAGAATGCAAATTCTTTATAGGTATGTTTAGAACATTTACCAAGATGAACTCTAAACTTGGTGTAAAGCAAGTCAAAATAAAGATTCAAGTCATACATTTGTTCTCTGACCACACTGGAATTAAGTTAGAAATTAACAACAGATAGATATCTGGAAAAAATCTCCACATATCTGGAAGTTAATAGTATATTTCTAAATAACACTTGAGCTAAAGAAGAAATTAAAAGGGAAATTAGAAAACATTTTGAACTGATTGAAATGAAATCCTGGCATATCAAAATGTATTAAATGCATCTAAGGTAGTGGTGAGAGGAAAACTGATAGCAAGTCAATGACCTCAGCTTCTTTCTCAAGAAGCCAGATAAAGGCAAGCAAGCTAAACCCAAAACGAGCAAAAAGCTTGTTCTTTGAAAAGCTCAAAAAGAAGATGATAAAAACTCCAGTCAGATTCACCAGTAAAGATATAAGTTACTTACATTAGGAATAAAGAAAGAAGTCATTATAGACCCTCAGACATTAAAGAGCTGTCTTAGATGAAATGAACAAACCCCTTAAAAGACAAATTATAAAACACGCCCCAAAAGAAATAGATTATTGGGATCATCCTATTTTTACTGAGGAGAAAGACTTGATTATTTAAAACTTTCCTACAAGGAAAACTCCAGGCCCGGATGTACTCTTTAGTGAGTTCTACCAGATATTTAAGGAAGAATTTAATATTGACTATATACAGTGAGGAAAGGAAAAGGAAAAACAACAAAATCCACTAGAACCTGAAAACTAACTGAAACTTTCAAAACCTAATTGTGTTTTAAGAGACTGTTATAACCACAGAGGAGGTAGGGAGGGACCGAGGGACAGAGGGACAGAGGGATAGGAGGAAGGCAGGATGGAAGAAAGAAGGACCAATCCAAACATTCTACAAATGAGGTAATTGACTATATAGCCTGATTTTTGAGAAAATGCAAGGACCATTGAGGTAGGGGAAGAATTGCAATTCAACCCTGAATTCCTTTTAGTAGTTCTCATATTTTAGCAACATAGCATAGTAATTTTTAAATGATTTTCGACATATTAAATGATTGAGTAGATGACTACACAATGTTGAACTAGTTGGGAGCCATGTTCTCACAGTGGAAGAGGGGCTATGCAAACATGCCTCCCACTGCTGAATCTGGGACAATTTGATCACCAAAATGTATAGCCTGAATTATAAACTACTGAAAACTTAGGGATTAATGAGTTCATACAGATAGATAGATAGATAGATAGATAGATAGATAGATAGATAGATAGATAGATGCCATTACTTAAAATAGAATGCCACGATTTGACTGGTAAATGTGTGGGACATGCTAGAGATAGAAATCACTAGTTTGCAAACATCATAATTAATGATTGGATCAGGGAGAACCATCAACAGATGGTAGTCTGGGGGGGGTGCCTGATGAAGAGCAGGATAGTTGCTTAGCACTAAGGTGTATCACCAGAGGCTACAAGGGAGAACAATGAAGCATAATTATGGAGCAGAGAAGCAGAATATAGAAAGGCATTACCCTCCACTTTGCATAAGTGATCAAAATTAACATCTCCAGTGGAGGGCAGATAGCTGTTGTGCCTGCAGATGAGAGATCTGAAACCAAGTCTCACTGGAGAAGATTGAGCTGAGATTGCATCACTGAAATCCAATCAGGATGGACTCACCAGAACACCACAAAATACATACTATTCTGCTTTTTAAAACATCAGGGGGGACTGCACTCCGAAAAAATGTTAATGTCATAAGAGACTGAGAAAGGCTATGGAGAGTTCTAGAATTAAGTAGGCTGAAAAGACGAAACTACAGGCTCCTGAGCAGGAGCGTATGGGGAATACAAGACAAGACATTATAAGGACAACTGACAAACTGTGGATATGGACTACATATTAGATTAAAATATTATAGTAATATAAATTTATGAATTTGGTAACTATGCTATGAATGTATAAAAGAATATCACTCTTTTTAGGAAGCACACACTAAATTATTTAGGGATAAGAGTGTATATGAGGTTTTTTTCTATCCTCTTGCATTGTTTCTTTGTATTCCACATAAAAGTGAAATCATCTGATGGGGTGAAGAATAATGGGTGCTTTGGTGGTGGCCCTGAAGTGATAGCAAACATTTGAAGAGGTGTGAACCCACATCCCTAAAACATACAGATCGATGTTACCTAAACAACAATAATTTAATTTAAAAATAAATTCTCATCAGATTTATTTTTTTAAAGATTTATTTATGCCTACAAGAACTGGGGTACAGGCCCAAGGTGTAGGGGGTGAGAGGACACACCACAGACAGAGCAGGGAACAGAACAGGCAGATTAATTGAAATATGCTGCTGAGGGGAGCAGTGAGTGAAGCAGAAGAGGTCTGCTGCGCCATGTGGGTCACCTCCCTGGCCAGGGTGCTTCAGTGGCTGCAGATGCTTCATAGTGCGGTGCTTAACCCCTTGTACCACCAGGAAGTCCCCCTCATCAGATTTAAAAGTTAAGGGTCTATATGTATATATATGTAGATGTATATCTATATGTATATATATAGATAGATGCAAGTGTATAAAAACCTCAAATGGTTCAGAAAAAAATCAATTATGGCATGTGTGTGTGTGTAGCAAGAGAGAAAGCAAATGATAGAGTAAATTGGGGTACAATGTTAATAACAGATAAATCTGATTAAAGATATGGTACTCGTGTGACTTGTTTTTTCTAATTGTAAAATTGTTTTTTAAAAAGTTTTAAAAACCCATAACTATGAGTTAATTTTAATAAGATATAGGGTTTAGGATTATGCATATGAATAAATTTATAATCACAATCATTTCCAATGTAGTAAGAAATAAGAGTTGTGATGTTGAATCTTTAGAGATTCAAACTGTGACACTGGTATATTGGAAGAGACTTGAAGCTTTAAATATGACTTAAAATATAAGAGATAGATAGTAAAATATGTGTTTCTTCAGGAGAAAGAAGAAGAGAGGGAGAAGAATTTTTTTTTAAAAGATTTACTTATTTATTATACAAGAGCTGGGGAATAGGCCAGAGTAGCTGAAGGTGAGAGGATTCACCAGAGACAGCGGGGAGCAGAACAGGCAGACGGACTGAAACACACTACTGAGGGGAGCAGTGGGCGAGGCAGGAGATTTCTGCTGTGCCATGTGGTCCCCTCCCTGACCTGGGATGGAACTCATGCGGCTGTGCAGCAGATGCTTCACAGAGCGGTGCTCAACCTGCTGTGCCACCAGGGAGGTCCGAGAAGAATTTTTATAATGAATGTTCTGATTAATTGGAAAGAAATTTAAAAAGGAAAAAAGTATGAGCAACAATACATATAAGAAACAGTAAACAAAGTAAGAGGGAAGGTAGGAAATTAAACCCATGAAAAGTGTGACTGGGTTGAAATCCACTGTCAGATGATAAGGACTCTCAGATTAAGAATAATATCAAATTCCATACTCTCT
Source organism: Galemys pyrenaicus (assembly GCA_019455555.1). Lineage (NCBI taxonomy): Eukaryota > Metazoa > Chordata > Mammalia > Eulipotyphla > Talpidae > Galemys > Galemys pyrenaicus. The sequence goes on along the minus strand of JAGFMF010011929.1, from coordinate 2,044,710 downwards.
ACAAGAAACACTTTTAAAAATATTGAATATATATATTGAAAAGTGTGGGACCAGTGAAAATAAATGAGGCATATGCAAATCAAATGATATGAACTTTTTTTTAACATGAATACTTGGATTGTTGAATTTTATATTAGTAAGAAATAAGATGTAGTAAGAAATAAGAGTTGTGATGTTGAATCTTTATCTTCACTCACACACATATCTTCACTCACACTGAAGAACAGACAGGAAGACTTCAACTGGTGTACTGAAACCAGTAAAATTATAGCTGCTGAAGCTTCAAAGTCTTAAGTCTGCAAAACAAATGGAAGATCCACAATTTTACAGTCCTCAAAAGGCTCTATGGAGCAACTTCTTTTTCATTGCCTGGATCTCTGCTGCCACCTACACTCTCAATCTGGGCACAGCACTTTACCCTGTGCATTTCTCACCCTTGCCAAGGTATGTTAGGTATTGCACAATGGATGCAAATAGGAATACTCCAGCAATACGGTTGAGTATCCCTACCAGGAACTTTAGGCACACATCTGGTTTATGGCAGAGAAAACAGAAGGATAATTAATTCACACCAGGAGCATTTCCCTGCCAGGTGCTCAGAGTAGAATGCCAGGCTCACAGTACCCCACCCTACCCCATCACCCCCGCCTCCTGCCTCACTCAGTCTCCAGGCACCCTTGCCCACTGCTGTCACTCCCCTTCATTCTTAATCAGGACTTTACCCAATAAATATCTTGCACATTGAATTTGACCTTGGTGTCTACTTCTCAGAACCCCCAACTGATATGGAGGTCTGATCACACAGACACTGCACATCAAAAAAGGACAGCATTGGCTTCAGTGAAGAAGTCAAACTGGGGGGCCACAGGGAAGTAGATGTATCTGGACAGAGTCAGAGAACGAACCCATGGAGAGTGGACTCGGAAGCTGGCAGCGGCCTGGGCTTTGGATCTCGGCTCACGTTGGGGTGTGGCTGTGGACCTGGTTAGATGGGCTGGACCGGAGCCAGCAGTGAGAGCCAGCTGAAGGGCCAGGCGAGGACAGGGAATGAGAACTAACAAGAGCTCAGGAATTTTGCTCTTCAAGTTTTACCTTTCGCTGTGGAATGCAGAACTTTGTCTTCTGTCTAATGAATACTAAGCTTTAGCAAGTATGTGAGTAAAAGTATCTCCCTGCCCCGCTCAATCTGAAGTTGATCCTAGAAACACTAAGGCCTGGTGTAATTGCTGCAGGAAGATCCATTTAAAAAAATAATCTATATAGTAAAAAGTATGTAAGGTTTAACTGGAGAGCATAATGAAATTATTTGGTTACTCTGACTGACTCTTACTTTAAGCAAACTAGAATACTAAACTAGCCTCATTTCCTCTATAAATGAGGAAAATAATTTGATTCCTCAGTACATGAAGAAATGAGACCAGTGAGACTTGAGAGTCATTGCATTTCTACTAACCTATGGTTCTAAGGTGTAGGGTCAGACAACGATCAGGTCTTTCCACCCTCCCGCCACTGGACACCTGCAGTGCTGCACGCATGCCTAGGTGGGCATGCGCAAGTGGGCGCACCTGGGTCTGGACATGGGCTATAGAGGCGGCATCATGAGGACGCCAGCAGCAGTGAAAACGAGAGTACCAATGCGAGCAATGAGACCAGAAAGAGCAGCAGCAGCAGCAGCAGTAGCAAAGCAGCCAAGAGGGTGAGATGCTCCAGGGGCTGGCCCCCTGGCACCATGCCTGCCATGTACCTGGCCACCTCTAATAATAAAAGCATAAAAAGCCACCAAAGGCTCCAAGCCTCCTTCCTTTACCCCCGTCTGCTAGAATCATCCCAAACCTGCCCTGTGCCCCTTTCCTGCCACTACATAAGGGTTATTGATCCATAGCAGGAGTTCATTTCAACAGCCAGGAGATGCTAGGTTTGACTTCATTTGCCAATTCTTAACAACATGTCATAGAAAAAGATTTCAAAACAAATGTGCCTTTCTTATGAGATGAAACTTTCGATTTCACCAGTTATAAATAATTGCTGCTGACAGTTTATACTGACAAGTGTTTGAGCAGTTGTCAGTAAGATGTTCATTATATTGATTTTTTTTCTCCTTTTTAAAAAGATTTATTTATGGATACAAGAACTGGGGTACAGGTCAGAGGTGGCAGGTGAGAGGATTCACCAGAGACAGAGTGGGGAACAGAACAGGCAGATCAACTGAGGTACACTGCTGAGGGAAGCAGTGGTTGAGGCAGGAGAGGTCTGCTGCACCATATGTGTCTCCTCCCTGGCTGAGGATTGAACTCATGCTGTAGTGGCTGCGGATTCTTCATAGTGTAGGGCTTCACCCCTTGCACCACCAGGGAGGACTCTGTTTTTTCTTACATGCTTATCATGACTAAAATTTAAGCAACTCTGAGTATGAATGTTAATTCAACTCTAAATCTTAGGTCTGATATATGGTCATAGATTCCACAGACTTCCCACTGTTTCTTTCGTATCCTGGAAGGAAAGGATAATAAGGAAGAAAGGAATGCAGGCAGTTTTAGATTAGTATCTTAATAAGTCATCGGGAACTCCCCAAAACAACCACAAGTTTATGTAGCGATGATTAATGAGATCCTTTCAAAGGGTAGAAGGAGATGCTATATCAAAAAATAGGAGTAAGTGAAAGCTGGTACATGAAATGTCTGTCGGGGCTGTGCTTCCCGTAGTCTGAAATTCGGCTCTCGGCAAGCTCAGCTTGCTGCGAGAAGTGCAAAAGAGTCTGGAAACAGCCCTCCTGACCAAATGGGCTCCCGGACCACCTGCAAATAATATGAATGGCTGTTTACTTCATATGTTTAATGAGAAGATTCCTAGATTCTGCCAGAGGTGGACTAAGATGGAGTCCTGGAAGAGAGACTTGGGAAGCTGTTTATTTAGCAAGTGACCTGTGTGTTTCTGAAGCACAGAGGAGTCTGAGAAATCTCTTGGCAATCTAGTTTCTATATTTGGATGCAGCTGAGCCATTCAAGAGTATATACTATTGAATAGCTACATCTTTTGGCCACAGTTGCCTTTTCTAAGTTCTTCCTCCAGAATCCCTTTTTCCATTCCCCCTGACCTACTTCAGTGCTGGTATCCCCCACCTGGGCTGCAGGGGAACCTCCCCACAGTCGGATTCACTCCGGTTCTCTTCCTCTTCCCTGTTCTCCACCTCCTTCCCTTCCTACTTCTCTGCCCTCTGATTCTCTCCTCCTCCTTTTGAACCGGGAATTTTTCAGGCTTTTAATTAATCTTTATGCATCAGAGGTGACCAGGTACAAGGGTGGTGGGGAGGCCAGGGAGCCAGGAGACCAGTAGGCCTCCTAGCCCCCCAGAGAATCTTCACTCTCTGAGCTCTCTAGCTTCAGCTGCTTATGCTTACTTCTCCTTCTGCTCTATTGCTCCTTCTGCTCGTGGTGTTCCCCATGAGGCCATGTCTCAGCCCAGGTGTGCCCACTTGCACATGCCCACATCCTGCTTCAGGTGCCCACCATCAGGCATGGTGGAGGACCGCAGGAGTCTGTCATTAATGCTAATGGAGGGAGGGTGGAAAAGCCTGATAATTTTTCATTTACCCTACACTCATGTTATCTTTTGCTCCTTTTTAATGAGTGAACAGTTGTTCATTCCACTGTGCAGGGCCTTCCACAACTGGCTGGTATAGAGAGCAATACTCTTTATCTCTTGTTAACAATGCCATGTCCTGGATCTCCCTGGTGGTGCAGGGTTAAAGAGCCAGGGCTATTAATCTATCGCCAGCCACTGTGGCACAGTAGATCTGCTTGTTCTGTTCTCCACTCTGTCCCTGGTGAACCCTCTCACATACAGCCCACCCACACCTCTAACCTACACCCCTGTTCTTGTATGCATAAATAATAAAAATAAACATTAAATAAAAAGAATGTCCATGTGAGAAGCTTGGATTTCCCTGTGTCCCTAGGTAGAAAATAAGGCCATGTTTGGCATGTGTACTCAACAACAGTGAGTACTTTAATTATAAACCTGACCCTTTCACAACTTTGCTTAAAAACATTGATGGCTAACTTTATTACTAACTTGGAAACATCACATGTCCTGCTGTGGTCATCAAGACCATGGAGAGCATGCCTAGTCTAGTTTCTAGCACCATCTGCCCGGGGTATGTGCATGCTCTGGCCCAGGTACACACTAGTTCTGCTGGAGGTTCTCCCAGTCTACTTCTTCATACCTTGACTCGTCTTTCCCTGTTGTCTCCCTCATCCAAACTCTACACTTACTTCAAGATCAGTTTTGATGTTCCTCCAAGCCTTCCCCAGTATTTCTGCTTAGAGGCAATAATTTCTCTTGCCGGTAGCACTCACAGAATCCTGCTTTGCCTGATGCTTCCAAACGAATTTCCTTACCTCTAACACAAACCGAGTAAGTGCTGAAAGTTCAGGGACTCATCTTATTCTTTCTATCCTCATCTGCCAGTTAGGTGGCAAGTACATAATTGTGCTCAGTAGATATGTTATTTTGAGTATGTAGGGACAGCTACAACAATGAGAAGATGGAGGTGTGATTGAGGATACCTGCCATAGGGTCACTTCTTAATTACATCGCTGAAGAGATCAGTGATGTGGATGAGCACAACCAAAAGGTAGTCTCCAAATTATTGCTACTTGACTACACCTGCATCTTATTATCTTCAAATTACATAGTGAAGACGGAGCTACAGTGGGAAGAACGGGTTAATAGAATGGAGAACGCGTTATGCTTTTGGGTCTTGGAAAACCTATTTACTGAAGATCCTGTAGCCCTCTTAGAAAATAGTGACAAAATTGCCGGGATATTTGCTAAGATGTTAGATGCTCTGATTAGCCTTTATGAGACACACCTGGAGATGCTCGCCACTGCTCTGGGGAAGAGGTGGTAATCTCAGTGGAGGACAAAAATCCTGCTAATTTGCTACTCAAATGTCCCGACTCAGTGCCTGGGAATTCATTGTAAAGTCCTTCATGTAGGGTAGTTTACGCGGAAAGAGTCAAGTGACCCACTGGAAGTCTAATTAGCAGCTGAAAATGCTACTAGGTAAATGATCAGTAAGAGACCAAAAGGGGTGTGGGCCACACAGCAGCGGGGAACAGAGCAATGGCTAAATTCAAACACCAGGTGGCGCAGAGAACTCAAAACTCTCAGCAGCGTAGGGCAAACCCAGCCCTTCACTGTTCTCCCCAGCGAAGTTTGAGCACAGAAGAAATTTGTCTGGAGGAAGGCTGAGAGTCAGACACCAATGCCTTAATCTAACCCCTTTCATTTTATACAAAAAGGTGCTTACAGAAAATGTGTTATCATATATAACACTTGGGACTCAATTGCTAAATTTTTAAAGTAAAAATAATAAATTAGAATTAGATTATATAAATTTGCAATTAATTAGATATTTAAAACAAAGGCAATACAAACTAAAAAAGTAAATACTAAAAAAACTCAAAACTTGGTACCCAATTCATTACATCTTTCTAATTTCTGTGTTATTAAGCTTCTATACATCTGTAGAATTATATGGTAAAAACACTAAATAGTGGGTACAACGGCACATCTTTTCCCAACTCCATGTTCTGTTCAGCAGGTTGGTAATTTGATATTGGTCAGAGGGGGAATATTTACCTCATGGAAATTGGCAAATGCTACAAATCAACTCACAGGGAGCTAGTTGTTATGAACCAAACGCCAGTCAGTGATGCAAAGGGAAGGCTGTCCATAAATTTCGCTGGGAAGCAGAAGAAAAGGAGTCTGGTATTAGGATTTGTCCCTTAGAATAATCTTCAGTAGAATAATGATCTTAGAAAACTTCAGTAGGAGAAAGCTTGTACTCTGTAGTCATCACTGAGGCTTTGAATCTGTGCTCTGCAGTTGAGCTGTTGTGGGGGCCTCCGGGAGGAAATTTCCCTCTGGTTCTTCTTGGACTAGTGGGGTGATCAAATTAACATTAGGCAGATTGGTAGGAGAAGAGAACGAATTTATGTACATACATATGACTATAGAGAGAGATTCTAAAGCCAATGAGGCACTATGAGGCTGTGCACGCTGAGCTAAAGAATGCGGTAGGGCTGGGGCTTCAAAGAGAGCATGGGGACTCACAGGACAAGGACAGGATGACTCACATGATCAGAACAGATGCTTTACTGTTTTCCCTGCCACATAGTTATGTTTCTCTGATAGAAATCTACTTCAGGTAAAAATCCAAGTCTGGGTAAAACCCTCCATTTTCATTCTTCTAGGTAGTTGCAGGAATGATAAAAGTCTCTCCTGACCCTGCAGGGCCTCAGTAGAACCCAGCTTGAAATGAGCCACATGCCAAAGCGACACATCTCAGGAAGGCCTGATGTGGACACCTGTCCCTCACTTAGGCAATTAACTCTCACTGTATGTCTGTAAAAAAGATACAGTAGTACCTCCTTCATGTGGTAATTGTAAGAATTAAATGAATTAACACATCACTTTGTATGTGTTATAAGCTATAAGTACTGGCTATTGTTAGAAGGCAATAGAATTATCAATTCTATTAATAGAATAGACAGGTCATCATAGTCCAAACAGGGATATACTTGAATTCTATGATCCTAACGTCATTTACCATTCTTTCGATATTGTTACATTTAATTTCACATAATGACTTAAATATATTTTCTGGAAAGAGACTAAATAAATGCTAGATTTCAGTGAAGAATGAGAAATGTTTGCTATAATATATTCTTATAGTAATATTTGGGAGGTAAATTAAAAATACCAGGGTTTAGTTCTAAAGGTTCTTATCCTGATTTCTTAAGTATGCTATAAATATCATGCCCTAAGAGCATGCCATTTACAAGAGTAAATTTAAAATTGTCTGAGGCAAACAGAGAGGTTACCCAGAAGTTGGGTTCGTGGGTACTCCATGTCACATTCCTCTAATGAGGAGTTAAGAATTTCTCTTCATTTGAAAGGAGGCAAGCTTCTAGAATAATTTTAGGGAATGAGCTCTCCTAGTGACAGAAGGGAATGAGAAGAATCTACACTAATTAGACTTGTGCTTCTCTTTCTGAAACCACAAATTAAGTGAAAGACCCAACATCATGTTATAAAGGTTTGAACACATAGGTCTAAATTTTGAATGGTGTACAATTTAAGGTTTCTGCTGGCACAAGTTTGTGAAAGCCCTTTCTTGACATTTTGGAGAATGCAGCAGTATGGCCTTCCTCTGACACCGGTGTAGTAACACTCTTCTGCTGAGACCAGAGGAAATCTGATGGCCCACTAAAGTCGCCTGTGAATTGTCAGAGACCATCAGTCCCTGTGCATAATCCAACTGCAGAGTTTTCTGCTCACATCAGCACTCACACAAACCTTTTTGATTCATTTCCCAGTCAGCTAATCAGTCTAATATTTTTTACTCTATTATTTCTACCCACAGCTGTGAAAAGTACTGTTGTGGAGTTTATTTTAAAAGCTATAACTAAAGGGTAAATATCCCGCGATGAAGAGGGCATGTTCTCTACATCTGTAGTAAATAATAATTTGCTTTTCAAAAATCAAACGACACTCGAACAATGCAGACACACTCCAAGTTCATTACTCTGGAGCTCTTAGGCCACCAGAACACCACTGGGTGTTTCCACACCAAAGCTCATGGCCATATTTAGAATTCCTTCTCTCATATGGCATACTCCTTGCTTCGTGGGGGAAACATGTGATACACCAAGCCATTTGAGACTACAGCTGTCTTACTATGATGAACCCATTCAGAACTATTTTGGCGCTGTCACAGCTGCGGTGGAGCCCAGATGGGAGGAACCAGGTGTGAGAAGCAGTGACAGGGATGAGACAACTGACAAGGTGTCATCACCCCAGAGCGCAGGCACAGCCCTGCCAGTGCTTTTAAGCCATTTCAATAAATGCATATTATAAAAATAAAAATACACAAAAATATTTTCATGTGTAAAATGCAAAAGCTTAAGGAAGATTAAATTTAAATATAATGTTTTAATTATTTGTCATTGCACCATCAAGATATAAACACTACTAGCACTTTGACTTAATTTCCTTCAGACACGAGCCTCTGGGTGTGTATGCACGTGTGTGCATGCATATGTGTGTGTTGTGAGAGAAAGATATTTTTTTCTTTTACTCATTATTTCCACCATTTATTTTGAAATAGCTCAGCTTTACAAAAGTTGTAAAAAATAGTATAAAGAATTCCATTATATTCTTCATCCAGATTCCCCAAATATTAACATTCAATCATTTACTTTCTCTCTCCTCCTTTTCCCCCCATCATATATATTGTTATCTGATGGTAAATTACAAACTCATCCCTCCAGCCTCTGAATATTTCCTTATAGATTTCCTAAAAACAATGCAATCTTATACATACCTACATTAGACTTAATAAAACAGAAAATTAACAATGATAGTATTGTATTATTTAATCTACATAATTTATTTAATTTCACCAATTTTTATCCAATTGCCTTTTTAGCAGAAGGGGAAAAAAGACCCAAAACATCAGGTCCAGGATCCAACCCAGTATCAATGATGGTGTTTAGTCAATTTGGTGTATGGAAGAAAAGCACCAATATGATTTTATGGGCATCTCTTTATAGTGCTTCAGACTTTTCTGTCTGGCCTTGACATTGTTGAGTTGAGACCAATTATCTTGTAGGAGAGTTTTGAGTTTGTTGATGCTTCCTTGTGATTGGTTTGTGTTATGTATCTTGGGCAGGAATTTATTACATCTATAACCCCCAGCACCTGATATGACAACATAAGTTCCTACAAAACATAAATTAGAGGATAAGTATACTACTGCAAAATTACCTACTCCATGGATCCTTTTAAAGAGTTGGCTGACCTGGTACATTTGAACTCTGACACAGCTGACAAAATACAACACTCATGGGTATAGAAAATGAAGCTCATCGCCATTTCTGTTTAGACACAAGAAACACTGTCACCATCTTCTTGACCTTCATTCTGAAAGTATCTTGTAAGTGGACTTATGATTTTAATAATACAGAAACTCTTTATAACATTTTGTGATCACAGGCTTGGATAAACTACTAGTTACACTGAGCATTTATGAAACAGAATCACTAAACAAGTCACTGCATCCACAGCAAAGACTCTGCCTAACATGGTCCCCTTTATTAGCATTTCCAGTCTTGGGGATATTGGTGCTTTCCTCCACACACAAGGATTTGCAGGAATCTCTGCAGGGCTGGCTGTGCTGATAGCAACAGTGATGCCTTCTTCTTAAAGGGCTTGCATTTGGGTCACATCTCACTAGAGGCGAGTTCCTGCTCCATGTGGTTTAGTGGTATTAGACTGTTCATGCTGTTGTAACAAATATCACAGACAAGGTGGTTTATAAATAATAGACATTTATTTCTCACAGCTAGAAGAACCACAAAGTCCAAGGTTGTGGTAGATCCTATGTCTGATGAGGATCTGCTTCCTGGTTTATAGGTCAACTTCTGTCTGTGCTTTCACATGATGGAAGGAACAAGGAGACTCCCTAGGGGCTCTTTTGTAAGGGCACTAATCCCATAATGAGGGCTGCTCCCTCTTGACCAAATCACCTTCCAAAGGCCCCATGACCTAAAATCATTACATTGAGGATTAGTTAAATTATATGAATTGGGGGTAGGAGGGGATATTAAAAAATTCTATAGTGCAGTTCCTCGTTAGTATAGTGGTGAGTATCCCCGCCTGTCACGCGGGACACCGGGGTTCGATTCCCCGACGGGGAGGCACGAGTTATCTCTTGGGCCTCCCTGGTGGCGCAGTGGGTTAAGCAACGCACTATGAAGCAAACAGCAGCCACCGCAGCACGAGTTCGATCCCTGCTGCCGGCCAGGGA
>JAGFMF010011929.1:1987235-2025867 GCA_019455555.1 Galemys pyrenaicus | reverse complement strand
TCTTTGGAGAATTGCCTTTTTAGCTCTTTTGCCCATTTTTGGACTGGGTTGTTTTCTTTTTTTCTGTTTAGTCTGGTTAGTTCTTTGTGGATCTGTGTTGTTGTTGTTTTAATGTGTCATTCTTACTGGTGTAAGGCTCCCACCCATTTTTATCCTTGAGCCTTGCTACCACAGGTTGCCCCTGGGTCTGCATAAGCCACTTACTGGTCAAAGCCATGCTTAAGCCCTTTGTTAGTTAGCTGTTCAGTCTTTACTGTTGGGTGTAGTGTGGCTGGTGGGTTGCTATCACTCTTCGGATAATGCGTATTTTGGACTCCACTTTCAGCCTGGGACTAGCAGCTTTAAGTTCCCTCTCTGATCACCCCTGAGGGGGTCAGTGTTGGCCGTGTAGTCTTCAAACTGCCAGGAATGAGCGTGATTTTAGTTCCAAGCCTGGCTTCACAGGAAGGAGCCCCTGGATCAGAAGAGCTCATTGTCCCATTGCTGTTCAGAGATTATTCAGTTCCTTGTGCCAGGAAAGCTTCTGCCCTGTACGATGGATGTGTGAGTGGCTTGGAATGCTCTCAAGTCTGCTGTCTGTCCTCTCCTGTGATTATTCCAGAGTGGGTGCAGCCCGGAGAACACCCAGAATTGACTGCAACTCCAGGAGGGTTCTTTATGGTTCTTTCTCTGATTCTTAAACTTGTCAGCTCTGCTGTTTGACTCTCATCAGGGAACTGCAAACCTCCTTTAGCGTGGAGACCTTTGTTTTCAACAACACCCCAGGCATGCAGTCTCTAGCTTCTGTTACAAATAAAGTTGGTGCCTTCCAGCAGAGCTAAAGAACTCTTCACCTTTATGACCAGGCTTTCCTCGGGACAAATGCCTGGGCCCCCTGCACTGGGACTGAGGGTGAGGACTCTTTCTGGGAATGACACTCTCTACAAGTGGGCACTGAGAGAGGAAGACAATTGGTCCCTGGTCTTCCTGGGTTGTTTCTCCTGGGATGGGGTGAGGGGGAGAGGAAATCTCCAACCTATTTGAGAGCTGGGGCAGTAGTCATTCTTGTCCTGCCCTGTTAGTGCCCTCTTTCTCTCAACCACTCTGGCCTATAATAGAGCTTCTGCAGTACAGAGGAGGATGGGAGATGTGAGTGGCCTGCCTCTCCAAAGGTGAAGCTGTAGCCACAGCTGGGGAGTTGAGGGGAGAGAGAATCTCCACCCCCACCCAGGGTAGCACTTCCAGAGCTTGTAGCTGTCAGAGAGGAAGGGTTGAGGTGATGGCTCCAAGGCGACATGTTCTGGCTGACCTAATGTTGAGTGAATTATTTTTCAATGAACATTTCTCCATTTGCTGCATGTCCTTAGGACAACTTCCAGGGATTATAAATGATTGCTGTGTAAGCTCTTATTTTCAAAAAAAAATTCCCTGAAATTTAGGGAATTCCCTAAAGTTCCCAAAAATTGTTGTTAAGACATACCACGGAGTTCCTTTCTCTGTCACTTGGGATGTCTTTCTTATCTGCCTTCTTGACTTGTTTTTCAGTCAGAGAGAAAAGAGTGAATGTTGGGCCCTGTATCCACCCCTTGAAACACTCTGGGCATGTGGCCGGAACCACTTAATTTCATGCCATGATTTTTCAAGTTATGAGTGACTATAAAATAAATCCAAGCAATTTGTTCTGTTCTATGTGTACCAAATTGGTTATTTTGTTTTTATTTCTGATGAGTGAACTGTGTGAGTTCACTTTTTCAGTCTGGCTTCGGTAAAATATTCAGACAAAAAGTATTATATCCATAAGGATTTTTGAACAATCATTCATTTTTCACCAATCAAATTTTTCCATTCAAGTTTCAGAGTTCCAGTCCTATGAAAAGTCTTCGGCTGCACTTAAACAGCATTTAGGAATAGAGCAGGGTTTATGGTAAATTTCAAATTTAAGAAATAACTAATGTGGGCCTCGCTGGTGGTGCAGTGGGTTAAGTAACGCACTATGAAGCAAACCACAGCTACTGCAGCACGAGTTCAATCCCTGCCACCGGCCAGGGAGGGGACCCACATGGTGCAGCAGACCTCTCCTACCTAGCCTGCTGCTCCCCTCAGCAGTGTGTTTCACTCAATCTGCCTGTTCTGTTCCCCACTCTGTTACTGGCAGAGCCTCTCACCTCCCCACACCTCTGGCCTGTACCCCAGCTCTTGTATGCATAATCTTAAAAAAAAAAAAGAAATAATGTTCTAGTAATGATTCTTTTATAACTTTGAGTAAGTTTTCTGGCAAAATTTGAAAACTGAGGCAGCTATGTAAGCTGTTGAGGGCCTCAGTCTTCTAGAGATAGCTCCTGGACTCTGCGTGAGTTGCAACAGACTGGTGTAGCCTCTGAACCTCCACAACACGACAGGGGTATTCACATACCATTTTCATAGTTCGTGCTATATGTTCACTATTTTTCTATATCTGCATACCATCTGTGCTTATTCACTTAATGTTTTTCTTTCAAATATACCTTACAGTCTTTCTTTACAAATGCATTCATTTTTAAAGCAAAGATTTCATCACTAGTGTAAATATGAGTTAGAAAACATGATGAAAACAAAAATTGTCAAAAATTCTCACTGGATATTGCACGATTGGCCTCCCCAAGACATTGAGAACAGCCTTTTTCTAATTCATTTTACCTTAGCATGTGGGACTAAGGTCACAAGGCCCTACAGGATTCAAGAGAAACTGTTACATTCATTACCTTAAAGAATGAAGATGACGGAGATTTAGGATCATCTCTGAAAAAACCTTTTTATCAGAGAAGCCTATCTTATGACAAGGCACACATTTAAAGCTCTGGTTTTGACATGAGTCACTGTCTTCTCTCTTCTGAAACCCCCTCCCTTCTTTGATGCCCCAGGCCCTATCCCAGGAAGTGATTGAGGAAATAAGCCCCTGGTTTATCCCATAGGCTCTAGACTTTACAGCCATGTAAAGTTCTTTTTATTAATTGTTCCTTTTCTCCTAATCTACCTGATGTTTATTTGTTTGCTTGAACAGCAAATGAAACTACCTCAGTGTGACAGGTGATTATAAATCTCCTGCATCCCTACAACATTCAATAATTTAAGAGCTTGAGGTCTGCTTCCTAGCTATAAAACAGAACTAGGGGAAGTAAATAGAAAACTCTACTGGGTTAATGCTAACCACAGGTAGGCATGATCTAAAGAATTCTACTCATAGATTCTCAGGCCAACTGAATGAGGCAGTGTTTCTCCTTTTTACACACAAGGAAACTGAGGCACAACATAACTAAGTCACAGAGCCAAGACTCAAATGGAGGCAAGACAAGAGTTGATGCTCTTAACTACCAAGCCGTTCTGCCTCCCACTAGGCTTCCATAAAAGGTGATTCTCTCTCATTCGATGCTATACTTGCCTCCTATAACCCCTCAGGTTGCACTGGTGGGACCTGTCCAGACTCTGGCAACACTGGTCTTGAAGGATGTCCACAGAAGTTGCCTAAGATCTCCTTCCACACACAGACACATGTGGAAATGCTGCATATTTCACTTAGTTTGTATCAGCATCTAAAAGGTTCTCAGAATCCTTCAGCAAAAGCTCTTTTAAAATGGGCAAAAGAGCTAAACAAACCCTCCTCCAAAAACATATAAAATGTGCCAGTGGCACATGATGCCCATCATTACTCAACAGGGAAACCCAAGTCACTAAAACAAAAACATACCACCTCACACCTATAAGAATGGCTTGTATCAAAAAGACCCAAAACAACAAGTGTTGGTGAGGGTGTTGGAAAAAGGAGTTCTCATACATTCTCAGTAGGAATGTAGACTGGTATAGACCTTAAGGAAAAAAGTAGCAAAGTTCCTCAAAACACTAAAAATACATCTATCACATCACCCAGCAAATTCTTTACTAGAACACAAAAACACTAATCCAAAAGGATATGTGCACTCCTATGTTCATTGCAACACTATTTACAATAGTCAAGTTATGAAAACAACCTAAGTGCCCAACAATAGGTAAGTGGATTAAGGTGTGGTAAATATACACAATGGAACACTACACAGCTATAAAAAGAGATTAAATCATGTCACTTGTGAAAATATGGATGGTACTGGAGGGGATTGTGCTAAGTGAAGTCAATCAGAACCGAAAAAAAAAAGACTAGATGTTTTTAGAATTGAGACTGCTAGAGGAGAGAGGGTAGAGAATGAGGAGCAAAGGGGCAAAGGGACCCAATGGACGGTGGGTGGGAAATCATGGGTGCTTTGGTAGTGGTTAAGGTGTGGAAACATGTATCTGAACAGACTTTATACCTCTGAGTCATGAACAGTGTTATAAGCTAATGTTAACTCAATAAAAAAATAATAAAGCCCTCTTTGAAGCTATTTATCACAGTATTTCTAAAACTTTTTGAACTCAGAGCCCATATATTAGTATCTCAGGAGACATCAATGTTTTATGGTACAGTTTGGGCAACATTGAGTTAGCATGTTTAGAATAAAATTCATTTCATTAAAAAATATTTCTAATATACAAAGATGGAAAAGATATTCCTTACTTGAGCTTAACTATTAAAATGGAGCTTCTGTTTACAGGCAGATTTTCTCATGCTGTTAAATATGGTGGATTCAAAGGGTCACCTGATTATAAAACCCCTTCCAGTACTCCATGTCCTCTCCCTGTTCAGTGCAACAGCAGCAGCTTCTACCAGATGCACCTTCCTCATTCCCAGTACCCCTAGGAGATGCAGGCAAACAGGAGCAAAGGAAACCCCAGGTCTCTGAATACAGCACCTGAGCAGCCACCATGTGGGGGGCACTGTGCATTCACAGCAAACCTGGGATCTACTTCACATAGCTTACAAGTAAGTAGGGGAAGTGGCCTCCGGAGGGAACAACACATGTGATAAATAATGCATTGCTAACTTTCACCACTCACACCTGCTTCTCTGTAACCTGCTCAGCAAGTTGAAAGAATTCTGAGTTTCTTGGTAAAAGAAAACTGCACAGAAGTGATCTGCTCCTGCGCTCTCTGCCTGAAGAGGGATGCAGTGATATTATGCTCTTTTCGGATGAAGCTCTGAGGACAAGGGGATCTCTATGGAGCACAACCTCTGGATTTGCTACTCTTGAAAATTCTGACTACCACGTGGCTTCAGCTTCCACCAGTAGAAGCGCATTTGGATTCAGGACATGCAGTGGTTCCATCTACCTGCCCCAGTATCTTACAAAGAGATGCCCCTGGTTTGAGGGTTGCCTTCTCACTTGTGCACCCAAAGTCTGGGAACCTCAGGCGCTTAACTACTTAGTCCTTCCCCAGAGGCTGTTGCTTTGCAGAGAGCACTGGCACCCATCTCCCTTATCTTCTCAATTACCCTTTTAAAAATGAAGGGGGATGAGAGTGTCTCTCCTGCAATACAGACCACTGGGGCAATACAGATGGTCCTACTTAGGGATGGTTCAACCCAAGATGACTTGAGTTTGTTTAACTTTATGAACCTGTGGTACCATCTTCTCTATTAATACTGTAGGTAGGGCGGCAGGAAACCAGAGCTCCCAGGAACTTACAATACTTTCTACTTACTATAGGTCTGTTAGGATGTGTAGCAGCAGGAAGGCAGCACAGGAGCAAGGTTTGGGATGGTTCTTCGCAGACAGGGGTAAAGGAAGGAGACTTGAAGCCCTCGGTGGCTTTTATGCTTTTTATTGTCAGAGGTGGCCAGGTACATGGCAGGCAGGGGCGCCGGGGGGCCAGGAGACTGGCAGGCCTCCCAGCCCCCGGCGCATCTCACCCTCTCGGCTGCTTTGCTGCTGGCGTCCTGCTCCTCCCGCTGCTGTTGCTGCTCTCACTGCTGCTGGTTGGTAATCCCGCTGCTCATTCGTTGGTCTTGCTGCTGCTGGTTGGTACTGGCGTTCTCATGAGGCCGCTCATCTAAGCCCGTGTCCAAACTCAGGTGCGCCCACTTGCGCATGCGCACCTAGGCATGCGTGCAGCACTGCAGGTGTCCATTATACCAGTGGTGGGAGGGTGGAAAGACCTGATAGTTCTCTGACCCTACAGGATGTTACCCCATTCTAAGTCAAGGAAGACTTGTACTTACAAGCTGTTGGCAAAGATTTCTGTTAGGAGTCCTTAAAGGTCAAGAAAAGGTAACTTCCATACCTATCATAAATTCTTTAAGTTTTGATTTAGGAGAATAGCAAATTACTGAAAAAAGGAATGGATTTAAGAGACAGAGACAATATTTAAATCTGAATCCCCAGTCAGAAAACAGTGAGGGCTTGAAATAGAAACTCTTTAGTTTCCTTCTTCAATTCCCACACAGCACTGCCACCCTGTACCTCCCATAGCTCAAAAGTGACTTAAGAAATAAAAATCTAAACTAGTGAGTTCTTAACTGATAAAACTGAAACAAAAAAGCCAAAAAACAAATAACTAAACTCTGAAAATACAACTGGTTAACCACTTCTTTGTATTTTTATTGAACTTTTTTTAATCACTTTTTTTTAATGTATGCCCATTATGACACTTATATGGGAAAACACAATTACAATTCACAAACTGTGGCAAAAATAACACACATCCCATTTGGAATTACACCAAACCCTTTCCTTTTTATTCATTCAAGAGTCCAATATACAAGTGTCAAATATGAGCACTGTCAATTTTTTTTTCTCAAGGGGGAAAACATTTATTCTGGCAGCACTTTCACAATTCCAGGAAGTGGTTTTGCTACCACAAGTTGCAGGAATAGAAACCATAACAAACTTGGAGGGCATTTATTTGCGAGGCCAGGGACTCGTTGGTTGGAAAAGACTCTTCTTGTGCTTAGTGAGATGCCTGTCAGTCTGTGTGGCTGAGTCTTTCCAGGTGTGGAAAGAGAAAGCGGAATTTCCTGCCTAGAAGGCGAAAGGTGCTCTAGAGCAGAGAGTTTTCTGTGTTCAAACCTTCCCCCACCCTAAAGCAAGTTCTCAAGCTTTTCTGGAGCTTCTTCTGGTCACATGACTCTATCACGATGATCTTTTTTGCTAAAACACGTGACACCACAATTTCTTCTTACACTGCTTCTCTAGGGTTCAGATGACAGCACGAAACATTACTTGTCAAAAAATAGCAGATATTCAGAACATAGGCATTTGTATTCATAATAATGGCAAACTTTTTTGCAGGGTGTATCACCCAAAGGAGCATATTAATTTATTGTTTATCATTTAATATGGTACCCTAGTGAGTTAGCCCGAAGTCACACACTGATGAGTCTTTTCAAAAATCTGGTCCGAAGTTCATTCATTTGACAGCTGAACTGTTACATGCCAATTAAAAAAAACTTTTATGCCCAACAATTGAATGGTCCATAAATTTACACATTACCATTCAGTTCACACACACACACATGCACGTGCACACGCACTCACACACACACGAGAACTGTGACAACAGGACTAACCAGGTTCATCTGTGGCTGTATTCAAGGAAAATGAAATCTCCAATTTGAGGTGTCATTTTCAAGTATCAAAAACTGCAAAAACCATCTGATCCAATTCAAGATTTTTTGGATCTTAAGAAATGGAGGTTCTGGAGTTAGTGAAGTTAACTCCTGGAGCACAAATTATTTTACAAAGATCGATTTGTGATTTTTCTTAAAAATATGTCGAGACTTTGTATATTGTGGCATTGTAAGAGTCAATACTTTATAAAGAAAAGAATAATACCAGCTGATTCACTTCTCTTACACTGGTGAGAAACAGTTTTACACATTTTCAATCGACATGCGTGGAGGTGGCAGATGTAAACAGAGACCTTTACATTCCTCCGAGAATGTGTTACTATTGCAGCAGATGCTGTTTGGCCCCAATTAGGAGTACAAAAGAAAGTGATTCATTTGGTTTTGATTTTTCAAGTTTTACTTCCTGGAGATTCTAAAGCAAAGGTCTGACTAGATCCTGGCAGCAGACCATCCACTCGGTGGCTCTGTATTTATAAGTAATCACTGTGGGATTATGCTCTCCAATTAAGCAGCTCACTATCTTAAGGTCTGACAGCCAGATGTGGAGGGCTTTAGAAATGCTTGGCCAAACATCACAGACTGTTCTGGGGAAATAAGTACTTATTAGCAGAATTCTGCATGCTTCACAACTGATTCCTGATTATCTTAAGCTATGCAAGGACTCAGGCTTTCCATGGATTCCTTGATCCCTGGTGTCCCCCTCCCCTGAACAATCCTAACACCAGGTCTCCACCATCACATAAAGCAGTGACCAACCTAATCAGCATGAAGTCTGCAGCAAAGAACTGTCTGTCCCTGCCACTAGCAGCACTGGGAAAAGACAGGGAATGATCCTCACCCTTCTGCCCAGAAGTCTGCAGGCAGGGACCTTCATTTAGAAGGGGAGAGGACACTGAAGATGTCTGAAGATCCTGCTGATCGCTGGCAACTTCTGTGAACCAACATTTAATCCACTTAATCCCTGGGTGGCTAGAGAGATCATTTTTTTTTTCCAATTGGACAAGGATTACAGAATAAAAACTAGAGAAATAAGACCAGAAGGTCTTATGCTAAAATAAGAAACCAGCCCCATCTTGGCACAGTTCTCATGCAGAATATTGCACCCAGTGTTAACTAACGCTAGAAGCTTCAAACTGTATAAATTTAAATGTATCTGCATATTATAAAAATAAAGATAAACATATACATATTTTACACAAGTGACGGAACAGCTATGAATGGTCAGTCGCTCCCTCTTTCACATTTAACAGAACTGAAAGCTGAGTGCTCTAAATACTGCCGCCTGGACTGGACTATGGCTTATATGTGCACAGAAAACAAAATCCCTGAGAAGCCATTCGAAATTTTTTTTTCTTTTCTTCAAGTAGCGCTCTCCTTGGAGGATCACAGTTCTGAGGTTCAGGTTGTAAAACATTTGCTCCATATTCTCTCCCCTACTCCCCCGCCCCTCCCACCTCATCCACAGGCCAGGTCTGTGCCCTCCTCTGAAAGCACCTGACCACAGTTTGACTCAAGTTCACAAACACGCTGGGCGTGAGGAGGTGTGCCAGGTTTGAAAGGTGGTCCAGGTGAGTTCTGATGCTCCTTTCTCATGGAAATTCCACAGCCATAAAAGTCACTGGTTTCTGTGCTTTTCACCAACATTCTTCCTATACAGGTAAATAAGAAAAAAGCAGAGATGACAAAAAGCAACAGAAGATATTCTTAGTTATCAGAAGAGGAAGAACAATAGAAATTTATTTTTTCGCATAGATCTTCCTTTCTATTCCTAGGGCTCCTTATAAAAATGCAATTGACCATTACATTTTTGTGATGCTAAATTCAGAGAGAGGGAACCACGCTAATTTTAATCATGCCATTGTAATATCACAGTTTAACAACTGTGAACCCCAAACTCCAAACACAGAGCTGTTTTGTTTCCTTTCAAGAAATACACATAGACAATACAAAACAGCCCTGCGGGAGTACAAACACGTACTAAAAAGTGAGAATGACTGTCCGTTGAGGCTAAAAAGCATGATTTTATTTAAAGTGCTATAAGCAAGGCTGTCAAACTAAAGTCTGAAGTTGGATGAACATAAAATGAAGACACTGCTGTGTCTTCAGCTAATTAAACAAAATGCATTTAATTCAGCAACAAGGGTAGAAAAAAACACATCAAATGTCCCCATTCCTTATTTCAGATGTCCTATCATGGCATGTGATGTGATGTTTTAATTTTAAGTGTTTTAGCATTATCTATTAAAGATGAAAAGAATCTGCTTCTCCACCCTCCACCCCAAATCAATGTTACTTGATCTTATGGAAACTGATAACTTTAGAATCCACACAAGAATGGGGCAAGCACGAGGCAACAATGTCACCAGGAACAGGCACTTCCACCTACTCAGGTACGACCCAGTAGGAATCACGCAGTTCATGTCAGTGTATCACTTGACTGATCCCTAACTCACAGTGACGCACCAGGTAAGCTCCTTCTTGCACTGAATTTACCAAGGAGGAAACTAAGTTTCCAGTAAGTTAAATAACTTCCCTGAGGGTAGGCACCAGTGAGCTGTAGCACCAGCCCTGAACTTGGAGTATCAGATTCCAAAGCATGCCTGACTGCTAAAACCGAGGGTGAGCTCTTTGGGGCCCGAGGGACAGCTTCATGTTCTATGGCACTTAGCCATGAGGACTTTTTGAAGGCCTATTCCTACAGTAAACCAAAAGAGAAAGCTTTGAAGATTGCCTTGAATTCAAGTAAGAATAAAGCTAACTGCAGTGAGGATGATGGCATGAAAAGGCTGTCCCAACCCAGCTGTTAACTCTGGGAGGTGTGGGTTCAGGTGAAAGAAAGAGCAGTGTGCCGGGCCAATGTGTCTCACTGACTCTATCAGGCCTTCAGACAGACATACAGATAGTTGTGCTGGGCTTTCTGCCCCCCTGAGCCACATGCAAGACGGTGAACCAGAAGAATACCTGCTCAAGGGCACCCGGAGGGCAGGCTGCACTGCTGAAGGGAGGAAGAGGAAAACCCAGTTAAGCACTTTCCACATCGATTCAAACTTTCAGTTTGGGCTCTTAGGGAAAGAAAAAAGCCCTCAAATTGCCAAACCTCTCCACCTCTGCTGCTTCTCCATCTCTCCACAAGCTTGTCTTCTCCATCAAGATCACCCTCAAATGCTACTTCCTGGGATTCTTCCAGATTCTCCCTGGTTCTTCTCTGCAGACAGAACTCCGTTGAGATATCTTCCCCGGCAGGTATCACATTTCAATTGTGATTAGACACTTACAAACTTGTCTTTCTATGGCTTTGACTCCCAGTCTCCCCAAGAGGGCTATTTGATTCTTGAGGACAAGTCTATTCTCATGTCTGCAGCTTTCCACACCTGGCACAATGCCCAGATGAGGGCAAATACTTGTCAATATTTATCTGCTGAATGAATGAGGACTAAGATGTAAGAAGAAAGTGACAGGTCAAAAATAGCCAAGGAATGATGTGAAGATGACTGCAATGGGTGTGTGTGTGTGTGTGTGTGCGTGCAGTAAGTCATTTATGGCTTTAACTAAGGAGAGGAGTGAAGGGGTCTAACATGGAAAGACAACATTGGTTTGAAGGATAAAAAAGACCAGAAACTAAGAGGTGAGACTCAATCACAGAAATCTTGGCATAGGTGCATCTAATGTAAAGCACAGTCTGAAGAAAGTTAACTCATGTTGGGACACTGTAAGGTAATGGATGTCGGTGGAAGACTACATATGGGGGAAAGAGGAAGGCCTCAAATGGAGACTCCTGGTGTGGCAGGTGGGCGGAAGTCACGCCGTCATGTGAGACAGGAACCAAGACTGAGGAAGAGCTGGCATGAGAGGAGTGGAGAAAACTCAGTAATCTACACAGGGTACCCCAGGGATTTGGTGGGTAACAGAGACCTGAAGATGAAGGGAGTGGCAGCTGAGCCACAGACCCAAACCACTACACGTTATCACACCTGGTCTTCATAAGATGCAGCAAAATTATTCAAGGTGTTAAAAAACTTAGGATGAAAACAAAGCCATACCACATTGTAGGAACCAGGTCTTAGATTTTCTAACTTCTGACGCTTTGACCTCTAGGGCTTTGCTGTCCCTGAAGGAACTGCCCCCTCCTAGTGTTAGCCAGTCTCCAGAGACAGTAAACAGCTGAAACATGAGTGTGCTTCTCAAATGCAGCCCAGCTAACCCAGAGCCCACACCCAGCTGCCTGTACTGGCCTCTCACACTCCAGATTACCATCCACCTGCCCTGGTCACCCCAACGTTCTAACAGCAGTCACCTCCGAGCCTTCTGACGTTATTCAAACTGGTCAACCTCAAATCTGCTCAGCCTGCCTGGCCTGGACCTCCCCATAGAAACTACAGTCAAGGTCCTCCTAGCTCCTGGTGCTTCCTTATTGCCCTCCACTGCCCTGGCCACATGCTTTCCTGGTGTCCATCCCTCCCCCTCCACCCATGCCTTCTCCACATAATTTCCTTCCAGCAGCAGTGGTTTCCTGACCTCACCTCAATGTCCCAATCATGTATCATATTTCAAAACAAACGTGCAAGTGAGAGTTTAGTAAAACAGCACCCCACTTGTGGACGTCGGGCCCTACTGGGCCACTGGGCCACGCAGTCACTGTGGGAACATGGCTAGGTCTGGGGCTGAGCACTCCCTGCCCTGGGTGACCTGCAGGCTGGCGAAGAGAATCAAGCAAGTCAAGGAGTTTCACTCTGAGGAGTTGCTTTGGCACAGAAAACATCTGTGACTACAGTCGGGAAGAAAGGATACCACTCATGTCCCCTTGCTCCCGGGAAGAGGGGTAGGACGATGCATTCTGCAGGAGGCCTGATAAGTAGATCTTTGTGTGGCTGCCTTGACCCCTTCATAGAGGTGGACGGGACTCAACAGACATCTCCCCGCTCTATGCTGCACACACGTTTACCTTGGGCAGCACCTCAGTTCCTAAGTGACACACTGTGTAAGTCAGAGGGTGGACTTTACACAAGAATCTGTTTTCGCACTTTAAAATGTTGGTTTTGGGCCTCCGGGGTGGCGCAGTGGGTTAAGCAACGCACTATGAAGCAAAACGGAGCCACTGAAGCATGAGTTCGATCCCTGCTGCCGGCCAGGGAGGGGACCCACATGGTGTGGCAGACCTCTCCTGCCTCGCCCGCTGCTCCCCTCAGCAGTGTACTTCCGTTGATCTGCCTGTTCTGCTCCAGCTCTGTCTCTGGTGAATCCTCTCACCCCCTCACACCTCTGGCCTGTACCCCAGCTCTTGTGTGCATAAATAAATAAATCTTTAAAAAAAAAAATGTTGGTTTTTATTATTACCTTACTACACCATCCACTCTGGACACCACTGGTATTTCCAATGGAGATACTGAATTCTATCGAGTGATGTTTACTCTGAGGAGTAAAGCTAAATACCGTTGCTGCAACTGTCTCTCTAAATACCCCATGAGGTCAGCGGGTCTGTTATCTGCAAATGACAAATGTCTTAGTCCCAGCACTAGCAAATCCTAAAGATTCCACTCAGGAAGCACAACTCACAGCTCTTCAAACTGCCTTCAGAAAATAAATATGAACACTACTATTTTCTGTGTTAATTGACTCAAACTTTTCCTAATGTTATATTTTTGGACAAGATGAAATTTTTGATACCTTTTTTTCCAGTAAGAATCTAAGATTACTGGTATAGGTAATATTATTGTAAATTAGGCAACAGAATCAAGCAGTTTCCTTATTCTTAATTCCCAAATGTGTTTTGACTCTGGATAAAACAAGGATTTGTAATCTTAAAATGTCCCGCGCTACGTAGAATTGCTTCATTCCCCAACCCACCCAGCCTGCTTTTGTCCCTGAATTCTCCAAGTCCTAAGGAGGGCCTTCATTTAAGACACCCTCTCTGCTTCCCAGAGACTTACCCTTAAAAACTGGTGCTCCTAAAGTCACAGATTGGACACAGTAAAAATGATGGCATAAGGGAAAGAAGCACTATCTTTTCCACTTAATTTTCCAAGAAAGTATGAAGGTACCTAAGCAGAGAGGGAACAAATTCCAGTATCAATGTGGCTGATGGGAGACTAATAATCAACGGAATGCTACTGCGGCTGGCCTGTAAAAGCAAGACAAGGAGTGGCTCCACTCCCTACAAAGAACAAAGCAAATCAATGCAAATCAATAGGCAACATACACCCCACAGGCAAGCCCCACGCAGTAGCTTCTTTTCTCTCTGAAATTCCAAACCATCCCCACCCTCCATATTTTAAAATTCTGTGGTCAATGAAAAATTCTCCATTGTGATAAAGTAAAAATTCATCTTGCTACTTTGGTTTTTTTTAAAAAGAATTTTATCAAGCACATACTAACATATCTGAGAGCAATTAAATGTACATTGCCTGTTTATTTAGTGAGCTAAAGACCACAGTCTTCATCTTACTTTTTATAAAAGGCTTGTCCAATTGCTCTTAAATATTTTTATGTCCTAATACAAATGCCCACATTCCTAGGTGAAGTCATAACTACACTTTTAAGTCTGCTTATGAACAGCATTCTTCTTCTTATGAACAGTATTCTTCTGAATTCCGGAATCTTGAACAGGCACTCCACAGAATGAATACAGGCAAAAATCCAAGTTAAAAAGGTATTTTGGAAACACAGTGTCTCCATCTTGCCTCTTAGTAGCAGTAGTACTTTGTGGAAATGGAGAAAGCTTACCCCAACCATTTTCAAACCATATCTTCTAATGCTGTAACATAAGCCCTGCCAAGATGAGAAATTACTTCCTCTCTCAGTCATACCACATATGATGAGGTACAGACAGACAAGGAACCAGCACAAGGGAAACAACAACTGTCAGGAAATAAAAAATAGTATGTTCCCATTTCTCATATGCTCAAGGATCAGCCCATTCAAAAACCACATGGAAGCTTCCATGTATTCCTCAATGTCCAACACTTTCATTTGCTAGCCCATCCAGTTCGGCGTTTATGCTCTCCAGGTGAGAGTCAGCAGGTGTGCTGGGTTACCTGGAAGTCTAGGAGAGCATATACACTCTGGTCCGAGAAAAGGCTGCGCCAAAGTTCTTTGGAAATGAGAACGTTAGACATTCTACAGGGTATCAAACATGAAACTGCCAAGTGTTCAAAGAAACGAAACTTGCCATTTGTTCAAAGAAGCTCACCCTTCCCTTCTGAGTTAGAAAATTACAGATTTTTCTGTAATTTTTAGAAAATCACAAACTTCTCAATCTGCATAGCAAGAGAATGGAGGTGAGAATTCACAAATACTTTTTAAATTAATTTTTCAAATGTTCTTCTCTATCTTCTCCTTTTCCCACTGAAAAGAATATGTTTCCTCTTATGATCCCTAATGTCCAAGGCTCAACCTCTCTGAATATCTAGGGGTCAGTTAGGCTGCCATTAAAATCTGAATGGTAAATAGGGGAGGCCAGGAATGTGTTAATTTTTTTTTTTTTTGAGGGAAGAAACTTTTTTTTTTAGGAATGTGTTAATTTTTGAGATAGTGGGAATCCTATATCAAATCGCCACAGAGTACACTTTAAATATCTCACATTTTTTTGATCAATTATATCTCAATAAATATGAAAAAGCAAAAGATGCCATGGGCTAATGGGGGAAAACTTTAAGGGAGCACAGAGACTGTTTAGGATAATGAAATCTATTGTATATGATATCATAACAAGGGAAACATAGCACATATATGTGTTCAAGCCCACAGACTGCACTGCATGGGAGAGAACCCTAAACTACAGGCTCTGGGTGATAAGGCTGCATCAATGGAGATTCATCAACCATAACAAAAGTGTAGTCTGGGGGAGATGCTGATAGCAAAGGGAGCTAGTGGGCGTGCAGGTAAAATGACACCTGGGAAATCATTATACCTTCTACTTGATTTTGTTGTGAACATCAAGAAGGAAATTCTGTGCTTAAAAAATTGAAAATATACTTTAAAAATATTATGAAGGAAGCTGATCTCCCAGTGAGTAAATTTCCCCTCTACTGTCCAGTAAATAGGAGGTTGACAGTGGCTAGCTGTGGGGTGGGAGAGGGGTATAAGTTAATACATGACCTTTAGACTGAACAGGGCTAGAGATAATGTGCATTTATAGAAATTTATAAGCATTTCTTTGAAACTCAAAATATGTTTAATGTTAACACCCCAAGCAGCAAGATCATTCCTCAAAGTGAGATTAAAAACAGTTCTTGAGAAACAAACTGGAGATACTTGGTGGGGAGGGAAGAGGGGAAGGGTTGAGGGCAGACGGGAGCATGGGGGACTGAGGTGATGGTGCACTGGTGTTACGGTGATGGGGAATACATGGGGATTACAATTGATGTCAAATATATGTAAATTAAAAAAATTTATAAAAAAAACAGTTCTCAACTACAAAGAACTAGGTATCGTATTTAGAGACAAGTAACTGCAAATGGGCATGAAGTTTCTTTTTGGGTTGATGATAGTGTTCTAAAACTAAATTGTGCTGATGGTTGTACAACTCTATAAATATATTAATAACATGCAGATGGATATGAAAGTATTCTTCAATAATGCTTAAAAAAATGTGTCAGACAGAATCCATACCCTTGAGGTCAAACTTTTTCAAATTTCCTACTAGTTGAATTTTCATCTCATCTCCATTGCAAAAATTCTTGAAAATCATCCCAGTATAGCCAAATATGGAAATGACTCACATTTCTATCTGATAATCGGCCAAGAGGAAAAGAAGCCACTTAGGTAGTAAGTCTCTCCTTGAGGGTGCAGTGCAGGAGGGGAGACTCCTCACTCACTGCAACTTCTCCCATTGGAAGGCTGCTAGAACCCCCTACCCCAACTGCAGAGACAAGTTATGGGGAAAAACTACTACCTATCTTTGATCTTTGTCTCTCTCCAAAGGGGGACAAAACACATGCAATTTTTTTAAAATGAGAAACAGAAAAGTTTAGGATTCATAATATAGAGCCAATCAAATCACAATCATCAGATGGTCTTCCTTTATAAAGCACATGGCATCACCGTCACTTTACGGAGAGTCAAAGGCAAGCAGTAAAATAATGGGTGTCTATTACAAAGAGAGAGGTAAACTGGCCAAAGAAGCACTTGGAATCCCTTTTAAAACCCACCATAAGATCTGTATCAATGCCTTAAAAGTGACTATTATGGTATGCCTGAGATGGTTCTGGTTGATGCCTATAGTCCTGGCATAATTATTCCGAGTCCTGTCCTCAATCCTTTCTAGACTTGACCAATAAATTACATGCTTAACTATACAGGTAAATTGGGGGTGGAATAGTTTGTGCTGATCATGCAGCATCAATCATGGTGCTATCATGGAGCTACCAATATGTTATCAACCCCAGGAAGGCCCTATAATCATAGATAAGGCGAGGTGGTGAGGGAACCTACCCTTACACTCATGGAGGGCACCTGAGAGGTCAGAAAGTCCAACATGCACATTAAAATCATCTGGGAAACCTTTCTATTTTTGTGACGGCTCATGATCCTCCTGCCCTGGAAATCCTGTATACATGCCTGCTTGAGAAAGTCCAGTCTTGATCACCCACCTATGTTTCAGGGGATGACAGAAACAGCAGGTCATCCTTCAGTAACATGTTTGAGTTAACTGGCTAGAGTTGCAAAACCAAGACAATAGACCCAGTCTCCCAATTTCTACTGCTGGGACCCAAGTCTGAGACCTCAGGTGCAGATTCAAGCTGTGTTGCTATAGTAGCCACCTCCTGTGAGGGCTTTCTTATCAGTCTCCCAAATCTCCCACTTCCTTGTCTTGACATCCACTTATAAATCAAACCTTCCACTGGGCCAGGCATAGCCCACCTGTTTGTTTTCATGGAGATGAGCCGTGCATGCTTGTGTGTCTGTGCATATAAAACCGCATGGCACAAACAGGAACTTTCACACAAATGGTCACAATAGAGATCATTTTTCCTTGCCCCCATGTTGACAAAAGTAATTTCCAAGCATTGCCAAATATGAAATTTTTATATTTAGGGATTATTCCTTTATTTAGAGTTTGGTCTTATACTGCCATCCATGTCAAAAGTTCTTTTAAACTCATTTTGAAATAAACCTATTCATCACATAGCTATAGCAAAAGTATTCTGCCATGTAGATGTCTCAGGCTATGAGGCTCTGGTTACCCATGACTTTTAAGCTGCTTGTTCATTTAGGTATAATAAATCGTGAGAGACAGAGGGGCTGATAGTGATTTTTTCAGGCTGGTATAAATGTCTTTCTGTAAGAGGACAATGAGAAGCCCATGGGAACACACTGTTAAACCTGGCTTGGTGCCACTGTGGTTTCCTGTGCAAATGGATATTATAACTCCTACCTCTATGTTGCCTATTAAATGCCATGTGGCTATGGCGAAACAACAGGTTAACTCCTCTCCCGGCACAGGAGAATCTACACCAATACAAAGTGTATTATTCCTAGAATATCCCCTTATCCTTACTCTGTGTGTGTCAGAAAGAAACCAGTGTACCCAAACTCAAATAGTAAAATCTGTCATTTGGTATCTTCAGGACAGGAAATCTTCTAGTTAATAGGAAGTTATATAAACCTATTTTAATATTTAAGAAGCAATTCAAGATTTCATAGGGACTGAGGGTCACATTAGAGATGAATTATACTGTGTGTGTTAGCTAAAATAGCATTCTGAACATAACAGCATTAGGTAAGAGTTTCCCTGGGGTGTTCAGTGATACTTCCCCGCACAGGCGGATTAGGGATGTTCTGTCTAATGAGTCACCAGGTTTGAAGAGAAGGGGCAGCACTTTCCCTCTGTGACTGCTAATGAACCAGAGGGCGGCCATGGCCCCTTGCTCTGCAGAGACTGAAGGCAGAAGAGCTTGCACGGCTGGACGGAAGCTTGAGCTTCAATGGCAGGCTCTCTGCAATGCAGCCTAATGGCAAGTTTCTCAAGATGAGATAAGCACAACATTCTCCAAATGCAAACTTTCCGACCACTCTATAGAAAGCTTATATGTTGGGGAAAATTGTATGAGGCAACTAGGAAGCAAACAAAGTTTTCTGCATGAATCCTTTGCCATCTAAGCCATGCTGCTTATAAGCCGTGTTAACAAGATCTGCTCCACGAACTCAACAGTTGCCACTTTTCAAGATTTGAGATTAAAAATTATTTATCTCAGCTTAAAAGTGTCTTGTTCAGTTCTCAATACTGCATTACAAACAAACAAAACCAACAAAAACCAGCAACCCAGGATGAGTCTTATCTAAAGCATCCAAAACTTAGCTGACATTCTCACTGCGTAGCCCCAGTGATCATGGATTGACTGAGAATCAGAGCCCTGGAGGCAAAAATAATCTATTATAGATTTCCTGTAGGCTCTCCTTATTTAATAGCCCCCTCACTGTTCTATAAAGTAAGGATCTACTAACTTCTACAATGACAGAATTAAGGCTGTTCATCCAGAAAACGCTCTTTTTGGACATGTATATCTGCAAACATATTAAAACCAATAAATTATAATTTAAATGAGTGACCCATGTGGTATGTTGTGATCTCAATAAAACTGCTAAAAATATTTTGCCTTCTCTCAGGAAAAGTTGGGGGGAACCAAAAAACCAAAAAAAAAAAAAAAAAAAGTAGCCTTAGATTGCTGCTTAAGCCATGCTGTTGATGCTACCCCATCACTGGGTCTGCTCTGAGGGGGTTTCAAGGATTATCACAAGAACTGAAGCAGGTCAGGTGTTCGGGGCAGGGCCTGCACCATGTGCAGAACTCACTTAGAACAGGGGCTGATCACAGTTGGTGTGGGTGGGTAAACCAAGGCAACATTCACTCGCTCGCTGCCGTTCTTAGGGCAAATGATCTCTGCCACTCCTTCTGGTCTGGGCTGACTCAGCAACTCCCCTGCAGGAGAAGAGAGAAAACACATTAAGGAGACTGGCCTTAGAACGTGAGAGGGTAGTGACACTGGAGCTGTGGGTTGTGAAGGTGTGAAATTGTACTTCCCAAATTACAGAGTTATGTAAAACAAATGGAAAATCAATAACATCTGACCAAAACAAACTGAGAAAAGAACAGAACCCCTTCACGGAGAAATGCAGTGTGCGGGGATGGAGAAGCAGGGAGAAGGGCAGGTAATGAGGAAGCAAAGGGGCTACAGATGGTGGAGTCAGAGGACAATGTGCAGCCAGGATGGCAGAACTGGCAGAGCTCCCATCTCACTGCCTAAATTCTCATCTGTTGTCACCATGGAGAAGATTCTCATAATGGCTACAGCAGGAAGACCATCCTTCCTGACAAAGACAGCATCTGCCGCTAGTCTCCTCACCTTCCTTTGCAGACTGGCCCCCGAGATCTTTATCTAGAAGTGCAGCAAATTGAGCCAGGATCCCTAGAGCCCAGAGAAGCAAGGGCTGCCAGGAGGTGTCCATAATTAGGATTCAGGGCAGATGGGATTCGGGTAGAGCAGAGCAGTCTCCCAACAAAGCCCTGTATAAATGATCTGGAAATGTAGCCAACTAAAGGTGTTATCAAGGTAAACAGCCCAGCTTCCTACTGGCAAGATTTCCTGGGTGGTATATCAGACATATAAGCTATATCTGAAATAGCGTATAAGCCATGGGGTCTATTAAAAATAGATAATTAACTTAATGGATTTCCATAATACCTAAAGGAAATCTGTGCACTCTGCCTGCCCCAGATATGATCCGTCTCCAACTAGAACATTAAATCCCTAAGAGTGGTAAAAACTTCTGTTCCTTATTCTCTACCCCTCATTTGCTTACCCAGAGGGAGTCTGCTTTCTTCTGTTTCTCATGACCAGCATTCTACTCTGGTGCAGAAAGTATTCAGTAAATCGCTGTGGTGGATGATGGTGGACATTACTGCCTAGATTCCCCTACGTAAATCTAGAAAGTATACCAATGAGGAAAAGATGCTACTGAAATGAAAAGTCTGCTCTAAGGTAGCCATCACTTGTATTATTAATTTGGGATTTCAGAGACATCCAACTATGCAAGCACATAATGATGTAACATACTCTATTTCTGAATGTCTCCCCTTCAAGCAGAACTCATATTGATAGAGCATGCCATGTGCCAAATGAAGAACTTGAAATGTGTATCTTGATTAATTTCTATAATGTCCCTATAAAGTTTATCATCATTTTATAAATGAGCAAGTTAATAGTGGGGGAGGTTATGTGGTATGAAGAGTCAAGAGCCTGCAAGCGGCAGACTGGGGGTGGGGCCTTGGGAACCCATACCTTGGGTGCTTACCCTTCACCCTCTAACAACTTATCACACCAGTGACTGCTTTTTTTATGCTAGAAGACATCTTTTTTAGAGGCGCAAACTAAAAACAGTATTTTTAAATAATGAACTAAGTAAGCATTGATACATTTGTCTTTGATGAAAGATATTATTGTCCTTATTTGAACATTTTTTATCTGGCTTTGCCCGATATAAACAATGTAATTTGAGTTCCTTAACCAGCTATTATAAACACCAAGTCACTGCAAACACTAACTTAACATCATTAGCTTGTATCACAGATACATGGGTGTGAATGAAACTCCAATCCCAACTAGGGAAAGCTCCCAAAATATAATAAGTTAAAAAGTATAAATTAATGTTTACAGTTAATAGCATTAGCTATTATCAAAGTGATAAAACAAAGTGGCATAAATAACAAGCTAGCATAGGCTGAAACCTGGAAGTCATCCAGGCCAAGCACCACTGAAGTACAAGTCAGAAAATCTGTGTATTCACCACACTTGCTCCAAATCCCACCAAGAGCTGTGCATCTTTAAGCCAAACCACCAACCACATGGACTAGACAAGAAGGTGCTCGGAACCCCCAGCCTATCCACACCTGGTCCTGGACCATGCCCCACTGCTTCCTCACCTGATGTCTTCAGTTTCGACCGCCTGTCCTAAGATTACCCCCAAGGCTTGAACAGACCCTGTGTGCTTTGTGCTTCCCAGCTGTCCCCGAGAGCAATCCTGACTGGAGTCTCACACCGGCCTGGGCTCTGTCCGCTTGCAGTGAGCTGCAGGGCCCAGAACAACCACCGCCTATGGCAAGCAACCCCCAGGCAACGCCCCTGGCACCAGCCTGGCCGAGGCTGGCTTCTTAGCTGGGTATGCGGCAAATTTTAGTGAGCAGAAAACCTGTTTGCCAGTGAATTAGAAATGATTTACAGTAGTCTATTTAGCGCTGGTTATTAACGCCTATTAAACCAACAGCTCCACTGTTTCTCCCCTCCCCAGGGCTCCCAGCATCAGGTAGGACCTGTCCCAGGCAGTGTTGCCACTACAGAAACAGCACAAAGGTGGGAGGCACGGAGAAGGGTCACCATTTGAAGCATTCACTTGATACTACAGAATGCCTTGCAACAAGCAGGGCAGTCCCTGACCTTCAGCACCTTTGTGCCCCCAGCACCTCGCTGCAGGGGACGGTATGCTCAGGCTGAATGAAATGGGCCAAGCTGCTAGATCAAGAAAATACGAAAAACAGAGTTTCCTCTAAAAAAAAACCCCTATCTAAGCACACATGTGGAGAGTGGTTTATAATGTGTATTATGAACTAAAATAGAAGCTAATCACCCCAAATTTCTTTAACATAAATTTGAGTCTAAAAGTATAGTCATCCATTTGTCATCTAATTGTGCAGACTTCACTGTGTGAGTGAATTATACAGTAACTGTTCATAGAAACACTATTTATAAACCAATGAAAACTTGGCAACTCTTTCCTGTGTCTGACAATGGGGAAATGATTAGAAACTATGACACATTAACGAGATGGAGTTTTTCTGGAGTCGTCAGAAATTATGAGACTGGCATTTCTATATGGAAATGTAAACTTGAAAGTACTTCTTATTAGAAAAAAGAATACAAATGAATTCTAAGTGAAACAGGTCATTCGAGATTATATGGTGCCAAGGTTGTTTATTTTTGTTTATATTAATAATAAAAAGAAAAAATCAAGTATGTTTCACTCTGATGGGAGAAGCCAGCCTGAAATGCTGCTTTCTCCTCTGCTGGAGACTGTCTAGTCACATCCACTTTACAATGCAATCAGTCTTTTGGAGAGGCAGAAACAGGGCCTGATGAATGGACATTGCATTGACTGAGGCTGTATTAGGTCACTGCAATCTCCATGTACCATTAAAGTTATGAAAAACGGCTTTTAATTACTTTGGTTCAAAATTTCTGGCACTGACATGCTAGCAAACTCTTATTAACCATTCTTCCCATGGTGCAAGAACAGAACAGACATTTTTTTATTATTATTTTTAAACCTACAGAAGATGTGAAACGAGCTCATCTTCTTCAGCTAAACAGAATTCTCAATTATCGGGCACATTGTGCAAAATAAAAATCTTTCATACTGACAACACAAACCACAATACAAACAATCCACAATGTATTTTTTCAGTGCAAATAAATCCCACCTCCTAATCCAGGATAAGAATCTAAGTTATAAACACCCTCCCGAACAGCAAAAATGGAAAATAATTTTTAATAAACAATTGCATAGATTCCATTCAATAAGAAACTATCCATATGACGTCAAGACCTCTTTCCACTCCATTATTTCAAAAATCACTCCCAAGTCCACTGCTGTTTTTTAAGTGCATGTGGCTCTGCATGTGGCTGCAGGGATCCACCAGCACATGCCTTCCTTGACTCTGAACTCAGTGAGCAGGAAGGTCCCCACTTTGCAAGCCCACCAAGTTATCAGCCAGATGGGACTGCAGAACTCCGAGGTCACTTTAATATCCAAGAGGAAATTCAGACAAATAAAAAATAAAAACAAAAGCCCAGAAATTATCTGCATGGGAGAAATAAACACTGAACAGAAAAATATTTGATTTTAAAATATGCCACCGTGTGTACTTGAGAGCGTGAGAAAAGACAGCAGAAAGGATCTGTTCAGTTTTTATTGTTTCCAACATGACAAACTGTTTGGGGATGGACGGAGCTGCCTTTTCCTACTTGAGGGTGGGTTCCCCACGCCTGCACCTCATCCACCCTGCTGCTTCCTTCAGGACGTGGCTGGGTGGCTCCTGCTTGGCCACTGCTCAGAAGAAATAAAATAAATAGACAGGTTGTACTTCTTGGTAGTCTTGACTTAAAAAAGATTGCATTTTGTGAGTGACTCTGCTCTTGGCCCTTTGATCATAAATTATACCTAATTTTAGAAGAGAAAGTGACGTGCAGGAAGAAATGCCAAAAGTCTGTGTACAGAACAAAAAGAGACCTGCCCCCCACAACCCCACCCCATCTCCAAACCCAGGACTGGGCCCATCACAAGCAAGTGGTCTTTGTCACAGAAAGGAAGTAAAAACTATGCATTATGATGGAAAGATACCCTTTTCAACTTATGAAAGTTCTCTTAAAACGTCAGTGGGAATAAATGCGAATTTAAAAAATAAATTAAAAATGAAAGCATGTAGGTCGTAATATGTCATTAAAGGTATCATATTTAAAGTAAAGGCGAAACTTAAAAGTAAATGTAAAATAAAAGGCACTGTGGTTTTGGAAATGATTTTTGGAAATTTTACCATAGTTAAGAAACAGGGGTTATCAATAACCCAGAACCAGGAATTACTTCATAGATGAAAGACACCCTGCCTTGAATTAGATAAGAAATAAAAGAGATTCCTATGTCCCAGGCCTGGCTCTGCCACGGAGTTCACTCTTTCACTCAACAGAGCATACCCACCCCACCCTGAGGCTGGATGGACACCACACAGACTCAGAGGACAGCAGGGGATGAGGGGCAGGGGAACATGCTAGAGTCCCTGGGAAGCTATACCCACGGGGTGATGCTGAATTCACAGGGAAGTCAACTGGTGACCCTTGAAACTGGGAAAGGTCCACTGTGGGGCTGCTGTACGCACTAGAAAATTCGCTGGAGTACCCAAAAGATGCAGCAGGATCTTCCTACTGGGTTACTGGGTGTCAGCAGGGGGCCCACAGATAGTGTCCAGCAATTGGTCACATATACCCTTAGCAAGTTCTGGGGTACAAAAAATGGTCCCAAACTGCAGAGATGCTGCATTCTTTCTGGGGGTAGTGCTTGCTTTCAGCTCAATTCTTGGAAATGCCTTGTAGTGCCGGGAAGGGACACAGAGCAAGTTCTAGATGGTTCTAGCAAATGGGGTAAAGGAAGACGTCTTGGAACCCTCAATGGCTTTTTAGTTTGTTTTATTTATAGAGGTGGCCAGGTACATGGCAGGCATGGGTGCTGGGGGGCCAGGAGGCTGGCAGGCCTCCCAGCCCCGGCACATCTTACTCTTCTCTCTGCTTCTACTGCTGCCGTCCTTTTCCTCCCACTGCTGCTGCTACCCTTGCTGCTGGTCTCTCTGCTGCTCTTGCTGCTCCTATCCGCTGCTCCTGACACTGCCTTTATCCAAACCCAGATGCACACACTTGCGCATGCCAACTTAGGCATGTGCGCAGCACCACAGGTGTCCATCATTATACCAATGGCAGGAGGGCGGGAAAAACCTGATAGTTTTCTCTGACCCTACAGACTCAGAATAATTATTGGCTACATCCTAAGGTATGGATTTCAAAGACACCTGCAGAAGCAGTCAGCATCAAGAATTGTGACCTTTCCCAAAGTGTGCCATTTTTACCACACAGTCCTACAGTTCTTAAAAATGTAGCACTTCACCAATTTCTGGGTATTTTAAAAATGTAAATAAACACATTATTGTATCCAGTTACTTGGTTACTTATTGAATTCTCAAGTACAGTTTTGACTTTAAATTTGGGGCTTTTTAAAACACATACACACACACACACACACACAACCTTCCATGTCTTGAATCTCTGAGGGCAATTTGTAAAATCATCAATAAGAGAGTATAATCTACAAGTCAAACAGAGCAAGCCAAGTGGGGTCCGGCGAGACGCTCTTGAATGAAGGGAGCAAATCCATACCTGTCCTCCGTGACCTGGCCCCGGTCATCATGTTGGACTGAGCAAACTAAATTTGCAAATTTCAACACTTCAACTTCTCTCCAACCCCCCCTTCAGAGGTAACAGTGACAGGCAGAAGAACGGGAAGCTTCCAGTCCTGATGACTTCTATGGCTCACACAGTGCCCCCAGCCAGTCAAGCCCTCAGATTTGCCTGATGAAAAATGCAGCGGGAGAATGGAAGCAAGCCACCCCCACATGGGGCACAAATGACTGACACCCTTAATTTTTAATTTTCCCTATTGGGCAGGTGCTTCCTTTGTCACAAACAAGCTCAGATCGTCCTTGTTTAGCCCCATTCCTCCAGGTGATGACCGCTCTCACAGTAATGTTTGCTAATAATGACAAAGCTAGTCTATGTTTGAGCGACAGAAGGAGGTGACTAAAGGTCCCGGTATGCTACTCCAAAAAGAGCTGCATGATAAGCACTGACGTCTCTTCTAGAGCAAACGAATAGATCAAAAGAATGTGACCTCAGACCACAGTGCCCCTACCAGAGCATCAGGCACAAAGTTCAACCAAAAAACTACTGACAAACTTTTTTTTCCAATCTCCATCTGAGTGTTGCCCCTCGCCTCCTATTCCAAGCTAACACTTCCTTTCCCGAATGTCTATTTTCCTTTTTTTTTTTTATTTCTGAACACATGCAATCCTCTGCACTGTTCTGTGCTACTCTTCTTAGCGCTTGAAACTCCCTTTCCTATAGTCTCCTACTGCCAGCGCCTGCAGTGGATCAAGAGCCCCACACTCCTCCTCCAGCTGCCCTTCCACTCATGCTCCCCACCTGCTGCAGAAGCCTCGGTGTCTGACTCACCAGAGTCCCCAAGGAGCTTCCTTCCCCAAGTTTCCATTAAAGCGGGGAGACGAGATGCCAGGTAAACACTTCACGAAGATTCCACTTTGATGTGTGAGACTCCAATAGACACAAAATCAATATTCCAGGGGCCAGAATAAACAGGAATAGCAAGTGAACTTGGCTCACGTGGTGTATATTAATATGCAGGAGAAATTACTCAGGGAAGTTGCAGGAAGCTGGGGTGCCTACTAGAAAGGACGAGCTTTTAGTTCTAAAAGAGCAAATAGAAGTAAAATAAAAAATTCTTCATTCTTACTGGTCTCAGCCCCTTCACCAGTCCCAGGTTAGCCAAGATAATATACAAAGTGAAATAATGCAATAACAAGAGAGCCCATCTTTATACTGTAAATTTCTCTGGAAAACCCAAAAATGAACCACCCATATCTTAGGAACACAGAACCCTGAGCCTCCACTTGAAGCTTAAATGAATGGTTTTATGACTAAGTATTTGTATCAAGGGCAAGCACAGTTTAAAAAATCACTACCCACAAAAAGTGACAAGAGTTGGCCCAAGAAGGTGCAGTCACATTGTCTTGCAACCATCCCAGACTGTGTAGGAGGTTCATCGTCGGTTCAAGCAGTTTCTTCGCTGCCGTCACGATATTGCTCACACTCCACCGTTCCACACCACCACACCACACCGGCGTCTCCGGGACGCTAGCTTTATACACCTGGTGCATCAGCCCAGGTGCATCCACTTGCACATGCCCACCCAGGCATGCGCACAGGTTTCCATCATCAGTGGTAGGAGGGTGGAAAGTCCTGATTAACCTTTACCCTACACACATCATGTGAATAGGTCAGGAATGGGACACTGTAGGGTAAAGATCAGGTATTTCCACCCTCCCACCACTGTGATGATGGACACCTGTGGTGCTGCGAGCATTCCAGGGTGGGCATGCGCAAGTGGGTGCACCTGTGTTGGACACGGGCATAAATGGGCAGCGTCATCACGACGCCAGAACTGTGAGGCTCGACAGACAGAACTGTGAGGACCGACCGAGAGAACCGACAGCAGCAGCAGAGAGACGCAGCCGAGAGGATGAGATGCGCTGGGGGCTGGGAGACCTGCCAGCTTCCCAGCCCCCCGGCACCTCTGCCTGCCATGTACCTGGCCACCTCTACTAAATAAAGCATAAAAAGCCACCGAAGGCTCCAAGACTCTCCTTCCCTGACCCGTCTGCCCAGAACCATCCCGAACCTTGCTCCTGTGCCGCCACCTTCCTGCTGCTACAGACACCCAGTGAGGTCAAACTGCTGAGGCAGAGGCTGAAGGCAGACCAGACAACACTGTTCTCTTAGCAATGGCCAGAGAACTAAAGTGGACAAGTCATTCATCGCCAGCACAAATGTCCCGGAGTAACTGATTGTTCTCTGATGAGCTGACTCAGCCCACGCTGTCTGGAGCGCACCACCATAAGCACGTTCTTGGGAAATGCACATGAGAGCGGACACCACCTTCCCTCACTGACTCTCAGGGCAGGACCCCAGTTAGAGCTGAGTCAGGGTGAGGCCCCAGTCCCCTGCCTCTCCCCGCCACTCATTTCCACCTCCCCTCCCCTCCCGACGCGCGCACTGCCTCTTGGCTCCATTCTCACTGCTAAGGGCTTATATAAATACAAATCCACCCAAGAAAGGAAAAATATTTCCCTTTTTGCTGCTCTGGATAAAGTTCCAGCAGACTTGGCCGAGGATTAGACATGCTTCGCAGATCAAAGTGTGTTTGGGGGACGGGGCGGGGGAGGCAAGGACGCAAATCCAAACCGGCCTTCCCTCTCTCAGTATGCGAGTCAGGGCTATGAAAAGCCCACAGTGCTGCCTCAAGAGCTTTCAGGTTACTCTCTACTTGGGTAACCTGTCACCTACTTCCTACTGGCAGCGAGTCCAGGCTCGGAGAAGTTGAGGCAGACAGCACAAAAGCAGTCAGCCTAAAATGTTCTCCCTCCAACATCAGCTTTCCTTCCAATTGAGAGGAGGAGGAACCACTATGACTGCACTACAATGTGCAGCCCTGGTCCAACGGGCTTTGCATAAGTGACCTAATTCTGAACTGCTCAAGGAGTTATTCGAAGCCCTTCACAATGATCAGAAACCATGTATTTGCTTTTCGTCTCCTAATACAGAAGATGACTCCTAAAACAGAGTATCTGCAGATGCATTTTTCTCTGAGGAAGGGAGACAGGAGGAGTGAAATTCGGGATAGGTGGGGGGCATGCAGAGAAACCTTGAGGTTTAGAGTTGGACTGCCTAGCCTTCAGGCTGCCAGAACACTGAGATGATTCAGCCTCTTTTATCGCACATGAATAACATCTCAGCTGGGATCCTCTCCAGATGTGAGAGGTTCTTTCTCTACTCCCTGACCCAAGTTCCATTTCCCAAAACCCAGTCTGGATTGAAGGTCATCATAGTAAGCAAAAACCATTCATGATGACCTGAAAAGCATTAAATCGCACAATCAAAACTACATACTCCTGGGCCTCCCTGGTGGTGCTGGAGTTAAAGTCTCAGCACTATCTAGCTATTACCAGCCACTGCAGCATGAGTTCAATCCCCAGCCAGGGAGGTGACCCAGGTGACCTACTGTCTTGCCCGCTGCTCCCCTCAGCAGTGCGTTTCGGTTCATCTGACTGCTCTACTTCTCACCCTGTATCTGGTGAATCCTCTCACCCCCCACACCTCTGGCCTATACCCCAGTTCTTGTATGCAAAAATAAATCCTTAAAAACAAACAACAACAAAACACCACATATTCCTTTGCTGCTCCAACCTCTTAAACTTTTTAATTTAAGACAAAAAAGAATTCTTTGTAATTCAGAGGCATCACCACCTACAAGCAGATGGTTCCAAACTGAAGCCCACGTGCAGGCCGCTAAAGGAAAGAACATAATCATGAGCACTAACGCCAGTTAGAGTACTAGATCACCACGTAGAATTTCGTCAGGGATATATCAATGCTGGTGGAGAAGCCACTTTTGGGGATGACTCAGTCTAAACAGAAACCTACACTTTCCAAGGCCACTTGCTTCAGGTAACCTTCCCTGAACATCAGACAGTCTTACTGCACCTGTCTACTGATGAGTCCAAAATCAGACTCTTGATTCTTAACTGGCCCCACCCCACATCATTCCTTTTCTAGGCTTCCCCATATCTATAGATGTCCACTCCATCTTCTAGTTACTTTGGACCAAAAAAACCCCAAAAACCATGGGGTAATTTTACCCTCCCTTTTCCTCTTCCACTTCCCACTGCTTGCATCTGACCATTAGTTTGCTCCACCTTTACACCTATTCGGCATCCGAGCACTTCACCAGCAACCTGGTCCACACCAGCAGCAGCCCCTGACTTTGTGGGCTCTTCTGGCTGATGTCCCTGCCCCACCCCCGCCATCTATTTCCCTGAGGATTCTTTCAGAATGCAGGCCAGTGTGCTACTCTCCTGCACAGTCTTCTGATGCTTCCTTTGTTACTCAGAACAAAATCCAAGCTCTTACAAGGCTCTACAGGGTGACCTGCAGGTGACCTGCTCCTGGCTCCTTCTGACAATACCCCCCACCCTTTTTCTGCCCCAGCCTCACTGTGCCTCTTACAAAGCACACTCCTACCCCAAGCCCTGTCCTGTCATGCAGGACCAGCAGTCCTTAGTGCGGTTCCGCTCATTAAAAGTTATAATCATCAATTTTCCTTAGCTACTTTGACCTACTAATAGCCATTGGTAGGTAGGTAGTTGTCGCTTATTATTACTAGATATTAGATAGTATCTACAATTAGTACTTTCTACTTAAGTATAATTTCAGGTTTAAATACACCAGCTCTAATAATCTAGAGATACATAAGCTTAGCTTCTTTCCTCTCTTCTTCCTCGACCTCAGGAAACTACTTGCTGCCTACTGCAAGGTTAAGAGTAGAGTATCCCCCACTTTTTTAAGGGGAAGGAGTACTAAGACCCTCAGTGGATCCCTGAAGCTGCAAACAGTGCTGAACCCTCTAAGGTGTATGTCTTCTCCTATACACGCACACCTATGGCAAGGTTTAATTTATAAACCAGGCACAGGAGGTGATTAACAATAATCAATACATTGAACAATTATACTGCAGTGAAAGTGTGTGCATATGCTCATGCACTCACAAAGTATCTCACATATACATGATATATTTAGACTGTGGTTAATGGCACATAAAACAAACTAGGGGAAGAGAAACCTCAGGTTGGGGGAAACTACTATATTATAGCTTGGAAGTGAAACATAGCTGTAATTCACCCCACACTATCTCATCAAACTTCCAGGAGAAGGCTAAGCCAAGAAAAGAGGACACAAAATTAGCTCAAAAGAGCACCACCTACTTTTCATCTAGACTAGAAATTACATCACTTTTGATTAGATGAACAGTAAAAACTACCACAATAATTTCAATCATCTATGAGAAAATTAGCATGATTTTTATGGGAGGAAAAAAATCTCCTTGAGTTGAGCAATTAGACAAAATTATTGCCAAGCTCTTTAGCAAGATCTATTAGTATCACAGAGAATTAGTCTAATAAAGACATTTTAAGCATAAAGTATAGGCAGTCCCCAACCTACAAATATTTGACTTTCAAGAAAATAAATGGCTCAATTTCTCTTATTTGTGAAATTTTTAACACACAAGCAAGCAAGCCCTCTATCACCCTGCACCCCAGCCTAGCTGGAACCATGCCCCTGAACACCACATCTCAACCCACAGATGCAGGAGCTCTCTGCTCTTCTAGCTCCTCCTTGTTGTGGCTGTAGTCCTTCTTATCTAGCAATGCCTAGGGGGCTGAGAACACCCCATACTCTTTCAGAACACTGCACCTGGACTTTGCAGATCACCTGAAAGTCAAGCCAGTGGTACTCAGAGCCTTGCTGCTTCAGGCTGTGTCTTCTTTCAGAGTTAGTAGGTGAAAATAACCTTTGGACCATAGTCCTTTGTAGGTTAAGGATAAGTCATGTAATCTAATAGCAAACTCTCTTTATCCTACAAACCTATTAAAAAGGACTCTCAGGCTCAAGTGATGTCATACATCTTAGATCAACCATAGGTGGCATTGGTTTCCATATTCAGTTCATTGCTCAATGCTACCCCAGATTTTCCCTAATGCTAGGGCTATATAGCAAGTCCTAATTTTCGCAGAGCAAAAGGAGAAGGGTCAATAAGAGCATGGGTACTCTGACAAAGTCTGAAAAAGCTTACTCTGCCACTAATCCACTGTGTGACCTTGAGGGACTTACCAAGCCTCTCTGAGCCTCATTATTCTTAAGTGTGAACTGTGGATAGTAGGTGCCAAGTTTGTATAAGTGCTACAAGAATTAAATGATATTTGCAATTGACCTAACCATATGCTTGGTTCATTATAGCAGCTCACAAAGTGTTTACTTCTTCCTCACATTCTTATTATTCTGAAACCAACCAACCAAATACCCCAAGGTTTGAGTAAAAATAGCTTCTGGAAAGAGATGTACCTAATAAAGTTGTAACCAAAAAACGCCAAAATTTTCCTAATGCTTTGCCGCAAATTCCCATTGCAGCCATAATATTACATGCTACAAAACAGTGATGAATATCTAGCACTTTTCTAAAGGAAGTGTAAATGACACCTTTTTCTCTGGGGAGAGATTTGACAATTCCACTTCAAGATATTTAACTAATGTTAAAAGATAGAGTCACTAGTGTTTATTTCAGTATGGATTTAACAGTAAAACTTGGAGACAAATTCAAATGCTTATCAACAGAAGGCTAGTTAAGTAAAACCAACCGATAGTGGAATACCATACAACCAGTAAAAGGGCATTAGAGAGTTCCATATGTATCAATATGTCTAGGATATACTTTTAACTTAAAAACAAGATACAAACAGTACTGATACCATGCCACCATTTCGGGGAGCTTAAGGGGATTATTTATTTCACCTTATTATTCAGTTGTGAAAACAGAGTTTCTCTGCAAGGTTACCCAAGAATTTGGCAAACCTTGCTGCCTCTGGGAAGGGAAATGAATGGCTGTGGACAGGAGAGACTTCCTTTACTCTGGACTGTTTGTATAGACTACCTCTTAAATCAAAATTAATCAACTCTGGTGCAAATACATTTTTTTTCCTTTTTTCTCCTTAGAAGAGTTTTTTTTTTTTTTAAGTCTTTCTTTACATTTTTTTCTAATTATAAAAGTTAAGACTTGCTGGTTTTAATAAGGAGACAAATATAACATGTGTGGAGGAGAGGGCATCACTGCTTCCCCACCCCTCCCTGCCAATGTATTCAGGGTTGGACTGGTGTTTCTCACTTCCCTTTGCTCAGACTACACAAAACACACACACACCAGGAATTGCTGTTATTAACTTCTTATCTACCAGGCAGAACCTAAATCATTGTCATTATTTATTTTTAAAAGACTTATTTTTTATGCATACAAAAGCTGGGGTGCAGGCCAGAGGTGCTCACAGAGACAGAGTGGGGAGCAGAACAGGTAAACTGACTGCAATACAGCGGGCCAGGCAGGAAAGATCTACTGAGCCATGTGGTTCAGCTACCTGGCCCTGGGGATCAATCTCATGCTGCACTGTCTGCCAATGGCTTCATAATGCTGAGACTTATCCCTTGTGTCACCAGGGAGGCCCAGAACCTAAATCATTGTCTTTAATAGAGTTTTTTTTTTTTTTTGCTGTTTGGTTTCTGGGATCCCCAGCCCTCACCTATTCTGAAACAATATCATGTCACCTTAGAGGGTGAATCCAGAGCTCACAGCCTGACCCTGAGGTCTTTTCATCGGGGCTGCTTCCACTCTGAGGGTTTCTGCATCAAAGGCGCTGATGCAAGCCACGACCGTCTCACAGGGCCGTTGGGGAACATGGGCTCTGGCCAAGTGTGAAGTGTGACTCCAGTATCACAGATTTAACCCATCTAAAAGGAGAAACGACTGGAAGCTTCGCACAAACCCAAATCTCGCTTTGATTAAGATAAAAGAGCACAAGTGACAGAGAAAGTTCTCAGGCAAGTGAAGATCCCTGTCTCATCATCCTTTCCCTCCATTAAAAGCCAACAGAGGTGACAGAGGCTGTGAGGGCGATTCAGACTAGGTATCTGCGTCGCAGTCACACAG
Source organism: Galemys pyrenaicus (assembly GCA_019455555.1). Lineage (NCBI taxonomy): Eukaryota > Metazoa > Chordata > Mammalia > Eulipotyphla > Talpidae > Galemys > Galemys pyrenaicus. The sequence continues at coordinate 1,992,401 of JAGFMF010011929.1, read as the reverse complement.
ACATCCCGGCTGGCTGCCCACTGGGTCCCAGCCACTCCCTGTCCTTGGGTGTGAGAGTGAGCAGCTGCCAAATGGAGACGCTTGAACTGCCAGGGGATTAGCAGCTTCTGTGCAACCAGAGGCCTTTAAGGCCCTTGTGGCAGCAGGTCAAAGAATAAGGAGGCAGGGGTGGAAATGGAAGGTCACTTATGACTAAATCTATTTCCACCCTGCATTTCTTGGTTCTTAGATTTCATCACAGCAAACTTCATGGAATGCAATTATAAGTACTTATAATCTTTGCTCAGCTAAGGGGATAGGGGTAGAGGAATCACCTGGCTCATAAATATGTTTACAATTCTTATTCTTATACAAAATTTTTACTGATGCCAGGCTATGAGGACACAAGTCAATCACCCCTGATTAATTGAAATTTGATTTATGCCAGAGCTTCACACTTGCCTTAAAAGCAGTAAAGGGGCTTTCCAAAACCCAACAGGTGAACTACTGAAGCTTAAATCTTACTTTGGTGTTGCTACAAGGGCTTGACCTTTGTCACCAAACTCCTCCTCAGCTTGTGAAGATGTTCACAGATACCACAAGAGTGATCAAGCTAGGTTTCCTAAGTCCTACTGACATCAAGCCCATGCTGATAGCCCGGATGTCTTAATTATAGAACTTCTAAAACACATGCAAAAGCCAGTTGGACCTTCTGAGCATCAGAGCACTTTCATTCATCAGGGTGTCCCTGACTAACTTCCAGAAGCCCAGCATCAGGGGAGACAGTGCCGTGCTGACTTGAGAGGCTGGCTCCCAGCGCTCTCACTCCAGCAGTGGGGACCTGGCTGGAATAATGCTAAGTCTGAGTCCACAGGCCTCTGGGGGATGGAAGTCATACACACAAAAGAATACCTGTCTGTTGTGGAGATGAATGAGATCATGTACTCAGGTGTTTAGCCAGAGGCCAGCTGCCTGACCCAGAGCTACTGAGGCCCCCGAGATATACCAGCCCCGGAACTAGAACAGGGCTGGCCACAGGCAGCCAGTTCCTAAGTAATAGCACCGTGCAACCTGGAGAGAAAGGCCGAGCTAGGTAGACTAGATGGCTCTCTGGGGAACTGAAAATTGAGTGAGAGACAGAATTAGTTTCTGGTACACAGAGAGAAGTGGGGCCAGCCACTGGGATCATGTGTGAGCTGCAGAGGAAGCTGGCCTCAGATGGGGAAGAGAAATGGAGCAGTGCTTTGGGACAGGCAGAGACAGCATGGACAGGTCAGGCCAAGGTGGGGAAGGTGATGGGAGACAGAGGACTGAGGTGGGGGCAGGAGACCAAGAAACAGAGAACAGGGGGCCAAGTCAGGGGGGTGGGGATGGGAGTTGAGGATGACAAACAGTGCAGACTAGACAGGAAGTACCAATAGACTGAGGGGGCACTGGTCAAGGGAGGTCCTGCCGGACAGGGAACACAGACAGAACAGAGGGACAGACAGATGCAGGCCTGTCCCCAATTCTAATTCACATAAGGAAGAACTGTGCTTTTTTCCCTTCCTTTAGATTCTAGAGCTTGTCCTACCCTTGTCATAATCCTGCTTTGTCCCTTTAAATTTAGCTTAAAAGCTCTGACTAGAACATAATCAGTAAACAGCCTTTATTGAATATATATCCATTTCTTCATGAGCTGTTATTATTTGTGATTTATTGTGTAGCACTAATCAATTACTATAACACAATATTTGGAAACTTGGCTTTAAAAGTAACAATGTATTTTTCCATAGCCAAAGAAATGCTTTGCAAAGGCTGGAAGAGAAGGAGCGAGAACCAGTCAAGGAGACCTGGGCTCTGGTCCAGGGCACCCTCTCCAAAAACCAGGGCTCCTCTGGGCACCAGCCATTCAGCTGCAAAAGAAACTGAACTGGTTTGTCTCCAGGTCTGTTCCAGCTTAAAATAGCCTGAAAATGTATTTTTTACTTAATTTTCTAGGCTTCTCAAGTTAAACTCCTTGCAAATTTAGCATGAAGTAGAACAATCTCTTAAATAGGCCAAACAAACATGCTCAGGGCTCTCCCTAGTCAACAGCCCCCTACTCATCCCCAAGTCACCATCCTGTCAGTGTGTGGGACCCTCTGCACAGCATAAGAAAGGGCATTTATCTGTGAAATTGTAACAGCCCACAGTGGCTGTGCTTAGTTAGGGTGGGGAAAAAAAAAGAGAAATTCTATGGTGTGTGAAGTTCTCTACTTAGAGATTAGTCTGTCTCTCTGGACTCAAAGGAACAGCCACACCATGCAGTGCATGAGTAGAGGGCTCACATAAAAAGCCTATCACTGTCTTCTACCAAGGCAAATCTCCCCAGGGTGAAAGGAAAAAATCAGATAAAAAGAGGTGAGATTTAATTTTCCATAAAATAAAGTACTTTTCATTCCCCACTTAGCAAAATAGCACCCCACCCCACCTCCACCCCCACCCCCTAGCCCAGGAGCTCCCAGGTACATGCCACTGAGCCAAGCCTAAAAGTGACTATGTGCTTAGCTCTGCTGACCCCAGTCTGTCTGCAAGCTAGACACACTGGCCAGCAGGTCACACAGTCCCACCCAAGCTTCTGGCCCTGTGAGAACAGACAGACTGGCTGAGACCTCACGAATGAGGCTGCCTCCCTGGGGCTCAGCAGAGAGCAGAATGCCCCAGGCCAAGCTCTCTTTCTGCTTTAGTCAACTGAGCATCTGTCAGGAAGATGGGGATCCCTCCCAGAGCAGGGAATCCCTGCAGCCACTGCCCACTCCAGCTAGACAGTGTGGCCTCGTGGGCCCCAGATAAGACTGAGCCTTCCTTCACACTGAGGGCTATTTCAGAATCCTCTGGCCCAAGCCAGAGGTCCTGCTCAGAGAGAGCACTGAGGAAGAAGGGGTGCAGACCCGAAGGGCTGAGGGCTTGAACGCTGAGGGTAACATTACCTCTCTCTCATCTATACCCCCTCCTGCTCCATCAAAGGTGGAATATAATTCTTGCCAACATGTACTATAAGGTAGCCCTCACTCTCAAACACAGGATCCCGCTCTCAGGTCACACCAGCTACACAAGTGCACATCCTCTGGGCAAGACAAAGCATTCCTGGTCAAGAAGGATTCAGCAGGCAGCATCAGGCATGAAAATTAAGAGCAAGTAAGAGCATACTTTGGTCCTGAAGCCTCCTGGCACTGTGGTCCTAAAGCCTCCTTGGCACCCTGAAGCCTCCCTGGTCCCTGGGGACCAGCTTTCACCAGAAAGGGGAGTAGAGGGTGTAGCCTAGTCTAGTGCGATCTCAACTCTCCTAGAGATTCTGCAAAATATAAAACTGTCCCCACAAAAGTTTGAAGGCAAAGAAGACTATTCATTTGCTAGTGTTGCCAAACAGTGCACCATATACCAGACAACTTAAAAAACTGCAATTTGTTCTCTCACAGTTCAAGGTTGGAAGCCCAAGATCAAAGTGTCAAAAGCATGGTTTTTTCCCACAGGCATTTCTTCTTGACTTGTAGAGGACTGTCTTCTCCCTGTGTCCTCACAGGTCTTCCTTTTGTGCTTCACTGTGTCAAATCTCTTCCATGTAACAAGAGTCACACTGGATAAGGGAATACCAGATGATCTCATTTAGCCTCCATCACCCCTTTCAACATCCTGTCTCCAAATACAGTCACATTCTGAGGGTCAGGGCATGATCTGAAGCCTCCCTGGCACTTTGATCTTTTTGTGCTTAATACAAAGATTAGAACTTTTGTGAGTGGTGGTTAAACTTCAACAAAATTGAAGTGGTGGTGGTGGGGCAGTGATTAAAAAGTCAACAAAGAATTTTGATGGAATAAAATTCAACCCATAAGACTATGTAAGAAACTCTCCGAACTGCCAGGTTTCTTTTGTGACTATAGCTGACTCAATCCCATCTTTGGTTCCTGGAGATGGGGTAGTTAACTGGGAGCTGGTACAGAGCTCCTAATACCTAGAGTCCAAGGTATTACCTTATCTAACCTTTCATCTGACTCTGAGAACCGCAGGCTCTGAAAAACTGGCTGGACAGCTGTACTCAAGGACTTTCAATAATAGGTTGATGTCAACTTCCTAGCAACTCTTTTCCTTTAAAGTTAATTCACTATTCAAAAAAAATCTTGGGTGGGAAAGAACAATGTAAAGTAAAAAATAAACGTCCCTCTTCATCCTGACCACTGAAATAACTACTGTTATCCATTCATCAGGTGCCCTCCAGAAATATACATGCAAACATGTGTGTGTTTGGGGGAAAGGGAGTTACTTCAAGCTGATCTTCCCTCTCTCCTCTCCTTTTCTTCTGCACTCACAGAACCTGAGTCATGTGTGGGGAAGAAAATGAGTCTAGTTAAAATTCTTGCCTTCACAGATTCCCTTGAAGCTCTGGGACAGGTTTAGCCAGCAGAAATCCACTGGGGATTTCGGGAAATGGTTTGGCTTATGTGCTACAGGAACCAACCTTTCTTCCTGTCTTTCTTGTTGTATCTTTTCCCTACCTGGACATAGAGATGTGGGGCCTGGGAGAATGTGGCCTTCTTACTGAGACAAAGTGAAAACTATGAGACAGAGTCCACATCATCAAGAGTGCAGCTCAGAAAGCACACCAACGGCACAAAGGCAGAGATGGGGCCTGGGCTGGGCCTGCAGGGCCAACATACTCAGACTTCTTGGTGCCTAAGGACAACACACCTCTCCAGCTTTTGTTATTTCCAGTCAAAACCTTCCTGACTGATAAAATATATATCTTTTTTTATAAAATGCATGCATGTAAAATTACATATACTGATTTGCTTTTACAGTTAATGTCTTGAACATTTCATAATCAGTACATTAAAAAATGTGGCACTCTGGACCTTCAAGAAAATCTGCAGTGTTTCACTCTGTACATGCTGATGGATATGTGGTTTCTTTCCTTTTTCCTTGCTACAAACACTGTTAAAACAAATATCTGGGTAGCATTTTTGTTCATTTCCTGGACAATATTTACAGGGTCACAAATGGAATCCCGAAGCCTCAGGGTATGCAGCTTTGAATTCTTTTTTTTTTTTTTTTGAACTTTATACTTCTTAAGTTTTATTTTTTTTCTCATTTTTTTATTAAAATATTTTAAAATTTACATATACTTGCCATTAATTGTAATCCCCATGTATTCCCCATCACCATCTCACC
>JAGFMF010011929.1:1925990-1987134 GCA_019455555.1 Galemys pyrenaicus | reverse complement strand
CTTATTCCTTTCCTTGATCCTCATTTGGTTCCCTTATGTTCCTCCTAAGGGAGGAACCATCTGGTATTTTTCTTTTGCCTTCTGACTTGCTTCGCTACTGTCCAAATTCCCTTCACAGACTCTGCCTACTCCCTCATACTCTCCTCAATAGCAGATATTATTGAATTTCATTATGGTTCACTCATAGGTAAAGAAATGACATCCCATAATTGTGTTAATTTAAAATTTTAAACAAAGTTTAGTTTGTTGTAATACTCTTATATTTGTCAATGAACATCAATTCAGCTATCTTGCTGTTCACCTTTTTCTTATGATAGCCAAGGATTTCTTTCTATATGAAAATAACAAACCCTTTGTTATAAGTCACTCGACTCCATTTATGGAATTTTTGCCAAACAGAACTCTTTAATTTTCACATGAAATGTCCTCTTAGGAAGGTAAGCCATTTCCTTTAGAGCTTCTCTGTTTCACGGCAAGCTTATGAAAAATGGGCTTTCTGTCTTCACCACAAGATTTATTTAGGTTTCTTCTAACCATTTTTAAGATTTCATTACTTAAGTTTAAATCTTTGAGCCATATGTAATTTTTTAAATCTATTTTACTGAAAGAATGCAGAGAGGGTCTTCTCCAGTAGGCACCCAGCAGTTCTAAATGCCAGTTAATGACACACTTATTCCCCCCACTTACTAGAAATGCCACCTTGCCCAACCTGGAGTCACAGCGGGAGAGTCCACATCTGACAGGACTCTGCCTCAGGGCTCTCCTTCGTGGATATCTGTCAATGATGTTGATGAAAATATACAAGGGTTCTCATAAATCTTTAGTCTGGCTTATAAATTAATAGGAAGAAACCAGATTCCCACCACCACACACACATCTTTTTAAAAAATAAAATCTCAAAAGACTGGAGCAACAGGAAATGTGTAACAAGATAAAGTCTATTAAGGACACAGAGGCTACAGTTAAATGCAGTGAAGTCAAGTGCCTCAAATACAGACGACAGAACATGGACACACAGAAAGGTAAAGTCTTCTGTGAGATTTTGTCAGTAGCTTTGATTTGTGGTTGTTAAACAGCTGAAGTGATCTTAGTCTACCTCAAAAATTCAGGCCTATATCTCATCTTACATAGCACCATTTAACTAGAAAGGAGGCAAGAGTTCAGATCCTGCTCTACACAGCTAAGGTGTACATGTCCCCTAGAGCATTGTCTTCTGGACAATACCCTCTAAGGAGAATACAGGCTGAATCATTTACATGAGTTAAAACAGATAAAAGCATTTAAAACAATACCACATGAAAAAGGAGTAAACAGTGAAAGGATAAGGTGGGGCGGTGTAAGGAAGGAAGTTCCTGCATTCATTATCTATACATCCCCCAAAGCTGCATAGTCTCAAGAAATAATTGGTGCCTAATAAATAACTGTTGAATAAAAAACTATTATGTAATAATAGTTACAATAAGTCATTATAAAATAATAACGAATAAATAACTATTGAACAAAAGTGAAGAATTTAGAGGAAAGAATTTATTTCTTTAGATTTCTGAAGGTGACCCACCTTCACCTTTACTCTTTTACACTGTGAGCAATGGTGGAGGGTGCCCCTGCCTCCATCTCATCACCCTCCCTTTCACTTCTACTCTGCAGCCAGCAGTTATCTTCCTAAAATACCAATCTATCTCTCTTGCTGCTTTGTGCAGACACAGCAGCATGGGCCTTTGTGATGTGGCTCCTGCCCATGTCTCCAGCCCCTGCTACTGTGACATAAGCAATCACACGTCTCCATGTTATCCCTACGCACACCATCTCGCCATGGTCACTGCAAAACTCCTGTCTATCTCAAAGGTCCCCCTCCTCCTGCCCAAACGGCCCTCACCCTCTCCCCTGTACCCATGTCTAGCAGACACCATTCAGCCTGTGCAACTGGTTGCACCCAAAAACCTTACCTTAGCCATCACCCATCCGTCCTCCACGCTACCTCGGCAGCCCGTCTGTAATCTCCATTGGTTTATGACACTGTACTATCATCCTTTCAGAGACTATTTCTAGAGTTCTTTGAAAAATGAGATGGTGTGATATTTATCTCTGTATTCTCAGGGCCTGGCACATTTGGCATACCAAGGATGACTTCAACTTAAACTAGAAAGTATAGAAAATGTATTTCACATCTATATAAAGAAGAAACGAACTATCCACAAATGAGACAAACTATCTTTAATGAATGGGGTTATCTTTGAAGTGTCCAGATACTGTGGGTGACCTGGAGGGAAGGCCACCAAAGAGTCTCACAGCCCAAAAGCAACGATGCTTCTTAACCCCTTTTACGGTGCATACCTCGCACACCTGATTCATTAGGTGTGGGTGAGGCCTGAGACTGTGCATTCCTAACCAGCTCCCAGGTCATGCTGAAGGAGCAGGTCCAAAAGCCATTCTGCAGGGCCAGGGGCCAGGAGATCTCTACTTTTCCAGTCCTGAGACTCACCCATGGACATTATATAAGGATGAAGAGCCTCTGGCCTGTGAAGCCAAGACTAAGAGTCCTGTGTTGAGATACACCAACCTAAAAAGTCTAAGTTAGGAATGACTGGAAAAGCTCCTAAAATAGACCCAAGAGTTCAATTTTACCTCAAGATTTTCCTGAAATGTTTTGGCCAAAAGGGTACAAAGTTATTATTAAATACCAGTCACTGTTTTCACAACTCTATTTGGTTCTCAGCATTGATTTTTCTTGACTATTTTAAAACCTGAATCAAGACTGAGGCACAAGTAAAAGAGGAAAGTATTTATGGCCCATCTAAAATTAACAGATTTAAGTGGGACATGCGTGGTAGAGGTGGTTTAGAGTCATCTAGACCAGGCTTCTCATTTCACAGGTAAGGAAACTGAGGCCCAACGTCACTGAAGCTGCTACCAAAACAAAATTGCCCGTCCTTTATCTCAGCATACTTTCCTTGTTTTTAGAATCTGCTTAATGTCCAAGTGTGTCACAACTATGACACAATAAAGTTTATTTTAAAATAAGCAAAAACTAAAAACACACGTTAATATTGATAAAATAATAATAACCTCTCACGCGCCTTGAGCATCTTTCCAAGACGAGGAGCGTCTCAGAGCAGGGGCTGGTGACAGCCACATGGTCGGAGGGTGACATGCCTGCCTTCCAGGGCCCTGGGAGGTGTCCTGCGCATGCTGCAAACATTTGCTCAGTTAATTTTCCTCACAATGAAGATATTCCAGGAGGAGATGAAAACTGCAACTGAATCCCAAACTTGCTACATAATAATCTTTTTATGAGAACAAAGGAATTCAGCAATTTCATTTTTAGTATTTATAAATATTTATAAAGCTTTTCTCTCTCACTCAGGATTCTAGACACTAAAAATGGTGTCAGAGAAAATTAAAATTTCAAAAGTTTTAGCCCTCAAAGGATATTGGGGACCCCGACAATACCAGGAAAAAGAATGCACATTCAAAGACAATGCTCACTGACCATGTTTTGAGGTTAAACTTTTCAGGGTCATCTGTGATTATTTAGAACCGAGGTTAGCAAAAGGGGTTCCACTGCCTGCTCTAAGAATCAAGTTTTCTTGCAAAATAGCCATGGCCAGTCCGTATAATCCAATCTGCTTTCTAAGATGGTACAGTTTCTTTCGCCAGCTTGGCTACCGTGGCAAAGTTGGGCAGCTGTAAGACTGCAAGGCCTGCGAAGTTGAAATATACACTAGCTACACCATTTATAAAATATTTGGCCTGTGCTGATCTAGGATGTCCCCGACCTAAAACAACACAGCATGCAAGGCAGAGCAGAAAGAAGGGAAAACCAAGCACCCAAAAGGTGTTCAAATACAACTAACCGAGGACAATAGGCTGTGATGTGGGAGGAAGGTTATTATTTCAAATACAAATTTCAGGTTAGTCTGTTGTTTACAACAAAAGGTGTAGCTCGAGCAATGACTAATACCAGATTCTCATGCTCCAGTCAAAAAAACCACAAAAACACTCCTGTGGGTTATTTTAAGCCACAATGACCTTACCAATAGCTCTGAGGTCCTAGAAAAAGTACCCAGTTTCCCATTTGGAACTCTTCCTAGGTGTGTTAATCCGTCTATCCACTAACCCCAGGTCTTCATGTACAGTTTTAATCGGGAGAGAATAAGCAAACTGGATTTCAGTTTCTGTCCCCGTCTCAACGAAAACAACCCAAAAGTCTACCAGCAGGTGAAAGGATAAACCGACTATTTCTAAAACAGAATGTACCTGCCAACCAAAAGGGAAAATTATTGATGTCCAACGCCATGGATGAACCTGAAAACATTACATTAATGAAAAGGTCAGACAATAGACTATCACAATGATTTCATTTATCTAAAGCTCTAGATGATACAAATCTCATTTACAGTGACAGGAGCACATCAGTGGTCACTGAGACTGCAATGAGAAAGGCCTGAGCTGTAAGGGGCAGAGGGAACTTAGGAGGGCTGGTAATGAACTACACCCTTGATTGCAGCAATGAGTACGCACATGGATAAATTTGCCATGATTCATTGAGCACTACATTTAAAATAGTGCATTTTACTTTTGGTAAATTACATACCAATGATTTTCTTTAATATTCTATAGGACCTACAAATTCAAAAAAAAAATTAAATCAGGAGGCCTGTCCTTCCATCCTCACTAATAAATCTCACACACACAATGCCATATGATCTCTTCAACTTTATCTTCCTTTCCTAAGTAACACTCATTTAAAAATTTTAGAGGACTTTCCCCTCTGATCTAACACAATGAAATTATGCCCCAGAGTGTACTATGTCGTGATATAAAAAGGATTTGTTTGCTGCTTGAATCTAAACACGTGAGACTTTAAATCAATTGTAAATTGCTACAATAGAAAGATAAATGCTATTTGGAAATGAGAATTATGATTGACAAACCAAAAGTTTATGATTAAACTTTATGAGATCAACAAGCCCATTCCATACAGAAACTATCCGGGATACTAATTACTATTATAATGTATCTTTTTTAAAAAGTAAACCTGGAGAAAGAGAAAATACAGAGCAATAAGGTTTTAAGTTAGAATATCTGATGCAAGAATTAACTAGCAGAAAAATAAAGCTGTTTCTTTTTGGGTCTCATTCAAGTAAGTAATTTAAAGATAATATTACTACTTAAATTGTGAAGAAAACATGACCTCTATGAATTCCGATACGTCAAACTGCAAATTGCTAGATATTTGCAAGCTATTATCACCGATGGCCTTTAACATGGCATGTTAGCCAGTTTGCCAGAGAAACAGAACCAGTAGGAAAAATATATGCAAAGGCTTTATTATAAGGCATTGGTACATGCAATTATGGAAACTGAGGTCCCATGACCTGCATCTGTTAGATGGAGATCTGGCACTGCCAGCGGTATAATTCAAAGGCCGGAGTCCAGAACTGAGAGTGGAGATTCCAGTCCAATTCTGAAGACCTCAGAGCAAAGAGTCAAGTCCCGGTGAAGAGTCAGTAGAGTAATTAGCTTTCCCCTGCCTTTTTGTTCTATTTAGGTTCTTCACAGATCTGAAGGCAGCCACCCAATTCAAATACTAATCTTATAGAAACACCCAGAAATAATCTGGTATCCCTTGGTCTAGTTAAGTGAACAAAACATTAACTATCACACATAGTATCACAGAGACACAAAATTATAATTCAGATATTAGTTCTGCTTCCCACTTTATAGATCAGTACCACTTCTTTAAGCCTCAGTTTTCTTAGTCTAAGCCTTCATACCTCCCTCATTTCAGGAGTTTGCATCATAGAATTGATGATTGTGTATGAATAAACCAAAGGCATATTACTTATTCTAACTAGTTTGGTTTGAACATCTTAATTCATTACAGATTATATATACCAATGGAAAAGGCTCATTATATCCTTGTAACATAAGCCCAAGGGATAAAAGTTACCCAGTTGAGACCAACTGTGTCTTAGAAACACTGAACACCTAAATTCACTTAGAATTACAGTACAAGGCTCAGTACCTTCAATTTCTAAATCTGACCTGATCTAGATGACTATTTCTAAAATTCTGATGTAAACTTAAAATGAACATAGTAATTTGTTACATTAGAGCCCTGCTAGTTTCTGTTTGTATTCAAGTATATGGTCAGTTCTAGAATGTGGATAAAGAACATAAATGTCTAAATGGTATAAATCAATGTTTTTGAAAGACTGTTACCCATCAAAATATACAGCTGATCCCCAGCTGTCTCAATTCCATTAGGGACATTCCAGGGGTGTGCAATTTGGTTCAGTACTATCTGCAGTGATGTAGCCAAACCTCAAGGATGGCGGGGAGGGAAGGAGGTGGGGAAGGTGTATGTGGGGGGTACATATGATCCATTACAACACCACCACCAAACACAGCACACCTGAGGGGGGCAAAGTGTTCTCCAATTGTTTTAAGATACAATGTTTTTGAATGATCATTTCTTAAATATTCCTTTAGGGACAATTAGCTACTGGTATTTAGACTCCCTTTGCCCCACTTATTGCCCCTAAATATAACCTCACTGCTCTTCTACCCTAATTCTACCTGCCTGGAAATCTGATTTGGTGATATGCCTTGCCTTGTGTTATAAGTATGTGCCTAAAAAGATGGTGTAAAAGTAACACTTTTAAAAATTCTAAAGAAACTTGCTGTTTACAAATATCCAATTAATAAATTTCTTTGTAAAATGATACACCAAGGTATATTTTCTTACTGGATTTGTTTTACAAACCCAATATTACAAAAATTGTAATGTCATATGTAAAACAGATACCAAAATATTTACTTGCATATAATATTTAAATGCCTTCATTTAACTCTAAATTTAAAAAAAAGGCAAAGTAAAGCTCCTTAGCTAATATCATCAAACTAAATATGTTACAGAATATTTGCTAAAAATACTGATGATGAACTGTATGAAAATATTTTCTTTGTTATTTTGTGGAAATAAACCTATAAAAATGAAACACTAATTCACTCCAGCAAGTACACCTGAAGCAGGAGGGACAAGAGCTAGCAATGACCTTGCCAATCGTCAAGGACCTTAGCAATACTAAGCCCAAAAAGGTTTTATACATTAATTCAAAGGAATACATGCACCCCTATGTTTATTGCAGCATTATTTATAATAGGTAAGACATGGAATCAACCCGATGCCCAAAAATAGACAGCTGGATAAAGAAAATGTGGTATACATACAATCAAATACTATTCAGCAAACAAAAAAGGTAAACTAGTGCCATCTGCAGAAACATGGATGGAACCTGAAGGGATTATGCTCAGTGAAATCAGTTAGAAGGAAAGAGAAAAATACTGGATAATCTCACTTATAGAAGGACTATAGGGGACCAAGGGGGGAAACAAAAAACACCAAAGCAACAATAACAAAACCACAACAAAATAAAACAAAAATAAGCAGACAGCTACAAATCAGAGACATTCTGCAGGGAAGAGGGAAGGATTGGGATCAAGGCAGGGAAGGGAAGAGCACTAGGGACTATGGTGATGGTGCACGGGTGAATTGGTGGTGGAAATTCTATGGGGACTACACCTAGAAAACAAAGCAAACATTGTAAGAGGAAATAACTTAATTAAAAACAACAATAAGATTTTACACATCCCAGGTTGCAAACAGCAGTAAGAAGCCCCTAACACCCCACAATTCGTTGCTCCACAAAATCCCCCTGGCTACAATTATACCAGTCCATTCTGTGTTCTGTCTGTGCCGAGCAGTGCAAAAGTCTTGATCTTGCTGCTCTTGTCCCATAATATATTGCCCCTTGTATTACTCCATAAATTTGGGAAAACCACTATTCTGTCTAGCCAACTACATACAAGATTTTTTGAATTTTAAAGGAGAAAGGGGGTGTGTTCTGTAACAGTGCTAGAAATAAAAACTTCTCCCTCAGTCTCGCCAAGGCGTGCAGTTAAAAATAATCAGGGCCTGCTTCTACAGTGAAAGAATGAAATGGTGAGCAGAGCAAAGAGAGAGGCTGAGTATAAACAGACTTTTCCTGTTTGTAGGATGAAGGTGTTTTTGTTTTTGTTTTATTGTGGTAACACTGCTTTACAACATTGTGTATGATTCAGAAGGGTGATGGACACCTCTTCTGTTGTCCCCATCATCAAAGCACATGCAGTCCTCCAGCACAGTCCATTCCCCATCTCCTTTGCTCTTATCCCCACTCAACATTTGGGGTTTCGAGGGAAGGAGCAAGACTAACCCTCCCCTTCACTCTTTTTGAGGAACTGTAATTTTTAAATTGGAATTAATTTTAGATAGTAACATGTCCTTGGTGCACAGATAATCATTCAACCTAAACAATCTGGAAGGGAATCTAAGCCTTACAGTCTGGCTAACAAGTGTGGGCAGAGCACCTGCACCGTGAACTTGTGAGCACTGCAGACCCTCTGGCTCACCCAGATCCAGCATCACTCCCCTGGAACAAGATGCCCTGCTGCTTTGTGTGCACATGCAAGGTGGAGGAGCACGGTTTAAAGCCTGGTGACCACTGTGTGTCTTGCAGAAACCCTAGGTGCTCTGATTTCATCCCACAGCACCACAGGGCACTGGGATACTGGTGACATTCTGTAATATCTCTCATTTCTCTCTTGTGTTTAGGTAATTTGACTTATAAATTAGCATGGTCTGAACCAACATAAAAATAAGAAAATCAGTGTCTGGTTTGCCTGTCAAAATGTGAGAAAAGGGGAAGTGTGTCTGTATGTGAGAGAAAGAATGAAAGAAAAAGACATCTAGAGGAAAGGGTGAGGCAGGAAAAAAGAGAAGGATGGAGGGAGGGAGGGTGGAGGGAGGAAGGGAGGGAGGGAAGGAAGGAAGGAGGGAGGGAGGGAGGGAGGGAGGGAGGGAGGGAGGGAGGGAGGGAGGGAGGGAGGAGATGCTTCCTTGTGCCCCATGCTTCACCTTGTACCCCATGCCCATAAACACTAACAAGTTCATCCCTATTTTAGGAGCTGAAAATGAAAGACTAACATTTCTCTGAAATTTAGCTCTTACACTAGCTCTATGAAAACAAACCCAAAATGAAAAGAGAAAAAATGAAGAATTATCTATTTTATCATCATCTAGGACATGATTATCTCCTAAAGAGGGCAAAATGTAAATAACAGAAGTCTATTTTATAATGATTATACAATCAATTTAATATAATGAAAAATCTGCTCTTCTCTGAGCCACTAGCTGCAAGAATGTCATGTTGAAAGACATGGAGCCTCAGGTTCTAATTCTTTGGAAGAGAATCCTGGACTGCAGGGTCAGTGCTGCCATTAGCCTATCGGGAAACCTCAACAGGGTTTGTCCCTCTCAGCTTTGTCATTCAAAGAAATGGGAGAGAGCAGACTAGTTTCCAAAGATCCTCCAGTTTAGTCCTAAAAATAACATGATTCTAAGCCATATTATAGTTGTCTCCATGTTATTACTACTTCTCTTAAAAATAGGAAAAATAACCAACAGATGTTCTCACCAGATGCCAGCTTCAAATGTGTTAACTGTTCATTTTAGGAAATAGTACTGCCTTCTTCAAAATAGGGTTCTATTCACACCTAACCAGATTTTTTAATATAAAAAATGCAAATAGAATATGCATAGGCACATATAAACTGCTGTCATTGTTTAAAATTATCATGATTCTTACACCAGCTTCTTATCTGAAAAGATCTAACACCACACAGTTAAGATGGTTTAATTCTGCAGAGACAGTAGCATTCACCTCCTTGGTCATAAACCAGGAGGCTGGTGCAAGGTCAGATTAGATTTCAGATGCCTCCTTCTCAGATGATCCTAAGCATAGCCCATTATCCTCCAGGCCTGTCTTTCCTTACACTTCCTCAAAGCTTCAATCATTTGTATCCTGCATTTCTAACCACTTCCTATCATATGGGCATTTGAAATGGACTTAGTTAAACCTCCCTCCATATTTTGAATGTAGAAATGTTCTTTTTCCCTTAAAGCTAAGGGAAAGAGATTTAAAATGGCCTGCTTTCCTTCATAAGCAAAGAAAATTGTTTGTTTGTTTTTTAACACTGCTTCATTTGCCAAACTTTCTCATGCGCAATCAGATGAACAAATACTAGAGTTCTCTAGGTTAGTTGCTATAAAAGCCAAAACATTTCCTTTTTGAAAAAAGGAAAGAAAAAGATCTACTTTTGCAGACAGAGAATACCAATATTGGCAAGATTACAACTGACATAGGAAGCACCAGAAAATCCATACTCCTTTTGTACGGTATTAGCCCCATCACACTGCATGTTAGGCAGCAAAGTCCAAGCCTGTATACAGACCAGTGAGAGCCAGAGAGAGGAACAAAAGATTGTAAATGGCCTCTATGAGGCTGTGGAGTAAGAGGTTCTCAATGAGCAGCCTAGAGTTTAATTAAATTTCCTTTTAAAAGCCCCTCCTGCTGGGATGCTTATCATGCTCCTCGGGATGCTTTCTCCTAACTGGTGTTTTTGGGTCTTTATCCTGACTTTTCTTTCTTTGACTTAATGTTTCCATGCCTCAAGCTCAGCATTACCCTGAGATTTAGTAATGAAAGCATAATTTATCCCTATGGAAAAGCACTGGGAAACCTAAATGAGACAATAATGGCTTTTAATATCCGGCAATAAAAAACTAAACAGGTCCCATACTTAACTTTTGATGTTTCCCCTCAAAATCTCCTCTCCTTGTCTGTCCCACCTCAACAAATGGCAACTCCATCATTCTAGTTGCTCAAATCAAAAACCTTTAGGTCTTTCTTTCATTTGTTCTCTCATAACCCAGAGCCAATCCTTGAAGAAACCCTTTAGCTCTACCTCCCAAACAGCTCTAGAATAAGACAACTTCTCCCCTGCCTCACTGCTGGATGCCGTCCAATGAACATTTGATTCTTGCCTGGACTACCTCAACAATCCTCCCTCACCTCCCCATTCTTACCATTGTATGTTTACCACATGACCTCTGGGTACTATTAAAAATATTTTATTTAAAATTTCTCAGAGCTCAAAACTCTCCATCAGCCTCCCAACTTTCATAGGCTGTCCCTCTGGTACCTGGCATTCTCTGATCTCAGCTATCCTTCTTGCCCACTGTGCTCTTCATACTGTTCTTCAAACACACCAGGGTCACTGCTGTCACTGGCCTTAGTACTTGTCCTCCCTGCTTCCAAAATTCTTCCCCCAGACAGCCATGTTGCTTCTTCCTGTGCTTCATTCATGGCTCTGCTCACTGACCACTGGTCAGGGAGGTATTCCTCGGCTGCTTTATCTAAATCAGCACCTTCCTTCCTATTACTCTCTCATACCACTAGTACATAAAATCCACGAAGGCAACAAATTTGATTAGTGCCTAGCATAAGCTCTGATACACTTAGATGCTCAAATCTTTGCAATTATATGAATGAACTTTTTTATGAATATAGTATATGCCAGGCACAATAAATATTGTTGAATGGATAGATGGATACATGGTTAGATAAATGAATTCTAACTTCCCTCTTACCACCAAGTTCAACAAAAGACTGTAATAGATTTCAAAACTGTCTTAGATATCTCAGGGCAACCACTTAACAAAATAAGGCTAACTTCAAAGCGTTTTTATGTGGCAAGGGAAACAGAAGAAACAAGTACTAAACATTCAGAAGCCATGGCTTCACTAAATAAAATCTGCCCTTATCATATATGATGGAAGGACTAGTTCCTATTCTCAGTCTCTTTACATAGTAGGTTTCTAAAGTCAACCACTGGTTATCACTATACTCACCCAGATCTTGCAAATTCCATTCTACAAATTTGTCCTAATAACCATGGATGCACAAACATATATAAGTATGATGAGTTACCCTGCAATAGTTATAATGGCAAATTAGGTGGCAAAGAACATAAATAGCAAACAATTTTGGACTGATAAAATTAAGGCATGGCCTTACACTAGAACAAAGGTGGTGATTACAGCTTTTAAAGAATGGCTTAATCATGGGGTCTGATGTTTTTCCTGATGTGTGGTGTAAAAGGGTCAAAATAAACCAAGTGTATAGTAACATCCTGATCTTGTTTTATATGTATGTGTATGCTTAGCAAAGACTTCAGAGCAGAGAACAACAAAATGATAATTGAATGGTGAGATTACAAATGATTTTTGTTTTTTTCTTTCTACTTTTACAGATTGACATAAACATTATATTGTTCCTGGAAGGGAGAGTCATGAGTTTTTGTCTTTTGTTTGCAATAAACTAGAAGAATATGCCTTGAGACAGTCTCAGAAGTAGATAGTATTTAATTAAATTGTAAAAAGAAAATGAGCTACAACAGGAATTCATTATTAATAAAATGACTAGTAGTTACACACTAAGTTACATACTATATACTACATTATATACCATGAAATAAAAGTAACCTATATTTAAAATTACCATGGATTGACTACCTGAATGAAGGCACCTCATTATGTATGCAGTAAATTCCCTGTACATCTGAGACTTTCAGAATATAAGCATTGAATAAACTTCTACCACATCATAAATGGTGAAAGGAATATTACATTCCCAACCACTTGAAATAGTCGGCACTTAGTCAAATTATTCTTCGATGGCATGTTCTTCTTCTTATCACCAACTTGGTGTTGCCTGTATAGCCAAGTAATTTCAACTTCCCACCACACTGGTGCTTAAGGAAAGAATCTGCAGACATACAGGGTGGGGGGAGGCAGTTCACTTGATATGGCACAAACAGGGGATATACAAAACAGTATATAAATATCCTTTCCTACTTGGGGAAAGATGAGAAAAGTCAAAGCACAACCGGGACACCCACCGAAGTGAACTATTCAGAAATTCATCAGACTGCTCATGCCTTTGCCTCTCTGTCGGTTTTAGCTGGACTCAGAGGGTGTCCCACCTGACACTGATGGGCTGAAATGGCCACCTGTGTCTTGCTATATTCTTATCTCTCATCATTTCCAGCATACTGATGATAATAGCACTCCAAGGAAAGGATTATGATGCCAATTTACACGTGGCTGAACACATTAGTCATTTTGAGGCAATGACTTTACCCTCCATTTTACTTTAAGATTTATTTATGCACACAAGAGCTGGGGTACAGGCCAGGGGTGGGGGGTGGTGAGAGGATTCACCAGAGACAGAGTGGGAAGCAGAACAGGCAGACTGACTGAAACACACACTGCTGAGGAGAGCAGTGGGCGAGGCGGGAGAAGTCCGCTGAGCCATGTGGGTCCCCTCCCTGGCCTGCGGCAGGGATCGAACTCGTGCTGCAGTGGCTGTGGTTTGCTTCATAGTGTGTTGCTTAATCCACTGTGCCACCAGGGAGGCCCTACCCTCCATTTTGTAAAGAGCCAGTCAGGCTTAAAAACGAAAAGAAAAAAAAAAAAAAAAAAAGGCATCCAGTTTCATTTCCTTCTCCCTCTCAAGCAAAGGAATAAAAGTGACAGGCAGTAATATAAAGAGACACATATATAATAGCAAGTGGAACTCATGGGGAACCTGGTACTGAAATATTAAAATACTTTATGAGATGAAGGAACCCTTCCACCTAATCACAGAACTGGGTAATTGCTTCTTAACAAAAAGCAAATTATTCATGAGCAAACCGATAAAGCTTTTGGTCCTCACATTAGAATTTTCTTTAAAAGCACACAAAGGAAAACTCAAAAAATGTAGGAAGTCACCAGCCCACAGGCTACTTAACACAGAACAGAATGTTCACGGAACTACCACCAAACTCAGACACAGTCAGTTTCCTCATGCAAGTTCCACTGGTTTGGAAAAAAGTGGTTAAACCAATCTTTTTTTTTTTCCTCCCTGAAGGTAAGAGCAAGATGTGCTTTTCATTTCAAAGCACAGCTATTCTTACTTTCCTTCTGAACTGCTAACTGAAGATCTTTGCCATTTTCCTTCAATTATCATGGGAAAGATACACACCTGAAATACAGCAACCTAAAAGCCAACAATTCTGAAAGCAGTCCACTGGCATATTCCTTCATCCACCCATATATGCCTGTGTTTGTACAGATGTTCTGACAGGGGTGCATGTGAGTGTGTGTGTGCATCCCATGCCAGTAATATTTACTATTATAAAAGATACAGTAACCTATTAGGCCTCCCTGGTGACACAAGGCATTGGGCACCACACTATGGAGCTTCCCCTGCTACTGCAGTGCGAGTTTGATCACCAGTCAGGCAGGGAACCCACATGGTGCAGCAGACCTCTCCTGCCTTGCCCGCTGTTCCCCTCAGCAGTGTATTTCAGTTGCTCTGCCTGTTCTGCTCCCCACTCTGTCTCTGGTGAATTCTCTCACCCTCCCCCACATACCTCTGGCCTGTACCCCAACTCTTGTATGCATAAATAAATAAAATATTTTTTAAAAAATACAGTAACCTATAGTCATACATATCACTACATAGTTTAGCTACACACACACACACACACACACACACATTCCACATCAGTAGTAAGAATGTGGTTTTATAAAGACATCTACCCAGTTGCATATTTATGCCTTCACAGTTTCTTTAGAATTCAGTGTGAGTCTGGAACCAAAAGAGAATTTTTGGGGCTGAAAACGCAGTTGGTGTGTCCCGGACACTAGCTATTGTTATCAGCAGAACTACGCTTTTGTATGAAATAAACTATTCCTTTCCTTAAACTGCAAACAGGTATGGTAGATAAGCTTTACTTTCCAGCAAGAACAAAGGTTATCTCCTTTCTCTCTATCTCTCAAAAGGAACCATACCCTGGGAGACAGTTCATGGCTAAAAGCGCTAATTGCCTGGCATGACCCAGGGAAAATTCCATTTTGAAAAAACGTACTTTCCTTAATAATCTAAGAAAGCAGAAAGCAGTCAGGTCTCTGAAGAAGCCACTGGACTTTCTCTGGATGGTAGAAGCTTTTTTAAATGCAAAGGAAATCAAATGACTTAAAACTGGCAGTATCTGAAATCTTCAGCTGAACAACACTGATGGCTAATAGTAAATCAGTGCTGATGAAGATAATTTTATGTGTATTCTTGTCTAGATCTGAAGCTACCAAAACAAATCAGATTATAAACTTTTAAGTCCAGAATTACCTACCAGCTATTGAATGAGTTAGTATTTATAAACTATTAACTCTCTAACGTAATCCTTGGTAAATGATTAACAGTACTTAAAGTTCTTTCATTAACTGAAAGGCAAATAGCTTAACACTGGCATGATATTTTGCACACTAATAACCTTCCACTTTCTATAAGTTGTTAACAGCAATAACAGGTTGATATCCAACCTGAAAATACTCCCTATATCAGAGAGGTAAACTGCGAAGTTGATATTTTCCTAATACTGCATTTGCAAATGATAGCAGAATTTTTAAACAGGGAAAGACTTTAGAGATCACTTAACCTAGTCCCTCCTTTTGAAGATGAGTAGACGAGACCAGAGAGTTGAAATGCCACAGTTTGTTAGCAGAAATGTCATATGACCATGACTGACTCCCCAAATTCCCAGGTCAGCATCCTGCACACCAAGTCACCCACCCCTTCACTACTCCTGTTATCTCACCAGAATTCTCCTTCCCCACATCTCCAAAGGAGTCACTGTCACCTCCAGCAGATTTCATGTACACCCCAATAACTGCCCCACTTATAGTCCATTAGTTTTTTCTCAGTAAAGTAAATCTCTTCTACTTCATAATCCAGAAGACTTCGCTAAGGCTATGTAAGTCTCACCCAAATGCTTAGAAAAAAAACTCCAGAGCTAGGCGTATTGCAAAAAATTAAAAAGTCAAAGTATATTTTTCCTTTTTATTAAGTTTTAGTTGTTCTCATGGTGTACCACTCTACTAAAGAGAAGCTGTACTTTTCATTTGTGCTCTGACTGAGCCCGGGGTATCAAGTTAATAGGAACTGAACTTTGCTGTCTGATCCCAAATATCAATTTTTATTGTTCTCTGAGCACTTGATATTTGCAAAGTTCCTGTCATTTAAGTGATCACTACTGGTAAGTGAGGGCCCTGGGCCTCCTACAGACATACAATGAGCACTGAGCAAACAATCTGACCCATAGTTGCATGAAAAGGTGCAGGAGAAAGCTCTCAAAAGCTGGGTCTGACTTCCACAGGACAGGTGAACTGTCCAGGTGAGCTGCTGTCTCAGCAAGCTGACTCATTTGTGAGGGCAGATGAACCATTCATCAAATCATCCAGTACTACCAAGTAGAGATTTAAGATAAATGTTTTAGATAAATGGAGAATGCAGAGTTTAAAGTTTTATCTACTGTTGCAAAACAGAACTGGAAGCAAAACTCTCTTCTTTAATCTTTTAACCACCCCTCTTACCTTATTTTTCTCTTTCTATTTGCTAAGTAACACTTTAACCAAAGAATGCACATGAAAGAACAAATACTGGAAGGTAATCTGACTGAAACACTAGAGTAATGTTATATTAAGGTAAATCAGGTAAGGCAAATAGGAAGCAAAGGTTTTCTGGCACATCAGACTTCAAGAACATCATGGCCCCCATCCTCAGTGAGCCTTCAGGAGAGAATGTCTTCTCTCTGGGCACAAAGGAAGCTTAAATTCTAATTCCCAGGATGGACCCAACAAGAACTGAATGTTCCTCAGAAACACCTCCACAGAGCCCAGCTTTACAGGTTCAGGGACTGGAGTGGGCACCAGCTGCCCCTAGGAGACCCAGCTCCTGCCCATGGAATCACCCCATCTCAGTCCTTTCTCTAGGGGATTGGGGTTTCGGGAGTGCTTGACCCTTCACATGACATTAGCACAACCACCTAAAGCATCCCACAAAGATTTCACTCCAGCGTCTGCTAGCTTCCACGGCATCAAAACCATGTGAATATTTTGCTTCTTTGCAAATTCTCTGTCCCTAGGATTCCTCGACCCTTCACTAAATCTAAGATTTCAACTTCCGGGGGCATTTGCTACTGATGCTTTTAATAACCATGCATTAATTTGGTTCTCAAGTCTAGGAAAAAAGGTTTTCTATTTTTGTTTACCCTAATAGGGTACAGCCAACAGAACACACCCCACTATGCAAAGCTCTAATTTGGCTGACATCAGAACAAAGTCTGTTCAATGGTTTCTTACATTAGGATGTATTGTTTTACATCCTAACGACTCAAATTAACATTCGGAGAGAAGGGTCAAGAGTCCTCACTTCCCAAATATTTAAGGTC
The DNA here is from genome assembly GCA_019455555.1 of Galemys pyrenaicus. Taxonomy (NCBI): domain Eukaryota; kingdom Metazoa; phylum Chordata; class Mammalia; order Eulipotyphla; family Talpidae; genus Galemys; species Galemys pyrenaicus. The sequence goes on along the minus strand of JAGFMF010011929.1, from coordinate 1,969,914 downwards.
ACGACTATTTTCACTTTCACAAAAACAATTATACCCTGAGCTGTCTCACCGGCTGAGGTGGAGGATGGGAAGATGGCCTAAGAAGACTAAAATAAACAAAAGGAGGGGGGGTTCCTGATACTATTCTCAGCAGGAGCCACTGCCGCCTGACTCAGCTTGTGTCTCTGCTCTCAAGTCACTGATTTTACCCCTACCTACTCCACCTCCTGCTATAAAAATGGAAATTTACTGTCCACTCCTGCTTATTTATACTGTACATACACACCGACCCCCACATACACACTCACATGCCCTGTTGTTAGAGCTTGATCTGAAGCTATCTCCCTCTAGCTCAACAGCTGCTGCTACTCCCCACCTCTCAGGAAAAAGGGGAGCCCAGGAGACCTGTATTGAAAAGTACAGAAAGGGTGGAAAGGTAGAAGGCAGCCAGCACTGGACCAATACCAGACCTTTATTTTGGTAGCAAATACAAACTTTCAAGATAGCTGCTCATTCACATAAAAAGCTTGGATAAGTAGTACCCAGCTCATAGAAGGTGCAAGCACTAGCAAACCCATTCATTCAGATCCTACGTTCCTGTTTCCCTTGCCAAGGTTGTATAGTAGTTAGAGGTGAAATAATGGTCCATCTTCACAAGAGCTATCTGTGAAGGGTAATTACTCCTGAGTTCCCATCCTGCACTTCACTGACAAGAACAAGCCCAGTAAACACATTGATGTGCTGCAGGAATCACATTGTTATACCTATTTTGGTTCAAAATATCATTTCTAAATAGTGAACATGACTCCCCAATTTAGCAAACAAAAATGTAGGATGATCAACTAATCTGACTATTGCATGGGAAATATATTTAAAAGTTACTTGTAGCTTATCTAAAGTTCAAATTTAATAATATATGTACTCATGGGGCATATGAAATTCAAATTTAACTGGGCATTCTGTGTTTTATCTAGCAACCCTAAGACTGTACTAGCCCTGGAAGAATAAAGATGAATAAGACTCAATCAGATGAGAGACAGACCTGAACAAATTTAGGTTCTCAGCTAGACCTGGAACTGAAACTGCTTCCAGAAACACAGGCAAAGGAGTAATTAAGACCTAATTTGTCACACCAACATGTCTATCCTTCACAATGAGAAGAAAGATGGAGTCCTTTTTTTTAATTCTGGAATTTCTATGTTCTTCAGATTCTTGACTTTTGATTTATGAACTTGCTAACTGTTCTTCCCTGACTGCTATACCTGCCATCCCTCCTTCAGGAGTAACAGCCACAGCATGAGAAGTAAAACCCCAGGTGAAGTAAAACTGCAGGAGTTGTTTTAACCGAGAGCTTTGTGACAACCTCCAAGGGCCCACAGGAGAGCAGAAAGCCAGGCAGCTCACCAACTGTCACGCTCAACAGGGTCATCTAAGAAAACCGAACTTCACAAGAGTCACAGTGGAGCATGTGTAAACCAACAACAGAAACAGTTGTAGAGTACAAGCATTGTGCCTTATGTATTTGAATCTGAAGTGATTCCCTTCAAGTTCAAATGCAAGAAGTTAGAGGACACCAGCCACAAGAGACAGGTTAGGAATAAATGGAGTTGCTCACTTGGTCAAACAATCATCACTGCAACTTTGAAGGCTCGCACGGTCTGAGAGCTGGCTTGTTTCAGGTACAGTTTAGAGGACAGTGTTCAGCATTTCTGCTGAGATGAGGGGGCCCCACATACAGCTCATGTGCACAGCTCTGAAAGATGTGTGGCCCATATTTGGAAGGCTGACTCTCCTTTTATATCTCGAGTTCTTCTTTTTCGTAGCAGCAGCCAAGGACACAGAGCAAGGCAGACCGGTCAGCAGGGGGCCAAGCAAGGACAGTGCCTGAGAGACCTGCCAGGCTTGCCTCATTCTTTCGCTTGGTGCCTGGGCTGTGACCTGCACAGCCTGGCACAGAAATGACTCCAGACTAGAAGTTAACTGAACCTTCTGGCAAAGAACCATTTCATTATCCCTTGATTTTGAGATCACAACGAAGTCAACACAAGGATGGTAGGTAGAAAGGAAGCAAGGAAGCTAAGAAACAGCTAGTGAGTCCCTATTTCCTGCTGGAATTGCCCAAGACCACAGAAAAGAGGGCATCACGCTTGCCAAGCATTACATAAGGCATGCTTTGGGATCTACTGGTGGGAAAACTAGAGCATGTTTTATAGCAAAGACAAAAATACAAGGACTTAAATTGGATAATTAATATTCTATTACTTACAAGGTCTCATATTTCAGTATTAAAAATACTAACACTTTAAAAAATAAAATTGGTTTTTTATTACTTGCCTCTTCATCTTTGCCTGCCCAGCACTGAGCCATCAGGGCACTTGGTATACACCCCAGAATATTTGGTAAACTGATGAGTTGGTTGGTGGTGGCCAGGAAGTCCCACCCTGTGAGCAGATGCCCCAGCGCCAGCACTCACTGACTTACCACCTCACAGAGGAAGCTGGCGGCCACATGGCTTTGTTTACACACTTTTGTGCAAACAGCCAACATGATTCTCTAGGTGATAAGAAGTATTGCTGAATTCCCATCTTTCAAGACCCAACATTAAAACTTATTCAAAACCAGGCACTTTCACAAGTCAGAAAAGTAAAAACACGATTTCATAATACATCCCAAAAAAGTCAGCCTGTTTATAATTTTGTTTTGGAGGCAGTACAGAAGGAAACATTTTGGAAAGCACTGACAAATTCTAAAAAAAAATCTTAAAAGCAAAAAATTCGGTCCACTAAACAAAGAGGGAGGAAAAAATGACTTCAATTCAAAGCAATAAAGGTTTAGACTGAAAGTTCATGAAAGATTAATAAATTCCAGATGTGACCCCACTATTTAACTATTAAATAGTCAATCCACATTTCATTGGTTAGCCAACACAGAGCCAGTTTGCTTTGAATTTAGCATCCCTTTCAGATATCAGACTCATGTTATGAGCTATCTTCCAAGATAAAATATGCCAACTTTTTCTACCCTGAAATAAACGTGCACTTTCTGATCTTAGGTACTTTCTTTTTCCCTCTTATCCAGCCACACGTGGTCTAGTCACTTCACCACATCTAATAATATAGAGAATGTAGAAATAAAAATGTTATACATTATATATATTATATATAGTGACTTTAAAATTAAAATGAGTAAAGATAAATGGTAAATAAAGTAATGAAATTAATTGTAAAATAGCTTAAATAAAAACGAATCCAAAATTAATCAGTCTCTGCTTTGTGTCTTCAACAATGTATATGACTTTTAACTATTATCCTAACAAAAGGTGTCTTTTGCAAATAAATTTTAACAGTACCTAAAATTTAAAGCAAGTCTCCCTGTACGGTTTGGCAAGTACCATGTGCTAATCTTGTCAAGGCAGACACATTGCTCTCAATAATCCACACCACCAACTTTCAGTAATGCCTTTTATAAAAGCATTGAAAAAAGCCAAAAGGATTCAGGTATCTGAGCTGCAACAGACACCCTATCTTTCAGTGACTGGTGTGTACTGATCAGGGTCACGTCTCTACCTTCAGTCTGACAACACTTGGCCCACTTCAGAGCAACAGCCATCTGTCAACTACCTGAACAAAACTGGTAAGTGTCGGGGTGGTTACAGGACCAAGAACTAAGAGAAAGAAGGAACTTATTGAGTTATTACCTACTATGTACCAGGTTATTATACACTTTCATACCTATTACCTTATTCCATCCTTACAATAGCTCTATGAAGTTGATTTAGTTTTTTTTAAAGCAAAGGATGCAGACTCAGATGTCCCTATGCCACCTAAATGTAAATATATCAAAGTATTTTTTCTCACACCTCTTTTTATTACTCTGATATATAAGAAAATTCTATTAAATGGCCCATGCAATTTTGGAAGCTAAGAAAGATTCAATATTGAGTTATTGATTTAACTAGGACCTAGAACTACAGACCAGTTCTATGCTCTTTAAAAAGATTATGCAATACTATGATTACAACTATATTAAAAACACTATGCCTTTGGGGGTAATGGACACATTCATTATCTTGATTGCTGTGATGGTCTTATGGGTATACACAAACTTATCAAATCATATGCTTGAAATATGTGCAGTTTATTGTATGTGAACTGTCTTCAATAAACTATAAAGTTTATGCTCATGGGTCAAACATAAATGGTAATAATGAAAACAATCATAATTGACAAAGTATCCTGAGCTTAAAAAAAGGACATACAACAAAGGGAAACAAGATTTCCTATCTGCATTTCTCAAAATATATTCTATAATAATAACCAGTTCTAGGGGAAATTAACAAATGTTTTACACACACACATGCGGGTTCTGCAGGCAGACATGTCGGAGAAATGCTTGGTTAAATAAGATCCCCATGTCTCTTAACTGTGGAGCTTCATCTCACCCACTAAGACATTCGGTGCTTTTCAAAAATAGCTAAAAAATAAATACAACTTTTCTGATACTCTGACCAGAACAGAAGCCCTTTTTCAGATGATCTCCTGGGACTGACAATATACACAGCACGCTTTGGGAAATGCTGCTCTGGCTCACAGACTCCCGGGGTCTGCCCTGGCTGGGAGGTTAGAGGCCGGGTTCCTCAGAACTTGGCCCAGAGTATAAGCACAGCTTTGCTCTTGGGACAGGCCTTCTCTCTTGAATGGCGATAGGCGACAGTGACTATACCTCAGACGCTAAAGATAAGGGAGGGTATTAGCAGAGGTGCAGAAGGTGAGGCCCACTGCACAAGTCCTCAGGCTCCCCTAATAAAGGGCCACAGATGAGCGGCTTCATCAGCAGGGGTCCAGCTTCTCCCAGTTCTAGAGCTAGAAGCTCCAAACCCAGAGGCTGGCAGGGTTGGGTCCTTCTGAAGACTGTGAAGGAGAATGTGTCTCAGGCCTCGCTCATGCTTGTAGAGGAATGCATACTCCCTGGGTGCCTGGTATCCCATCCTTAAGAGGATACCAGCCATATTGAATTTGGACCCTTCTAGTGAATTTATGTGAATTTAATTACCTCTGTGAGGACTGCTTCCAAATAAGGTCAATTCTGAGGTCAGGACTCAGGACCAGGACTCAGGACTTCAACATATAAATTGGAGGGGACACAATTCAAATCTAACAGCAAATAGCAGCGCTGAACTGGCAAGCGATTCATCAGAAGTCCCGTTTATAGATTTACACTCCCTGGGGAATTGGGAGCTGGACAGATTCTGTGACCTACCTGCTTGTCCTTCTGTGTTCTCTGGTGTTCCACACATGTGAACACACGCTCTGCGTGTCTGGTCTCTATACACAGGTAGCTTTTTACTGTGGCTTCTGTTAATGATCTACTGAACCCGTTATGTCAGGTATATTATTTTGGGGTGGAGGACACAATTCGATCATAACTAATCAGGAGGGCTTGTGTATATTTTGTCTTTTAAATTAAAATGCAAGTACACTAACAGCCGATAACATTTTTTCAAAGAATTCTGATTTCCTGAGAAGATAGAGAATTTTATAAACAAAAATGTGTATTTTATTACCTCGTTGGGGCTGTTAAATGTGTATAAAACAGAGTTTCTCAAATTCTGTGTCAATGGATGATTTCATTAGAAAGAATCACAAAGCTGAGGAAGCAGTACTAGAATGAATCTTTCTGGAGTTTAGCTTTTCCACTGTGTAGGATTATATTTCCACATTTATAGCCCAGGTCCTTTTCAAGAATAAATCTTTGTGATGGGTGGTGGATGTGAGAATAAAGGGTAGTAGGAAGGAATTTGGGGGGTTAATAGAATTTTTTCTGTACCCTAATTGTGATGGTTATCCCATGTATCTATTTATGAGTTAAAACTCATTGAATTGTATACCCCAAAAGGTCAGTTACACTACATGATAATTTGTTAAATAATGTTTTAAGATGGGAACACGAGGGACTGAGGTGATGGTGCACTGGTGAGATGGTTATGGGGAATACATGGGGATTACAATTAATGGCAAGTACATGTAAATTTTAAAATATTTTAATAAAAAAAAATTAAAAAAAAGAGTTTAACACTTACTGTCTTTTTTTCAACAGCTCTAACATTTAGCATTCATCCCATTTCCCAGATAAAGAGCCAGCTCCAAATTAAATAACTTGCCCAGAATGACGCACCTTGGGTGGAGGAGCTGGAATTTGAAGCTACATGTGGCTGTCTCCAAAGCCTGTGCTCTCGTCTACTGCCATCAAAAGCACTAGTTATTTGGATAGGGCTGCTCCCTCTCAGAGCTGCAAACCCTTGATCAAGGGCAAAGGCTATTGTCAGGGACAGCACACACACAGACCTGAGATTCCATAAAGAGAACACAGAACAAAACATGGAAACCTATCCCACTTACATAACCACACTTCTCGGGTACACGCTCTTCTGTGGCAGCTGTCCAACGAAAACAGACTGCTGTGTGTCAACAATCTCGTCTCTGACCACTAGAAAAGTTCCATTCCACACACAAGAACCACCACCTGCCTGTCATTCTCCTGAGCGTAACTACTAGAAAAAGGCAAAAATCTGCCGCAGTTTGTAAAAGTAAAGCACGCATCTTATTTTTGTCCTTCTTGCTTAGATGGGGCACCGCACAGAGACCTGAGCATGCATGGCGTCCAGTTGACCAGCTGTTGCAGATGCGCTGTGTGTGTGTCCCAGGGCTCTGCGCTCAGTGCTGCATGGAGCCTCTGCTACCACCTCAGCTGATGCTTTGGCTTAGGGTGAAGGGGCAGCCGCTTTCCTTGCATCTTCCGTAGGATAAACAAGACACCATGAAGCCCAGACCCCCTCCTTAGGACTAACGACTCATAACTCAATATCCAAAGGAAGAGTCTGTATGAGGCCACCCACTAAACATTGGCACTCTCTGTAGACTTCTCTTGGAAGGGGTAAGAGAGGCTTCCTTCTAACAGACTGCTCTAATTTTCATGCAAGTTGGGTTGCTGGTCTTGTTTTCATTCTTGCTTCAGACTCACATATGCATACATATTTATATATGAAAGTCCATAACCACTATTTCTTCAGTGGGAAAACCTAAATACCTTCTTATAGTTGCTTCCATGGCAACAATGACTGAGTTCCTTTGCACTGTCTCTTATCTGTTATTATGACCATGTCTATACATCTCTTTCAATTTCACCATCTAAATTCTTTTGGACAGGAGCAGTATCAAACTCATCTTTATATCCATCCACTGTAATTCCAAGTACAATGCCCTGAGAGTGGTAGAAATACATAAAGCCTCTACTGAACTGAATTAACGCAAAATGAGGTAAAATAAGATGCTTAACGTAAATGAAAAATTGAGTATACAACAAGCCATTCCCTTCCTACACTTTGTACCAGGCACATATGAAATTATTTATGATGTAAAATAAATTCTTCTCCCTTGTACCCCAAAAGCTCTTAAAACAGAGTTGCTTGGCAGTTATTTAACCTTTAAACTATCTACAGGCTCAAGGCACTGTTTAAGAAATAGGAAGAAAAAGAAAACTATACACCAAAGCACAGAAATTTTCTTATGCACAAAATTACTTGAATTTTTTTAAGCTATACATAGAAATCACATATTAGCTACTAAAAGAATGTCCAGTTTTCAAATAAATCAATTAGGAGTTCAACTAGGTAAAAAAATATATATATATATTTGACCCTCAGAATGGGTAGTTTAGAATCTGAAGGAAAAAAACCTCACTCCATTTAGTTTAAAAAACAAAACCCAAAAAGTCAAAAATTGGAAACTTCTTGAAAAAATGATCACAAGTATGTTGGCAGAGAGCAGATGCAGGGGATGGAAATCCTGAGTTACCCTAATTCAGACAAGACTACTGAATAATTTATACCGTGGCCCCAACAGGCCCTGCAGAAAGGGAGTTGGGCTGAAAAAAAGTATCAGACACATTATATTGTTACTCTTAGTTTTAGAAAGTGGTGATTAGGTAATTTTAGGCTACTCAAGCAGAATTGCCCACACTTTCTTTGAAATCCCTAATAATTATTACAAAACTCAAGTTAGCACTTTTAAACCATACAACCATTCAGTGCAATTACTTTTTGAACCAAAATTGGACAGAGTATCTTAGAGGAATTTAATTTTCATAGTCCACAAAGGTCAGAAGCCTGGTTTACATAAAACAATTGGTGTTTTATGTAATAGCTGTTTTTTGTTTTATTCTGGAAAACAGAACAATGAGGAGAGGGGTTATTTCTGCTACAGAATGTTTGTCCTCCATACCACTCCTGGCTCCTTCTGCCCTGGCTGTTCTCCTCAAAAGCAGTCACAGAAAAAGCACCAAACCCTGGCAACTACACAAAAAGATGATGAAGAAGACACCAAATGCTGGGTCTCCGGGCACTTGTCTGGGCAACTCCGGAAAGTTTTACTTATTGCTGAAGAGTTTTTAATTACTCTTTCTCTAAGCAGGAAGGTGATGGGAAAAGAGAGTCAGGGAGCCTGAGAAATCTACTCTTTGCCACTGTAGTGTCAGTCACTGGACAGGCAGGTTGCCTACCCCAAGCACTCCATATATATCATTACTTTTTAGGCGCTAAAACACAGGCATTTAAATGAGGACTTAGAAGAGGGTCATGGTTACTTAGTGAAGATCACTCTTAGAATTGCTAAAAAGATCAGTGGCTACTGATTGTCTTTTCTTTCTCCAATCTTCAATATAGTCACATGGTGATTGCTTTATTTATTTTCTGTGGGAGAGAGAACTGCACGAATGAGATAGAAAATGTTCATATTACAACTTGGATCATTGTGGTCTTGTAAATAACCCCAATAAGCTATTTTCTCAAAGAACCCTAAACAAAAGCATGGTATGTAACGCAATTCAAGAAAGTACAATTTTCTTGCATATTAGTCTTCTTTAGAGAATGGCAACTGATATATCAGATAAGACAATTTCAAAAGTATAATCCCATCACTTACAAAAACTAACCAGAAATTTAGAAGGTGACGTGGGGTGGGGGGAGAAGATAGGTTGGTCTGATCTACTTACTTTTTAGCGTACAATTCAGCTACACAGAAAATAGTCACAATCCATCCTCTATTGCTAAGGAGCATTAGTATAATAAAGAAGGGAAAACAAAACAGAAATTCAGATTGAAGAAAATAAGATAATAAAGATTGAGTTCTTCAAGTCTGTGCTGGCAAAGGTTAGTTTTATTAAAATCACAATGGCGGAAAGTATTAGATTCTTTACCACAGGAATTTTCTCTTACATTTTTACAACACAATTTAAAAACATAATCTCAAACTATTGAAAATATGTTTTAACTATTCCCAAACAGTAAAAATAAGAAGTATTTCTAAAATAGTGCAAAAACTTAATGCTGTACAGATGTATCTCCTTATATGGTTCACATAGAAAGAATCTTTTCAAGTAATCAATGTTAAAAAATAATTCAACCCCAGGATTAAAAACAATGCGAAGTATTGTTATAAGAGAATGGGCTAACAGGAACTCAAAAATTATTACCGTACTTTTTTAGTAAGAGATTATCAGTCCAGTATTTGATGAGTTATGTAGATCAAAAGTGACCATTTGTAACTTCCTTTACTTTCCACTGCTAATAAATGGAATTCTGGTGCTTCCACAACCAGCTTGGTTGAAGATTTTTTCTTCTCCGACTCTCCAGCACCTTGTCCATATCTCTCTCTTTCATCCTTGCAGTTATGCACACGTCTCTGCTCCCTTCTAGGTCAAGACCCGCAAGGCCAGGCTCTGGGGGTGATCCCATGGATCTCCACGGTGCCAGGACCTTGCGGGCAGGCCTCAGATTAATCGAAAAAATATTCTCACAAACACCTACCTATGTGTTAACTCCAGAAGTTATCCCATTTTTCCATAGAGTATGAATACTTTGTTGTGCTTTTTAATTAATACAAACCAAGTTAAATAATATTTTTGTAAAGATTTTATAAAAATCTACTGTAAGATAAAACCATAATTAACTACTGGAAGAACAGCCCCAGCATTTTTACTGACTATAAAATGAAAACTGTGTCTCCTATGGAAGCAGTCTGGCAGACATGTCCCTCTGAGCAGCAGTGGCCAGCGAGACATGTGCTTGCCTGGGTCTGGAGCCACTACTTGGATGTTTGCCTGAGATCACCCCCACAAATGATCATCTCGGGGAAAATGATATAGTCACCAACTCACACCGGTGCGCAGGCCTTTTCCCATTTACTCCTGTGAGTCAGGCATGACACCTATCTGGGAGGATCCGTCTTCATAAAGTAGGTAGGAGCTTTCACTGGAGAAAGATGTTATGAATGACTAAGGAAAGCAGAGATGGGCTTCCTTCCACCTGCAGTCCTGATTACTTTTTCTGGGAGATTAAAACAGCACCTTTGATATCTCATTCAGATTTTAAAGGAATTTTTGCTAGAGGCGGAGAGGGACAGGGAAAGAAGGAACAGCCCAATTCTCTATTGCTTTTCTGGGTGTTTTAATCCTCTCTAGTTGCTGCTAGCATTTGGAGAAAATAAACAGGAGAAAAGATCATGACCGTGTTTTAAATAATTTTTTCCAATTTATTTTGTCTTATTATTATTAGGCGAAAAGGTAGTTAAGAGCTGACTCGCCCTTACATAAAGCATAAAGATCTTTATGGGGCCCCAGCACCTTGAAGAACATAAGGAGGGTGCATAGAGGAGAAAGAGGAGGGCAAAAGAGAGAGTCTCCAAAAGCTGAGGAACCAAGAAGAGATGTGCCACTTCTGTGCTCCGTTGTTCCCTGACCCGCAGCTGTTAACTCCACAGGGGCTTTTCCTCCCACTGTCGCCAAATCCCACCTTACAGAAAACCAATTTGATAATGAATAAACAAAGCACAAACAAAAGCAACTAATAGAATAAGACAGGGATGAAAAAAAAAAAGATCACCCTGCACCAAACAGATCATTCTAATGCATTTGCTTTGACCTCTTCTTTTACAAATCCCACCACTGAAAATAAGCTGGAACAAAAGAGGATTCGATATGCACAGCCATCAAGAACTCCAGGGCACACACACTACATACATAATTCATGATGCAAGGGAAGCGGCATCAGCATCATTTATCCTTTCAATATTTTAAAGTGGTGAGAAGCTACTAGATATTTATAAAGTCTCTTATTTCTACAAGACCCTTCCAAATGTAAGAACAAATGAGGAACTTTAGTCTTGTGCAAATGATATTACTTACAAAAGTAAGACTATAAATCTTCTAGAATTCACTCGGCATCCATCACAGAAGGGTGGCTAAACAACCTTAATAAACCCATTAAATCAGCAGGCCATATATATCAATCCTGCTGAAATTAATCTCCTCTGGTCACTTCCACTTTGTTTTAAAAAAATATGCTCCGATTTTCTTCCCACTAGGGTTAACATTCATTCCATCCCGTATACCCAAATCAAAATGCCATGCTTTCCACATCATAGCAAAGGGACTGAAGCACACAGAGGTTACACGCTGAGTCCCAAATCTTAGGACCAGGCCTCCACTCACCGACAGCCCTGATTGTTTCCTTCATCGTCAAATCCTCTATCATTCATTGTCTGGATTACATTAGTGTGGTTCCCCTGACTCCATTCTGAATCCAACCGAGTCCATCTTCCCTGCTGCTGCCCTGAGTGTTTTACAAAATGTAAACGTGACACTGTCTGCCTGACCCTTCACTGTTCCTGCTCACCTGGGTGGGGGTGGGGTGGGGTGGGGGGGACAAAATCATCAAATCAAATCTAAGTAATTTAGCTTTGTGTTGCTCTGTCAACCAAGAAGAAAAATTCTTAGCTGAACAGGGAAACAGACTAAAAATAAATTGACATGGCATGCACACTGATAAGTAAAATAGCTGGCTCCCAGCCATTTGCATGGCCCTCTTCCACTTTACTCTCCTTCAAGGGTCTTGGCGGTTTGCAGAGTCCCCCGAGCATTACCACCTTGGGACACTCCCCCATTCACCCATCCCCAATCCGCCAGCTCTTCCAGAAAACACCCCTGGCCCTGGCGAACTTTTTATCTGGGCATTGACACACAGCACTGCAATTGTGCATTCAGAGCTTGTGTCACTCCCCTCGACTGTGACTGCAGCCTCCTGGGACCCAGGCCTGTTCACCTGACTCTCGGCCACCTTCACCCAAGGCCTCAGCACTGCAGGGCCCCAGTTACCCGTTACAGCACTACAGAATAAGACACACCAGCCTTTCATACCCTTTATTCTGTTTTTCATTCAAGTAACTCTCCTCGTTGGTAAGTGGAGAGTGATCATTTTCCTGAGAGACAGTATGAGAAGGTGCGGGACCTGCCACAAATGGTGAACACCTGGCTGGGTGACTCCTCCATCTTGCGACTCAGGGTCCCCCCTACAACCAGCGGTGAAGGTAGGGGGAGTTAACATTTACTGAGAACTTGCTAGGCAGTAAAAACAACTCTGGACGCTTGACCTCCATTAAGTCATAATCCTTACAATGACTAGGGAAGCTGTTAGGACAGGAAGAGATACTCAGGAACTGTTACAATTATTTCTATTGGTTTACAGATGAAGAAACTGAGGCTCAAAACAGCTTCCCATGTCCAGACTTCTTTCTCATCTCACTGAAAGAGATGTACGGCCCCTTTTGGTGCTGGTTGAACAGAACATGAGCGCTGCAGAAATGACCTAAGTTAAAGGAGTCAGTTATTCCTATCTGAAGTAGCACACCCAGATTCCAAGCATTGTAAAATTATCTGCAACACACACGTGCCTGTATCCCTGAGCACGTGATTGCGCCTGGATGTGAACGAAGCTGCTAACACACCACCAGATTCTTCAAAAGCAAATATTTGTCTGTGACAGAAGAACCAGGATTCTTTTCTAACAAAGAACAATGTGCTCCCTCCGAATTCCTCATTCTTCCTCCTAGTTTACTGTGGGCTCTGATTTTAATCCCCCCCACGAATTAAATTGCCTCAAATCACAAAGGGCTCCATAAATCTTCTGATTTATGGACTGTAAAAAAGGGGTGGCATGAGTATTCCCACCTCCCCATGGAACATCTGGGGCCACAGGCAGCAGCTTTTTGGGTTCCAGGAACCACTCAGCTGTTTGGGGGGACTCAACAAGAGAACTTAATAGCTCTGATTATCAACAAGATGCAATCAATCCTGCTATTTGGGTAAGCTCTGGCAAGGTTTGGACGACAGTTTTCTAGATGTGACTGAGACAAACACAGACCTGATTAGCTGTTCGGCAGCAGGAAAATCTGGCCCAACAGCCCAGAAGGCAAATTCCTACAATGACCAGAGAGAAAACAAGCAGATTTACCTTTTCCGTATACTAAGAACATAAGATGGGAACAATGCAATAACCAGGGAAAATGCACAATATATAACCTAGCTACCCGGCAGCAAGCACGTGTGCGGTTTTCTTGGGGAAGGGCACACACAGCCGCAGAGGCTTAGTAATAGAAATAAATTCAAAAGAACACCTGCCCTCATATAGAGAGGGGACTCTCCCCAGGCAGTGCTACTCACCAGCCACCTGGGGGTGAGAGGTCAGCAGGGAACAGATGCCCGCCCACTCAAGGAGCTGGGCATCCCGCTTTTTGTTACTGCATCATGGGCACAAAAACTTCTGGGCTCTCAGCAGGTCAGTGACTGCTTTTTGGCATCACAGTGCTCTGGAAATTCACGAGCAATTTCGCATGCAATTCATAAGCAACAAGCCCGTAGAACCAAGGGCACAGCAGCGCCATGCGGATGAATCCAGAGCATCCCGGGGAATAGCTACACTTAATAACATGTTCAGAAAACATGGTGTGATCTTTTCCTTTACACTGTGTACACTGATTTTGAATATTTAATGTGAGCTGAAGGATTTTAAAGACCAAATATTTCAAATATTTCAACCCAGGAGAGTCTTTCTCCCAGATCCAGAGTGATGATTTCCTTAGCTTGAAACAAAATATACAATTATGTCTCTTTTAAATGCAAAAGCCACTATGAAAGGATTAAATTCCCTTTTTTTTTACAGTCCCAAAACATGTCAGTATACTAGGTTAGACCCACTCTTTATTCATTAGACACACACAAGAGCAAACAGTGCCATAATATCAAATTCTGAACTCTTACTGGTACCAGGATAAAACCTCCAAGACACATTTCCTGTACATAAAACACTAAGCTTAGGTCTAGAGAATACAAAGGTGTGGAACCCTGGAGCCTCGTTAGATAACAAAAGAGAAAACTGCTCTACTGGCACAGGAGGGTTTTCCTTTGGAGGAGAGTTGGGGAAGAAAAGGAGAAGCAATGTTCTCAGTCAATGAAATACAGTTCACTATCAGTTATTTTTTACTTAATTTCTCACAGGGTCACAGCATTGTTCTGCTGCCACAATATGGTTATGATCAGGGGTATGTTTATTTGTAGATATAATTTGTTAACTATTGCTATGTCTAAACATTGTATCACACTATCCTGGTTGAATTAAGCTGTGAAATGCATAATTGTGCTGAGAACAATGGTGTTCCAATATGCATCACGAAAGTCAATTAATAAGATTCCCTATTTTAAATCACAAAGTTAGGCTTTTATAGTTCCCAAGCCCCTTTTTAACTTCCATTATTTTGACTCAAATATTTGTCTTCTAATTGTACTCAACAGTTCTGAGAACAAAGAAGAATTCCTTGAAGGAAATAAAAGGAAGGAAGGTACAGAACTTGCTTAGCTTAAAATCTATAAAACAGTCAGGAAAGACTCAACAGTCTGTCAGTACAGGACTGACTTAACAGTGTATCCATGGCTAGATATTATGTTCCATAGATGCATGCCCGTGTGCACACACACACACACACAAACACACACAGTTTGAAATGCTCTTCTGAGAGCATTTTCAAAATACATCTTAATATATTTGAAGACAGTAAGAGAAAGGTACAAAATAAGGAGTACGGCATGATCTCTATCATGGTAAAATATATGCAGATATATTTTCTTTTCCTTGAAAAAAATCATAAGAAAGAGTTTACAAAGGAGAAAGTGATTTCAGGGAGGGGTGTTGAGAGAAGGGCTTTTGCTTTTGAATTTACTGTCCGTGTATAGATAATACATTTTTATTGTCAATAGAGGTCATATGAGTGGAGAAATTGGGGTTCACTGTGAGATTCTTTCTGCTCTCTGTATTTAGAAAAATAGTAATGGTATTTCATTTGTTCACAAATAAGGCCATCAATACTTGTATCAAATAAAATTTTAATCTTTGAACCTAAGTTTTTTTCATGAAAAAGGCAAACAGGCTACAAAATAAACAACCTAAGTATGATAGACAACAGGTCATTACCTTTAACATATACAGTTAGTGAATTCTGTGAGTCTGAGAAATATGAAATCACTGTGATTAAAAAAAAAACAAAACCTAACATGTCAGGGACAACATCAGGCAATTCACAGAATACAAGAAATACCAAATCAGCATACTGCACACCTGAAATGAAGTTATATGGCAGCTACATCTCAATCAAAAGAGACAACATATGAGGCAATATTAATAGAGCAAAACATTGACATTCACTAATTAAAATTTTAAACCATAAATAACATACTGTTTTCCATTATTAGGCATTTAAAAATTTATTTTACTGAGATAACACTGATTTATAACACCCTATGTGTATGTTACTACATACACAAGGCACCGAATGTTTTCCACCACATTCCCTTCATTGTGCCCCTCCTGCTTTGCTCTTCACCCATCTATTGGCCTCAATTCTATAGTCTGATTTCTAGGATTTATTACTAGTTTGGTTTTACCTGCTCCTTTGTTTTGTTTTTTTCTATATTCCACACAACTGACACCATGGCGTTTCTTGAGAGGATGACTAGTGCCCGAGAAGTGGAGAAGCCAATCTCACACTCTCTGCAGGTAGAAAAACTCACAAGTTTGAAAGCAAGATGAACATGTTTGACTCACAACCATTCCTTGCCTTTGACTCAATGATTCCACTTCAGGGATTATTGCCCAAATAAGAAAGAGATTTTATAAAGAAATACAGTGACCATAGAAATAGTCATAACAAAAACTTGAAATAACTTAGATGTCCAATGGCTAAATAAACAACCACAACTAGAGATTAAATAAAGGTAAAACCTCCGTGGTGGACAATTATGCAAGCACTTATAATTGTTGTGTTGTTAGCTGTACAAATAAATATTACATATAAACTATATATAAATAATAGTTTTGAGTATAACTATTATAAGCTTCTAGTGATACATAATATATTAGGTATATTAAAGCAACATTTAAATTTTATGCAAGATGGTTACATCTACACATTTTAATAAACCTAAGTTTAAGGGGGAAAACTGAAGACTGACACTGAGAGAGACCAAGATATGCTCCAGTGTAGTGAGTGGTGTTCAAACAAAGGAAATTCACAAAGCACAGTGACCCACACGCAAAACTGATTTTTAAAAAATTACTCTGCGGTGCCACAAAAAAAGCAAAGGAAAGATAGTGAAACTGAGTCCACAATAAAATGCCAATTTGTGTTGGCCAAATTCACTTTTATCATGGGATCTGTTATGGTAAGATTTAGAGTAAGGAAAATTGATGTTTCCAGACACATTCCGAGGGATCACAGAGGTATGTGGCCATCTGGCTGTTAGAATAACCAGTGCTCCTTTTCTCCCCAGACATGAAGAAAAGGCCCAGGGCACTCAGACAGGGCCATACAGGACAGACATCAGCCCAACAGAACCACCTTCCCGCTTTCCCGCTTTCAATCTTTTCCATGATCTCAAAGGAGCCCTGCCTGATGCAAAAGCCACAGGCTCGGACCATGTCTGCAAAACTCTGGTGAATGGACTGGCAAACTCTCACTAGTCCACAAATGTCACTAAAATGAAGATGCCTCTTCCTCTCTGAACTTGTTTTTGTGCACACAAGCCCACGGGGATGGCATGCATCCTATCCCTACCACTTGTAAATGCATCCTGATTTTTAAATACCCTTTCCCACTTCTTCAGGTGGTTAAATGGAAATCATGCCCTTTAATACTCAGCTGCAATGTGGCCCTTCAAAAGTCCCTCTCTGAGAGCTTGCCTCTCCATGACACCTGACCATGACCTTGCTGACCTCCTCTGGGCAGCTCCCATGCATGACCAGTCACCCCATGCCTTGCTCATAGTAATAAAGAATGGACACCTAGGAAAGAGGGGGCAGAGGTGAGTTTGTGTGCATTGGAAAGCAGAGCGCACCTGTCCTTCAGAGGCAGGGCAGGGCAGTGGTCAGTGTGGAAATGCAAGGGCTCTAGCTCAGGGGATTTCACTTAGCTTACCAAGCTCACTAGCTCCACCTGGAAATGAAGACAATGACAATACCTAGCTCCTAGGGATGCCAGGAGCATAAATGAGACCACCCATGAAAAGCACTCAGCTCGGTCTCTAAAATACGGTGAGGACTCAATGGTGTCACCCATCTTCTGTTTTTTTCTAGCCCCATAACCTTAGAAAAACCGACATGATGATTAATACAAAAACCTTCACGGCAAGAACATTGAGAACCTTACTGAAACAATAACAACATTGGTAGGTAAAACAAAACCACCTAGTAGAAATATCATTTTTCTGGCTTTATATATATTCCCTCTCCATAACTTATTTTTTTTTAACTCCCTCTTTTCCAAATAAATAAGGAAGGAAGGATCGGGGAAGGATGGCTTGTTCCACTACCCCAAACTTCACTAGTACTCTACTATAGTACTAACACAATGTTAAAATATCATAGGCTTCCTTTTTGGAGTAGGGAGGATCTAAGAAAATTAACTCTTTAATCCTCTCAACACTCACCATGCTGAGAATAGAAACCCACCTCAACAAAGCATCCCTCAACAAAGACAGCTATAATTTTTAGCCACATGTCATTTTTATGACAGCGTCCAATTTAATTTATAATCTCAGTGGAGTCAGTGTTCATTCAAAAATGACAGATGACTTCAATCTCTCTCAGAGGAAGGAAATCCATGAATGACTGAGATGTAAGGATTCCTGAAGAGGACTCTTTTCTCCTCAAAAAGCTGATGAAGTTTTCGAAGTTTTTAAAATCCTCAGATACAGCGCATTTTCTTTTTCAGCATCCTCTCAAGATCTGCCTGGGATTTTTTGCAATCAAATGATGAAAAATGAAAACCACCTGAAAAAGACTGACTTAGACATTGCTTTCCACCTACTCATCCATACCAAGCAAATTCAAACTTAGAGCCAATTTTTCTCACTATCAATTTTTTTTTCCTGGAATAACTCAAAGCCAGTGTTTTCTAGTAACTATTATATTACCCAGACATGCAAATAAATTTCTTCATATATGGAGAAATAAATTTGTGTACAAATGAACACACACACATTAAAAAAAAAAAACAATTGCATCAACAACTAAATTCAATGCCCCAAGGCTAAGGCCATATATTTATTTTATTCTCCTAACACTCCCAGTTCAGTATAAACTTCTGCACCAGAAGGTATTCAATACTGATTGACGCTAATAAACTTATGGCAATACTTGTCTGTCTAATCTGGTAATGACCTAATTTTGCAGCAGTGCAACCCCATCCTCTTAATCTCATATCCACCTATGGCCTTGCCAATCAGTGGAGAAGCACTACCCAAAATTTATGTGAAGAAAAACACTACAGGGAAGATAAGAAATCACACAGTACTTATTTGTACTTCTCTTCTATGTGTTTTATGTGTCACTCTCTCCTTCCCACCCCACATTAAATCACATATGCCACAGAACAGAGCAGAAGGCCCCATGTCCCAAGTCACCAACACCAAGAGGATTCCCACTGCAGTCATGTTAAAGGTCATGTTCACTAACATGGACTCTCAAAGTCAAGCTGAACTGCTCCTCACTTCCTAAGCTATGCCTTCAAAGGCAAGTTGCCACAAAGAGACAAGCAAAGGAATTCCTAGTCCATTTGTCTCAGGAAGGAAGCCACCAACCTCAACTGCCCCTAGCCTGAGAGGCTGACTTAAAGGGGTGGCTGCATAACATTGTGAATGACCTAAATGCAAATGGTTATCACTTGTTCAGTACATTTCACCTGGCTAAAAAGGAGGAGGAAGCAGAGTTGGAGAAGGAAGAAGCAGTGCTTGACTCATTAAGCCACCCCACCCAAAAGGCAGAAAAGGCATGAAATCAGAAGCCTGCAAAGAACAGTTCTGACACAATCCCAGTGCTCCTCTCCTCCCTGTCAAGCTCCCAAGTGTGCTAGCGCACAGATTTGCAAAAGCAAGGAAACAGCTGGAACAGCCTGGGTGCCTGGGGCTGCCCATCTAGAGCAGGAAGTTACTTCCTGAGGCTGTGAATGGGCTTCCAGGCTCACATTGTCCCCTTCAAATCCATTGCCAGGACCCCAGTGCCTCTACCTTATGCCTCCAATATTTTCCTGTACCATTCTCCTCCTCCTTTTGTACTCTACCTTCTGTGAACCTACAACTAAAGAAAAAACAAACTCAGTGATAGTTTCCACTAATATATTCGTTAAGAAACAAAGCACCAGTATTTTCAGCTAAGAGATTATGTTAAGGAAGGAAAAATGAGAAAATGTTTTCAAGCATTCAGTGTGCCAAAATTAAAAATAACTAAAAAATTTTCCTCCTCTCTCTCCACAAATAAGTCATCTCTGCTGGCAGTGTTGTCTGGGAACAGCTATGCATAGCATATAGTACACACGGAACCATCTCGGCATTCATTACAGTCAGCAACTCTTCCAAGCTCTTTCATGAAATCAAACCAGGAACCTCAACACTACAGGTGAACTTCTGGAAAGCAACAGCACTTGAAAGAAGGCAAAACAGCTGATCCAATCTAAGGAAAACCTCTTTGTTTCTGCATCTCTAATGTCAAAACCTTCACTCTTTACCACTGGCACTTTTTGGCTTTTAGGAGTCAAGGTCAAGGGGAGTTTGGGGTTGGGGAGGGGTGCTGGCTGCCTTGAGAGGTCAGGTGGAAGGAGAATTCCTGGAGCCAGCTCCTGTTCTCCATTCACCTAGGGATACTGATAAGCAGCTCCATATCTTAAGAGGCAATGTAGACAGGATATGTAGCCAGAAAAATCTACATGGGAAAATTTTGTAAACTTACCTTCAAGTATACACTTTAAGATAAAGAACATCATAAACAGCCAAAGAAAGCACTTTGCCAAAGAATCAATTAAGAAACACTAGAATTTCTTGAGTTCTTCAAAAACATCCCATCCACACTGAGTGCCTTCTACCTGCTCAGCCTCATGCCCCGCAATGTGCAGGAGAGCTGTGCCATCACGTGAGGCTCCCTCCGAGCTCAGAGACGAGAGGGTGAATCCACAGAGTAAGGGCCCTGAGTCTGTGTGGTTGGACAAGGACACGGCATCGCATGATTCTGTGTTGGCTGAGACACCCATCAGTTCGCTCTGGGTCCTACAGGTTGCACAGACATGTGGAACCAAACTGTGTGCAGAAGCTGGGCCACACTGCTGCCTGAGCAGGATTGAGAATGCAGACGAAGAAAGGCCTCCTCAGGCCTCCCCCTGAAATGAAGGCAGCCAGTGCCCAGAGGAAAGCAGTAAACCTGGCAACCACCCCACACTGGCTTTAAAACCAGAGAGCTGCTGAACCAGGGACAGCAGAGACCTGGCTGGGCCTGCCCCACAAAGACCCGACTAGGGTGCTTTCCAGAGCCCAGCAGCACAAAGCAACTCTCCTCTCCGCCCCAGGGCACGGGAGTGCCAAGAAAGCTAGGAGACAAGGCCAAAGAAATACTCACGTTATTTCTTTATTATAAAAATAAGGCCCTTAATGGATGGAGAGTCAGGTCCTTAATCAAAACATTTGGTTCCCTAGCAGAGAAGCAAGTTAGTGGGAAGATGGACAAAACCACCAGAAATGTTCACTTCACCAGCCCCCAGTCACTCCTCTATGATGGAGGAGGCCCTCACAGCCTCTTTGACACAACACACTATCTCACCGAACCCACAAAACAACCCTGTGCAGTACACCCTGTAAGTGTTTTAGGTGTTAAAATGAAGTAAATGAGTAAGAACTAAAATGAGGTTGACTGTGGAATAAGATGAGCAGGTAGCAGAACAGGACACAAATGTCTGTTAACAAAAAATACTTTTGCTAGGAAATTCTAAACAACAGGGATGTACTGCAGATGCTAGTCTAGAGTTTAAAAAAGAGGCACCTAATACTTAATATAATTTGAATGCTCTTTTAAAGGCCTCCCTTGTCTTTGAATCCAATGATGCATAGTATTTCTTTCTTTGACTGTATGATTAAGGTTTTGATTTTTATGTGAAACAAAGCCCAAGAGAGTTCAAAGAGGACTGCTCATAAAAATAAAAGCCAAGAGGCATCAATATTAATAAAGCTAAACTGAAAAAGATATTTAATAACCTTGGTGAAATTAAAAACAATGACTAATTCAATCCAAACAACTAGGTCAAGCACAAATTCCAGGAATTCTAAAACTTAGATATAATAAGGCAAGAATTTTCCTCTACTTCAGTGTCAAAATAAAGCACCCACTCAAGGGAAAGCCAGGCCCAAGGGGTACACTAAAGGAACATAGTGGGGGCGGGGAGTGCTGGGGACACAGAAAACAAAACAACAATACAATACCACCTGGGAAATGGACACTGTGACAAAGGAAAAAAAGACAACACTCACAAAACACCAAACAATCATTCAGCAAACTCTGATACACCCTTACAGACACAACAAAGCCCCCCAACTGATAGGAAGCAAGTGAAAAACCCCATCTAAGAGATATGACAAACAAAGTACTAACAGACCATGATAAAATGCCCAGATTGCCACAGAGAGGTGCACATTTGCAAGAAACTGAACAAGGTCAAAGGCCCTCACTTGGGCAGGATACGGAAAGGATCCTAATGAGCGAATGAAAGAGACCAAATATGAATACCATATACCAATTCACTGTCTATGTCTGTGGAAATGACCTTTAATAATTTGGAGAGTAGGAAATTCAGTGAAAAGTCACATTCACCCCAGTTCCACTCACTAAGACACACTCTTCCAATTTAACAGCATTCATTCAACTCCATAAATGGGACGTAAAAGCACTAGAAATCTTGCTGCAGGCCTGTGTCCTAATCTGTTCTTGCTCAATATACCACACATCACCCAACATTAGGAGAATTCAGCTTCTCTGGTTTAAATGTCAAACTGGCAAAAAAGAGAAGTAGAACAAAAGGAAAATATCCCACTTACTCTAGGATAGGAACATGCACTCAAGGAACCAAGGAGTGTCAAAGCTCTCACTGTCAAAGCTGGCGGTACTGCTAGTACCTGCAGACAGCAGGCAGACACTCACCTGACATGGAGGCGTCTTGAGAGACCGCCTTACATTTCCAATAGCATCTCCTGTCACTCAACCATTGGTCTTAAATCAGACAAATGGGTAATTTATCTGACAGTGTGATTTGACCTTTTTTTACAAGAACTTTTCAAACTGAATGGTTACCTGCTGAAGATTTTCCAAAACATTGCATTTCTTTTGTAACCCAAATAAGAGAAAACTATCATATATTTCCCTAGACTGATGACATTAGTGCAGCTCAAACCAGAAAATTCATTGTCCTAGGGACACTGATAGGGACAAAACAGGCTTTTCACATGCAAAACAACTCCAAAGATACTATCTCAACTCAGTTTCTTCTGTATAAAATCAAGGGCAACAGTAATTTGCTACTTACCCATAATGTCCCAAACTTGCTCAACTCAGTTTCTTCTGTATAAAATCAAGGGCAACAGTAATTTGCTACTTACCCATAATGTCCCAAACTTGAAAAGACTAAAAATCCTGTTTTTTACAATTGTATATAAAATGGTTATAGTTTACAGAACTTGGCACTTTCATAAAATATACGACTAACAAAATTTTAATATCTCTAAAAAGTAAAATGACTTCTTAAAAAGACAAATGACTATTAGGACATTCAACAGTGTGTGATAAGTTAAGATATATCTTAATAATCAGTTTCTCCATGAATGTATCTCTAAATCGATGCTCTATAACTGAACACCCAACATTATAACTGCTCCTGCATCACCTCCTAGTTTTTTGATTATTTTGTTCTTCCTGTATCTTTCAAAATTGTGACAATGCTAACGAATGGTGGCTATCAGAAAAACAGGAAGGGGGAAATGGGTTTTTCTGTCTTCTTTTTTTTTTTTCTTTTTTTTTTTTCTTTTTTTTTTTCTTTTTTTTTTTTCTGTCTTCTTAATGTAATGAATGAACTATAATCACATTTTCCAATATGCTATGCCCTTTTCTACTTTTGAAAGAGATATAACCTTAGACCATTTTTATTTTTTACCATAAATTAGAAGTGTATAATCCATATAATAAAAGAAACTGATGATTTAATCTATTTAATCTATAAGGCAATTTATAATTTTCCACTATTTATTTCTTTTGTACATGGGGAAAAAAAAAATCACCTCTTCCTTAGAGCCTAGATTGCAAACCAGGTCTGCCTCTGCTGAAAGGCAAATAGGCAAAACAATAACAAGAGAATGGGCTACTTTCTTCCTCTTGTACAAGCTTGTTTGTGGAATTTATTACTTAAACATTAAAAATAAGGAGCTAATTTGGGGGGAGAGGGGAGTAAATTCCAGCCCTATTATGTATGCCTCAGAGTTCTTGGAATTCCTTTGCACAGATCTTCACTTGTTCAATAACTGATGTCTTTCCCTTTGTTGTTAATAACAACAGTTTTATTAATGCCCCATTGCTGAATTAAGATTGGCTTTAGGTAGTTCCTACAAAAAGCTACTCTATAAATATGAAACTGGCAGCCACTTCACTTAATTTAGTAATCCAATAAAGAAGTATTTTATTTTCATGAGGGCCTCCCTAGTGGCACAAGGGGTTAGGTGTCGCACTATGAGGCATCCTCAGCACTGTAGCATGAGTTCAATCCCTGGCCAGGGAGGGGATTCACATGGCACAGCAGACCTCTCCTGCCTTGTCTGCTGCTCCCCTCAGCAGTGTGTTTCACTCAATCTGCCTGTTCTGTTCCTCACTCTTTCTCTGGTGAGTCCTCTTACCCCCACATCTCTGGCCTGTACCCCAGCTCTTGTATACAAAAATAAAGACATCTTTAAATATATATGTACACACACACATACACACACAAACTAAAGGCTCTACCAAGTCAGGGAATATAGTAAAGTGCCAGATAACCACAGGGAATGGGTGGCTCAGATGACTGGAAACCGAATATGGTAGTTGTTTTCAAGCTGAAGAAAGGAACAGCCTAGATCTAGGGCAACATCTTCCTGTTGGTATCCAGTTCCTTTCTGGGACTATAACAAGCTATACTCAGACTTGAACAAAAAAACCAGAGTGCATGCCTCTTTTATTTCATCATCCTCAATGTGGCCTGGCAGTGTGGACCAAGATATGTATGTTACCAGCAGGTTTGTGCTAAGGACAACTGGGATACTGTTAACCAATCCTGCTCAAAAAAAGCCAGGGCTGTTTTAAGAAGAGCCTACAGCTGATTATGTGCCCAACTAAAGCCTCAGGATGCCAATGAACCAGGTTCGACAAAGCCAAGGCAACTAATCCTGGAATTCTCCAACTCTCTTAGAATGGTTTAAAAAAAGAAGAAAAAAAAGGGGGGTAGGGGTGGGGGCTATTGGAAAACATTCCCCAAAAGAGCCTGTCCTTTCCATCTACTGTTTACAAAGCATTTCCAAAAAGTTCCACTCTATCTTACCAAAAACCAAGCTTTAAGATGTCTGTAAAGCAAAAACTTGCCAGGAAATAGCCAAGGAAACTCCCCTCGATTTCAGTAATCTTTCATGCCCTAGTAGGCTGGGTGGAAACTGTGTCCCAGGATTTAGTCATACAAATTCAGACTGACATTTTTGTCTTTACTAAATGATCATTCATCCACAATGACAAAACAGTCTTCTCTAGAATTTCCTAGGAAAAATGAGCAGTAATGATTACATTCTGCGTTTAAATTAAAAAAGATGACAACAGACATTTCAAATTCACAAGACCCTTCAAGCTGTGTGGACCATGCTTTTCAACCAAGGCTTAGCAGGAAATGAAAGTCACACTCTCCACCTACTGCTCACCTGAAATTTCCTCCCACAAAAGATGGACCAAGTTGGGAAAGGAGGAGCTGACATGTTTTGAATGGAACCACTTTGAAACTCTGAGCTTTGCTAGTAGGAGTACGATATCAGCGAGGTACTTTATATTGCTCATGTACTTGGGGACTTGTCCCCAGGTCCCCCTGTATTTTCCTGGAAAAGCTTTCCTAGGAACCTGAGAGGATAAGCAAACACTCTGCCAAATGAAAAGCAAGTATCTTCAAAACTGCACTTTACGCTGTGTCTATGCAAGTGTCCTTTGTGCTTCTGTCCCTCTCCCTAATAAACCTGCTCTTTAAATTTAAACAAACAAACCAACAAAAAGACAACAAAAACTGCACCTTAAAGCACACCACAGAAGAATCATGTCCCTCTCTGCACTTACCTGGAAAAGCATGTGGATTGGGCGACCCTCTCTTAAGGCACTTAGAACAGAGAATATGCACGGTGTAGTGCAGTCCAGGCCACTCCTGAAGCAGCACATTCAGTTCCTCTACCAAGGGGGTTATGGCTTGCCATGCTGTCCATATATTTGGTAACGATGCATGGCTGGCAATGGACAGAGTATCTGGCCGCAGGACCCCCTTGGCCGGCCTGTAACTCACCACCACGGGAACTTTCCCTCTGTAGGCAAAGATCTGAAGTTTACCATCCGACCTGTGCACCACATGGCTGTTGATCTGGACACTGTAGCGAGCAAACAACCCGGGGGGGAAAGTAAAGGGAAAGCTATATTCAATCTGCAACTGCTCAGCCACAAATGACTGCCCGGCCAGGTTGGTCCCGTTAATCCAGGCCTCTGCATGGGGCACCTCATTCTGCACGTAGCATGGGAATTTGTACCAGGCCGTGGACCCATTCAAAGGCTTGCCCTTGGGTTTATTGAGGCAGTAACAGAGTCCCATCTTCTCCAGAAGTTCCAGCAGCAGCTGCAAGTCCTGCTGGGCTTGGACATGAGGCTTAAGCAGCAACCGAATGACGTGAGCTGGCAAGAGCCCGTGAAGCAGGAAGCCTTCCACGTAATGATGGAGCTGGGTGACCCTGAGCAGGTCCTGGCTCGGGGTGGGCAGCCCTGTCAGAGGGGAGCTCTCCCCCTCGCCCTCAGTCTCTCCGTTGGCCCCGAGGAGCAGCTTATGCAGCAGCAAGGAAGCATCCCTCTGGAAAAAGACATTGAGGATGTCGATGAGGCGGGTAAGATTGTGGAAGACATGCTCCTTGAGGGCTGGGCTGTCCTCAAAGTAGAGCAGCTTGCCACTCTCATGCAGGTAGGACAGGGCACTCTGCAGTCGGTCCTCGGTCAGACCTGCCTGCAGGCCCAAGCGAGCCGAGTCCCACCAGCTCAGCCAAAGCCGTTGTGCCTGAGGTGGCTGGAAATGCAGCTCCTCCAGCACCTGCCAGGATCGAGGCAGCACTCTGTGTAAGTTGGGAAAGATCTCCCGGTGTTCAGCCACCGAGAGCAGTTTGTCCCGAAGGCGCTGTAATTGGCGGGGGTCCCTGCAGCTGACGGGCAACACCGGGGAGAGGATCTGCAGTCGGTGATTGAGCAAGTATTGAAAATGGGCCTTGCGCCGCCGAAGGTTCTTATCTGAAACACCGTAATAAGCTGCATGAGGACTAGCAGAACGCAGCTCAAAGTCCCGGGCCAGTGCCTCATCCACTACCTGGGCCAGCCGGCTCAGTCCCTCAGCGTCGTGCTTCTCCTGTAGGGCGATCTGACGGTGAATGTCCAGGCACTTCTCCTCTAGTTCCCGCTCTCCACACAGGTCTGCGTGAGTGCCCACGATGCACACCACAGCATGAGGCACCCGGGCCCCCACCCGATGCAAAAAGGAGCCTACAGTGGTGGGGAAGTGGAGAGGCTCATAGGTGGCCAGGTTCACCACCAGCACGTACAGGGCCCCAGGAGAGAGGAAGAAGGGCTGGATCACCTCATAACTTTCATCTCCAGCTAAGTCGTACACTATGAATCGCAGGCCCCGGGAAGCATCCGCAGTCCAGCTTGTCACCTCGATGCCCTTGCTCATGCCCTTCTCCTCAACCCCTCCTCCTTGGTTTCCCTCCTCTCTCTCCTCAGTGAGGCAGTGACGGAGCAAGGTCTTCCCTGCAGCCTTATGGCCCATGAGGAGCAGCTTGAGACGAGGTTGCACTGCAGGCTGGGAATGAGCCAGCTCCTTCTGGTAGGCTGCGATGTAGGGGATCCCCTTCATACAGACCTCGTAGGGGGGCTGGATCAGGGGGTTGTCCCTGATCTTCCACAGGCTCACCCGGGAGAGCTGGCCAAAGTTGTCAGGCAGCACTGCAATCTGGTTCCCTTGCAGCACCAGCTCCTCCAGGCCAGTTAGCTCCACAATGGAGTCTGGCAGGTATCGGATCCGGTTATTATCCAGCCACAGGGTGAGAAGCCGGCTCAGACCCGAGATAAGGGATGGCACTGAGGTGAGCTGGTTGCGACTCAGGTAGAGCTCCTCCAGACCAGCCAGGGGCAGCAGCGCATCAGGGAACTCCTCAAAGAGGTTGGAGGAGAGGTTGAGCATTTTGAGTCGCTGCAGGCAGCTAAACTGGGCAGGCAGAGCCTGCAAGCCGTTGTTGTCTAGCATGAGGCTCTCCAGGCTGCCCAGCTCGCAGAAGCCACTGGGCAGGGTGCCCAGCTCAGCCCCACTCAGCCAGAGGATCTTCAGGGCACGCAGGGCACTGATATCCTCAGGTAGACCCCGCAGCCGGTTGCTGGACACGTCCAGCTCCTCCAGAGCCGCTAACTGCAGCAGCTGTCGGGGGAAAGCAGTGAGTTGGTTGTGGTCCACATCCAGGGTGCGTAGACGGTAGAGGCAAGCGAGGGAGTCAGGCAGGTGCGCCAGCCGGTTAAAGCTGACATCCAGCTCCTCCAGGTGGGCGAGGGCACCCAGTTGGGAGGGTAGGGCCGGCAGTTGGTTGTGGCTGAGGTTGAGCTTGCGCAGCTCCCGCAGGGCACTCACCACCTCAGCGCCCAGGGTGGTCAGCCGGTTGTGGCTCACGTCCAGCTCGGTGAGGTGGTGGCCCAGTTCACCCACCGCAGGGGGCAGTCGGACGAAGCGGTTCCTGCGCAGGATCAGGACTCGCAGGCTGCCCAGCGCCGACCCCAGCCCGTCTGGCACCTCCTCCAGGCCGTTGTTCCCCAGGTTCAGCACCTCAATGTCCCCGATGTTGGCCGGCAGCACGAGCTGGGAGGCGTCGGGGGAGCCGAGTTGGTCAGCGCCAGTCCCAGGGCAGCCACCAGCCGCGCTGAGGGTCAGCTGGCGCAGGTTGCTCCGCAGCTTCCTGGCGCGCAGGGCGGCGTCCCGCCACAGCCTCACCGTCTTCAGGTTCCCGCTGTCTTTGCCCGCCATGGCGAGGCCCCGGGCTGACACCCTCACGCGGGCGCGGGAGCCCACAGCTACATGCCACGATGCGCCCCGGGGGGCGCCAGTCTCCCGGGCCCTCTGGCTCTCCCGGCTCCCTTCCCACCACCCCTCGGCGACCGGCGGCTGTGGGTCCTAGCGCATCCAGCGGCCGGGCGCCCGCAGTTGGGGGGCGGTGGCGACGCAAGCAGCTCCGGGGGGCGCCGAGCACGCGGCGCGGGGGAAGGCGGCAGCGGCCGGCGGGGAGTGCAGCTCGCATTCTCCTTCTTCCCGGGCCATGGGCGCGCCGGGCAGCAGGGCCGCCGCCCGCCGCGCCGCGGAGGATGCCTGCTGCTCCTCCTCCGACTCCGCCCGCCTCGGGGCGCCTCGCTACGGACTCCGGCCCCGCTAGCCCAGAAGCCGCGGCCGCGCGGTTGGCAGCGTCGCGGCCTCCGCGAGCTCCTGGAGGAGGGCGGCGCTCGGCTCCGCGGCGGGCATGTTGCGGGCGCAGGGTCCGGGCGCAGCCTGGAGAGGGGGCGGCGGCGCCTCCTTGTCTCCGCTTCCCCGGCTCGGGCGGGAGCGCGAGCGCCGCGTCCCCGGCACTGGGAGGGCGCGATCGGGAAGCGGCAGCGCCGCCCGGCGGAGCGGCCCCCACGTGACCGACGGAGGCGCCGCGTGTTCCCGGCACCGCCCCGGGGGCGGGAGCGCAGGGCCAGCACCCGTGGCGGGGCTGGGGGCGCCTCGCCAGGTGCGGACCCGCGACTTGGACGCCCTCGGCTGGAGGCGCCCGGAGAGCTGGTCCTGGCTGCTGTTCTGGGGTTCCAGGGCTGACCTGGTTGGGTTCGCCCGAGTCTGGCTCTTTGTTAGCCCCATGCCTCTAAGGATTTCTTTTTCTTCTTCCCGCCGCCTTCCCTTACTCATTCTTTAACTCCCTTCATCCCATTCACCCCGCACCCACACCGTGATGGTGTTGGCAACATTCAAAACCCAGGAGCCCGGGTTTCATGGTAGGAGCCTAGGACCGGAGTGTGGCTAAACAAAAGGAAAGCAGGCAGCCATTCATTCACTTGGTAAATATTTATTAAGGCCCTATGTTGTGGCACATTTGCTGACAGGGGCATTCTCAGCTTGCCTGGGGAAGACCAAGCAGCTCCCGCCAGCCTAAACGGGTGAGGATAGGGGCAATTCAAGATACCTTATTTGATGTGCACATTTATTATCCTCACAACAACCTGGTGAAAGAAATACCAGATCCCCAAATGTATGGTACTTGTTATGCTGTGGATTCAAGAAAATGGCAGCTGTGTCTGACAAAATTCACAGTCCAGTGCTCAGTGTTAACGGTTTATTTTTTTCTATGAGGAAGTTTCTTTGAGGTCATAGCTACACAAATAATTTCTTCAGAATTTACCATTACCTCGAAACCTATTAACTCTCTAGCTATCACCTCCATCACTGCCCCCCACACTCACTTAATAATGAGTCACGTAATTTTGCCAGGGTACAACATGAATTTAATGATTAAATGCTCCACTTAATGCACATGATGGATCTCCCCCTTATATGACAATGCTGTCTGCATTGGGGCAGTTATTTGGGGAGGAATAGTTTGTCTCTTCAAGGAGAGCCATGAACATAGGCTCCAGTATTAAGCCCAGACTGGTCAGTCCTAGAAGCTCCCACAGCACAGGTGAAACGTGTGCATTTAAGAGTTGATCTGTGTTCACCTTGAAGAACTTCCTGTGAGATCAAGTTGCTCAAGGTTCCCCACCCCGGAGAAGTCATGTAGGCTAAACCTCCCTGGTCTCCCTACAGGAGAAAACAGGCTTACCGTAAGCATCTTCCCAGCCAACCAACAAGGTAAAGGGCGGAACCAGGTGTGCTGACTTTCCATATGGACTTATTCCCCTCCTGCATCACATTCAAAGGGTTCTTGAATCAAAGCTCAAATCCATCTGCCATCCTTCTATGCAAATCTGATCTTCTGCCTGGAGAAGCAGTCTACAGAAGGTATCTGCATTCTACCTGCCTTGAATAGCTAAATTGAAGTCCTAAAGTGGTCTGGATTAGACCTAAATAATCTTTGCTAAACCGTTCTCCTTTAGGGCCATCAGAAAATTATACTTCCATTTTAAATGTCTTTGAAAACTGTGGTCTTCCTTTGTCAGGAGATAATCTGTAATTTGCTTTATCTGATAAAGAGAGCTGGCTAGGATCAGGGAACACCCCTTTTGGGGCCTCTGGGTCCTTTCTGGAGCACCAAAGCCTGGTGTCAAAGAGTTTGCTTGATAAGAACAGTTCTTTCTGAGTCCCCCAGACTGCTATGTGCTGCTGTTATATGTGTTATGTAAAGTCTTGTCCTAGAGTCCAAAGATCAATATGCAAAAACTCGAAAGTTCAGGTAAGGAAAATGCAATGATAAAATGAAACTCCAGGAAAGAAAATTGGTCTAATATGACCCTTAAACTCAGTCACCAGCTTGGTCCACCTTTTGCTACACCCACACCTTGTGACCCATCCCTTCTAATGGGCCAAGGGGCATAATGAACCTGCCCCTTCAGTCTTTTGGAATATTCTTGGTAGGAAGGTTCCAGGTGGGAAGCATCCAGAATTCCCAGTACAAACACCCTTGAGTCTGCATGGGGCAGAAGGGGTAGACTTCATAGCCATTCAGGAGTTGTTAGTGTTAGTATCTCTAAGCCTCCAGAGAATGGGTAGACTATGACTGTCCCTACAATCTCCTTGCTGTGCTGGATGCAGCCCAAGTTAGGATGGGGACAGGGTTATCACATTTATTAGTCTAATTAGCACATTTAAGTATTTAGTCATCTACAATAGGGACATCCATTTGTATGCTTGCTCTAGACCCTGGTAATATCAGGAAGACTTGCCTATGTTAGGGTTTTTGTTAAAACTAAAAGCCATCATCTCATTTTGGAAAATATGGACAGTAGTTATTGCAAGTTTTCTTGCCTTTGATATTTATCCAATATCATGAAACTAAACTATACACTTTCCAAAACCTTTCAATATTTCCTCTTTTCTTACTCTCGGCTGTTTTCATTTTAGTTGCTGTCATGTGCTTGCCGTTCACTTCCTCCCAGAGTGCAGATCCCGTGTTAGGGACCTGGGAGAGCACATGTGAAGAGGCTGAGTCTCAGCTAGAACCTTAAAAAATGTGGCTAACTGGAGGAAGGATTCTTCCTGGCACTGGACTGGAGTCTTCCATTTAAATGTCTGTCAACAGCAGTATAAATGGCCCAGGGGCAGGAGTGCTCTGCTCTCACTCCTTACTGAGACTAGCAACAAGCTCCAATAGGTTTTCATCCCCAGTTTCCTCCACTCTGTCTTCAAAATGCTTGACTTTTCTCCATCATGACAAATTTTTCTCTTGACCTTGCTAACCCCCAGATACTGCCTCACTGTTTGACTTCCTTTGCCTGTCAAATATTTTACATTAGTGGTCTTGGGGATGTCTGGTTCCTCTCCACTGGTTCCCTCCTTGGGCCCAGTAATCTGACTTCCATCCTCACTAAGCCATCAGCATTGCTCTCTAAATGGCCAACTCACCCTTTCTCCTTTCTTGACCTCTCATCATTGAAAATGTTAAGCAAGTTCCTTTGGAAACTTTCTCTCTTTTGGCTGGTAGTATAATTGGTTTCACTTTAAATTTTGGATTAAAAAAAAACAGTGTGATAAAGGTCAGTTATTTCCTTATAGGAATCAAGTTTGCTGTTAGAAGAACTGCTACCAAATGAACCATTAGTGACTAAAGCTGCAAGTTTCTATGAGAGTATTTAGTCATTATGCTTTTTTTACTTACAGTTGTATGATTCTATTTATATTAAGGATGCATAATTTAGAATATTGTGTAAGTACCCTTTTTTACTAAATTGCAATGTTATCAAACACAACTTTTAATCAAAGCTTCATTTTAGCATGACCAAATGTCCCAGCATGCACTAGACTGAGGGGTTTCCCAACATAAGAGACTTTAAAACCAGGACAATCCTAGCAAACTAGTAAAGTTTGTTAACCTACGTGGTCTTTAAAAAGAACCCACTATCTTGCTCTCTATATACTTTCAGGAGTTCAGAAAGCACAGCTGCCCAGAAATTTAGCACTAACTCACTTGAAGTATTTCAAACTTTCAAAATAGCTGATTTGACTTATTAAGCTGATTACTAGTTTATCAGAAAAGACATTTTGGGGCTTGAGGTTCTAAGTAACTTTGGGGATGGAAACTTACCTGTCTTGTCTTGCTCCTTTAAACCTTCAGAGTAAATGAGACACACAGCTGGGTTATAACATTTCATGGGAAAATTCATTTAGTTCTCTCCCTGAAGTCTGGAGATGTCAAAACTATACTGCCTTTATCATAAAGACAGGGAGGGAGCTTCCCACATTTCTCCTTTCTTGCTGTTTCAGATCCCACTAGTGTTTTGCTTTATATATACAATAACAACCATGCTCCTGCCTGATGGTTGAAGGTAAGTGAAAAATCTCACTCCTGTGATCTCAATCAAGCCCCATCCATCTTACCTAAGAATATTTGGAGATAGAAGTGGGAAAAACAGGAAGATAAAAAGAAAGGGATATTTTTCTAAAAGATCTTAGGCTTGCTTCAAAGATTAGAAAGAAAGCCTTAAGAACTGACATAGGACAGTTTAGCCAAAGGTCATGAATCTTTGAGATCATGTCATCCCCCTCTCATTTTGGGGATAACTAACTGAGGTACTTAAGAAAGACACCAGTATTCAGAGCTAACATGTATTAAATGTTTTCTATGTACAGGCACTGGACTGCATGCTGTTCATCCGATAGTGCACTTAGTCTTCAAGTTGAATAGCGGGTTCCCTACTCTCTTCCTTTTACAAATGGAAAAAAATGAAGGTAGGGCTGTTGAGTGGCAGAACCCAGATTGAAAATAAGGCTCATGTTTTTGTCATCATGATACTTCTCAAGGTCTGAGGCAGGAGGAGACCAGAGAGGAGTTAGTTTCAGTTCACTGTGAGTGGACTGCATGCTTTACGCTGTAGAGAGGAGTACCAGCTGGAGCGCAAGGTCGACGCCCAGTCTTTGGTAGCAATGAACTTTGCTCTTACAACATGGAACAATGTCACATTGGGCAACCAAAAACTTTAAACAAACAGTATCCCCAAATTGTGAGAACTGTTACTAAATGTTACAGCAGGACACAGAATTTCTATGCCATTTTTAGATAAGTTGATTTGTTTTAAAGAAAAAGGAATTAACACTAGTGCCCATAAAAACCTATATTCAGTTAGAGGGCATCTCAGATTTTTGTCATTTGAGAAGAACATTAAAAATAAATCATAGGAGACAAATTATTAAACTGAGACTAGGTACAAAGACTCTGGGATCATTGGTTAAAGAAATTCAACATTCCTTATGCCTCTTACTCAAAATTTAATAAATGTTCTGTCTGATTTGAACGCAAGCCAGTTCATATCAGCATTGGCTAAGTGGTCACTTAACTACCAACAGGGAACATAAAAAATGTGTTCCAAACACCGTGCCTCCCCCACAGAGCAACGGCAGAATTATACAGATATGTCTGTTGTTTTTTCTCTCCCTTGCTCTACAGAAAACAAATTTATCTTGGAATGGGCAGCATTAAATTTAACTTTGGATCTCTTTGCGTTTCCAGGTCAAGTAGGAATACATATGCTCCCTGGTGAGGAAAATAAACTGCAATGTATTTTTAGCATCCGTTGGAAGTACTTTCAGTTGAAGATATTCTGCAGGAGCCAGTCTATTTCTCTAAAGGCCAAAGCATTTGCTGCAATGTCACCTAGAATCCCAGAACTTACCATGAGGCTCCATGAGTGCCCATGCCATACCACCCTCCCACTATTCTCAGTCCCGATCTTGATGTAAATGTCCTCTTTCTGAGAAAAAAGAAAGAAAATCATTCCAGTGAAAGAAAAATGAAAGACATCTGTGAAATCATTAGGACGAATGAACTTTGCTCTTACAACATGGAACAATGTCATATTGGGCAACCAAAAACTTTAAACAAACAGTACCCCCAAATTGTGAGAACTGTTACTAAATGTATAATGATCACACACTTGGCACTTTGAGATGAAGCATATCCATGGGGAGGGGATGACAAGGATGGGAAGCAGGGAAGTTCCCATCCCCTTCTATGCCCAATGCCAAAGATAAGGTATGGGCAGGGGACTGCTGTATGGTCCATTCTGGTGAATGGTGCCCACGGGTACCTTAATGAAAGGCTGAACAAGGCAACTCCGCAGCAGAGCTGGCCTCTCCGTGGCCTGATGAGCAAAGAAGCCCAGGTGCTGTCACAGAGCTGTATGCACCCCCAAGGGGAGTTGGAATCACTGAGGCTCCATGTTTGTCTGTGAGATTTGGTGACAATGAGACAAATGGTTTAAGGCCTCGATTCTGCCTGCACAGTTTTGAAAAATACATTTCCTACTTTAAAAACAAATTACTTTCACTGTTAGCTTTGAAATAAAATACAGGTATATGGCAACCTCCTTTTGAAACAGTGTATTACTAAAATTTTTTAAAAGGCTCTGGTGACATGGCATATACCATGAAGCATTGCATAGTATCAAAAATATGAACTCCTCCCAAATTATTACAAATATAAAGTCAGGTACCTAAAAGACAGGGAAGTCAGTTACGTTTGTGATCTTCTTGGTACTTACAACAAAAAAAAAGAATTTCTGTCTCATCTTCTGTAAATGAGAATAAAGTCAGATCCCTACCTATACCACTTCATCCTATGAAATTTGAGATGTTTTGAAATGATACCATGTAAACATAAAGGACCATGGTTTTTATAACATAAGCATCATATAGTGGATCCTAAGTTCATTATCTAACACATGTTTTAGAAGGGCCTGTGCAGGGTGTTAGAGTACAAGATAATATGAGGAGATGCGTATCTCCATTCTCATCATCAAGATAAAATAAAGCATATATTCACTGTTAATTAAGATAACCTGCAAAAGCTGTTGTCCTCAGAAGTTAAAAAGATACTAGTTCAAAATTCGTAGCACTGATTTGATAGAATTCTAGCAGACTCTCCGTTTTACTCCTCTGTTCCTGAACTACAATTGTTCTTCAGGTGTTGTAGAACAATTTGAGGAAGCCCTTCCCTTCCTAAGTAAGGTAACATTGTTCCATGATTTTGGTGATTCTAAAATATATTAACATTTAACTTACATTTTCAAAACTAGAGTATTAAGTTTGTATGTTAGGATTTCAGGCTTGTTCTAGTATAGAACATTAACCTCATTCCTTTTTCTTTGTTTAGTTTCTTCTAATAATTTCCTTAATAAGTTTAACATGAGATGCAAATGAAGTTATATATTCCCCAAGGTTAACTGGAAAAATTTTATCCTAACAGTTTAAGGTTGTAGGGGAGGAAAATATCATTTTCCCTTTACTTTTCTGAGACACCTGTAATGTTAACAAGAGAAAAAAAAACAAACAGAAGAATATTAACATGATAGCTCATGTATACATGGTCATGCCCAGGGAGAATGAATATGAAAAGGGGAGCCAGATGTAGGCCCCTCAGAGGAGAGGAAATGGTTTTTAGGAAAGATGAGCTGTGCCTTAGAAGAAATGATGGTTTGTGACAAAGTTTGTCTGGCCGAAGTGTCCACGTCCAGTCTCCTGTCCCATGATGACAGTCAGCCTCCCAGGTTGATGACACTGCCAGGAGGGGTTCGATGACAGTTGAATTCCTTTTGGAGGATTTGGCTTTAGACAGGTAAAGGGAGCTCCGAGAAAGCCTCTCCATACATGTGCTCAGGTGCCTAGAGCTCAAAATAATCAACACACCAAAGCAGAGTATTTTCAGGTGGCATGTGCAGAACTCAGCCATGGTTGGGGGTGGCCTATGCTGGTTCCATGCAGCTTTTGCCATAGTTGCTGACCCAACTGCTTGTCATTATCATATCAGAGGCATTGTCTCTGCAACCGAATTAACTAGAACCAAACACTCAAGGTCTTTAAGTTTAGTACAGGCACACCTCAGAGACATTCCAAGTTCAGTTCCATTCCACTGCAATAAAACAAAAGTCACATTGGTGAGTCACACCATTTTTTTGGTTTCCTAGTTCATATAGAGGTTGTGTGTACACTATACTTTAGTCTACTATGTGTGCAACAGCATCATATCTAAAAAACCAATGTAGATAACAATTTAACACTGCTTTCTTGCTGAACCATGGTAACTCATTTGAGTTATTGAAAAATCAGTACTTACAGACTTGCTTGATGCAGGTTGCTCCCATTTAATTAATAAAACGCGCAATATCTATAAAATGCAATAAAGTGCAAATAAAACAAGGTGCATTTGTATTCACTTTCTTGCAGGTTATATTTTTAAAATAGATAATTTTAGTAGGTTTTTCAAACTCTGGTGTATAACATTAAACCCATGATAGATTATATGAGTCTTTAAAATATAATTGCTGTGATGCATGACTTTTTGGTATTTGTATAAACTCAGGTGGCCCCTTTAGCTGTTCCCTGTTCACCCCAGCAGTGGACTCCAGTAGCCACTTTTTCCAGTGTGACCCTTACACCCCTACCTTCAGTTAATTAGACCTGAGATGGACACTTAATCAAATCTGGGCCATATTCCTATTCTAGACATTTACGATTGTAGGGAAAAAAAAACAATTCTCCTTTGAGAATTTTTGAGTCTCAATCTTTGAGTTTTTATTGAGACTTTATTAAGTCTTGCAATAAAAGACAGATTAATAAGAGAAAAGCAAACAGAAGTATCTTAGCATAGACCTTATGTATAGATGGGAGATAGCAAGGGGAAAACTCAATCCAGTAGCTTCAAACTCTGGTTTACCTAGCATTCTCGTTGAAGACATAGACAAGTGTGAGGGAGGCCAGTTTGGGTAGTGGGAGGGGTGGCTGTGTACATTTAAGTCAGTGCCCTACCCATGGATTAGGGTCTAAAGCTGTCTCCAGGGATTAACCTTTGTCTTTCCTGGTAGAAAGGGAAGAAAGACACCTTTATCAATTTATGACCCACTTTAGGCAAATAAGGGGAGGGCAAAGACCTTTATTTGTTTCTGCTTCTCATTAAATCTCAGTTCAAAATAATCCAAAATGGTTAGGCGGGAAGGGGAAAAGGGTATGGCAGTGAGGGAGTATTCTGTTTCCCTTAAGGACAAAGAATAGGAAAGTCAATCTTTCTTTTGGTCCAGATTTTAAATTGGAAGCCACAAACATGCATCTCCAGGCCAGATGAGAGATTTGGGGACATATGAAAGTCACTTCACCAAGAAAGAAAAAGGCAGGTATTAGATGATAGCAGCTATGATAGCAAGAACATGTTTCTTGAATTTCCATCAATATTTTAGTTTTTTGCCCAGTCTTCTTAAGGCTTAGCTACATTCCCTGCCCTAAAGACTTACAAGAAATTCCCTGCCTTTGCTGGAGTATCTTTGAATTGTGCAAAAAATCTTAGCATAGAAATTTTTGTCTGGAAGTGAGTTTTCAAGTTATGGGCCATCTAAAATATGGTTATGTGAGAGCAGATGGGGTGAGAAATGGTAGTCCTGGAAACAGAGGAGAGCATGTTCAAGTGGATTCAGTTTGTACCGCCTTTCAAGGAAGTGCAATGAGAGCAAAAAAGAGAGTGAGCGGCTCCTGGACTAGTTTGCCAAACCAGACGCAGACAGAAAAGCAGAGTAAGAATGCAGTTATGTACCAAAGCCCTCTGACTGTAGCCAGACATGCAAGACTGTTTGTCAGGTTAAAATATACTTAAAAAGATATGATTCAGTACAACCAAATTCTTACATTACAACCATTTTTGAAACTAAAATCATTGTGCTCCTTGAGAAAATGTACATTCTCAGCAATTAGAATGGGAATGTGTGGGGATAACCAGAAATACTGAGGTCTTCAACTTTATCTCCCCAAATCCTCCATTTACCCCCTCCCATCAGATAAATGCAGTAAGACCTACCCTCACTGAAAATCAGTTCAGCTAAATCAACTTTGGAATGACATTGCATAATATATTAGAGGGGAAAAGTGCCATCATAAGCTAAAGAAGATGACACATGGGAAGCATTTTAATACATACAACATAGAGTTTATATTCAAAATGTTGAAAGGATTTCTATAATCAGTTTGCAAATGACTAACACCACAATAGGAAAATGCCCAGTTTGTATTAGAAGAAATACAAATTAATAATAAGTAAATACATAAGAAATCTTAACCTCAAGAGTAATCAAGTGATGCATATTAAAATAGGACATCATATTTAACCTGTCATATTGGCTTAGATTTTAAGCATACTATCAATAGGAGAACAGAGAAAAAGGGCACTTTCACATATTCCAGTTAAGAGTATATTGGTACAACTTTGTGTAAGGCATTTTATAATATGCAGCAAAATCCTAAAGAAATATTCTATTCCAGGGAATTATTTTAAAAAACAGAGATGTAACCAAAGAACCACATATAAGGATATTTGGTGGGTAAAACTGAAAACATCCTGGATTTTCAACAGTAGACTAATGGTTAAGTAAATGTTAGCATGCATATATGATAGAAATCTATGTAACCAAGAAAATTCAATAGTTTTAATAAATATGTTGTAATATTTGTTGAAAGTTATATGAAGAATAAGTCTTCATATAACACATGACCTTACTTCATTACAAATAGACACATACATATATGGGAAGATGTAGGTGTAGATACAGATTGTGTGTGTAAATTACACTGACTATAAAAAGTCTGAAAACATTCATCAAATTTTCGGTGGTTATTATCTCTGCTTGCTGGAATTAAAACAGTTTTATTTTTCTCTTTTTTATTTCCTAAGTTTTATCACAATCTTTATCACTAAAATGAGTTATACAATATTTCAAAAGAAAGTCATGCCAAAAAAGTACAAGATACTTTATTCAGACAACTACAAAAAAGCACTTATTATATTTAATGTTACATTTCTATATTTCAATTTGTGATTTGTTTGAGAGAAAATATGTTCACAAGGAAATCCCCCATTTCCTGGAATATCAATCTAAGCTTCCTTCTTGGCTTCAATGCAAAACTTCCCAAACATGTGCAATTTCTCCAAGTTAATTGTATGAGACTCATAAAATTGGGAATTTTTAAATGTGTTTAAGTAATGTCA
Organism: Galemys pyrenaicus; assembly: GCA_019455555.1. NCBI lineage: Eukaryota > Metazoa > Chordata > Mammalia > Eulipotyphla > Talpidae > Galemys > Galemys pyrenaicus. The sequence goes on along the minus strand of JAGFMF010011929.1, from coordinate 1,930,206 downwards.
GGAATATGGTTGCCTCATATTACAAAACATCTCTGAAACTCTCAACGCTAGCTGCAAAAATTATTTGAAGCAGATGAAATTCTGAAAAATGATACTTCCTTTAACTTGAATCCTACTGAAGAAAGTTTTCTGCCCCACCCCCTATTTTGACACAAATTCCTCTATCCCTTCCTCCTTGTTCTGCTGACCTGGTTATTGGAGAAGCAGGCAAGTGCTTAAAGGGGTCAGAGTCAGTAGTAGATAAGGGGACCATAAGTCCTAAAAAAGATTTCAGCCCAAGAGAGAGACTGATCTCATGAGACACCCATGCTCTACTTTGCGTCGACTGGCATCTGAAGGGACTTCCTGTCTGGTCAATGGTAATGCAAGTTTGTAACCAGAAGACCCCACGTGTGCATAGGTTGGGTGGGGAGAATTATTTGGGCCAATGTCTCCTCTCACACTGACCATCTCAGTTAGAGGAACTTTTGTTTAGAAGTCCTATAGCCAAGCAATAGCAAAAATCATACTCCTCTTCCCTCTGTAGCTATGGATGAGTCACGGGCCACATGACTCCACTCCAAGAACATGAAAGGAAGGAGTTGCATCAGATGCTTAATCTGGAGTCTGAAAATGAGCATCCAAAGGCTGATGAACACATGAAATTAAAGCAAAGTCATATGAATTATTCTGGAGAGAAGAGCTATAGCATTCTTGAGACTCTCGATTCATGAATCCAAAATGATTAGGGTCCATTGAATTATACAGTCTTTAAATTGCAGTTAACGTTAATAGTCTAGGATTCTTCATTTTGGCACATTTTGGATAGTACTTTGACCTGACTGAGTTTACTCAGACTTCGAGTCGGTGAGTTCAGACTCCAACATGAAGAGTGTATTGTCATTTCCTCTCTTATTTATCAAGAGTTTTGCTACAGGAGCCTGTGTAACTGCTTGCACAAAGGACACAAAGCACAGAAGTGTGTAACTATTAAAATAGTTAACAGCAGGATCCTAGCTATGGATGTTGGAATCTGCTAAGAATGTGTAACGACTCATGAGTCAAATCAACTAGCCCTGAAAATGATGGCACCAGAGAGTCAGACCCACATCCAGCCATCACTGGAAGTCAGTGAGAAAATAACAAAGGTACTTGACATCTATTACATTTCATCACAATAGGCCTTTTGCAATTCTGTGAAATCACACACAATTTTCTAATTTAAAATTTTTAGTATATATTAATTTATACAGTGTTCCTACTATATGTTTCCGATGCTGAACTTAATAGAAAGTTTTTAAAGAGTCAAGTGGAAAGAAGTTGGGAAAGTCATAAAGCAGTAATTGCAAAACCCCAACCTTTTGCAAATTTAAATAGCTATGATGAAGAAAAGCTCCTCAGATTTTCATTCTCTGTTTGCATCAGTTTTGCATCAAAATATGTATTCACATCAGCTTCTCTAACATTTGCATATTCTTTCCAGAGGCCACATGAGAAATGATGTAGCCTAATACAGGCACACAGCATCTTGTTGCTCTACAAGCTGACTTCAGATGTGTTGGGTAATTCTGTCTGGGAACGAACACTGGCAGTGTGCTTGCCAGGGGCACCGAATCAACATGCCAGAACACAGTTCTCTTTCCTGGCCAGACAAGCTGAGCTCTCAGAGCCAAGGTCCCTGTGTGTGACAGATACCATATCCATTAAACAAGAACAGCCAGGCCCCTCAACTGAGGAGAGCAATTTGCTTTCATTTTTAAAGTAGTTAACTTTGCATTGTCAGGTCTCCTAGAAAAGTCTTACAAAGCATTTAAATTCTTTCACTTGATTCTTAGATTCCTCATTTCTTTGGGGTTTGAAAACTACGTTTGCTATCTATCCTGTGCACAGACTTGCTTCTAAAGAGTTCAGTGAATTTGCAAATAAAGATCAAATTACAAGTTAAAAAGAATTAAGAAACAACTGGATGAACTAAATGTGGTATATACATGCAATGAAATATTGCTCAGTCTTAAAAGAAAATGCTGATTACGTGCTACAACACGGATGAATCTTGAGGATATTATAGTAAGTAAAATGAGTAAGTCAGTCAGAAAGGCACAAATATTGCTTGATTCCACTTATATGACATACCTGGAATAGCCAAATACAGAGATAGGAAATAGGATGGTGGTTATACTTCTGGGGGAGGAAGAGGGAAGGAACTGGGAGTCAAATGAAGTTTCATTTGGGGAACATAAAAAAGTTCTGGAGGTGGATGATAGTGTTGGTTGCACAGCAGTGTGCTGATGCCACTGAAATGTATACTTAAAAATGGCTTAACTTTCATGTTATATGTATTTCACAGCAGTTTTTAAAAATTCATTGAATTTAAAATATTATGAGAGAATAAAGGAGATTTGAACCCTGGATATATAATGTTTATAAAGGAAATATTACTCAGCTGATTTTTAAGACTGTCTTTTAGAGGCAAATTATGAAATATTTACAGATAAAATCATAAGATAACTATCATTGAGTATAGGTGAAACCGTTTTGACCACCAGTTGATTAAATATAAAAAGACAGAAAGACAAAAAAAAGGAGCAAGCTTAAAAGCATGTATTACTGTCAACCTTGTATAAATGAAATAAAAATGCATAATGTAGACTATGTTTAACCAATTATCATTTCATGTGTATCTAGTTTTTTGTTTGTCTAAAATATTCATATTTTAAAAAATTTCTTATTTTGATTATAAAGTTCTTAATGTTTTCCTTTGTTAATACTATAATTTATCAGATATAAATTTTGAAAAAAACATTCACTATTTTCTTCTGAATGATTTTTCTAAATGAATACATTTAATGATATGTTTGAGATAATATAAAAAATAGAAATTGTCCCTTTGGAGCCTCATTCCAGTGTCATTATTTTTTGGATGTCACTTTCTTTTTTCCAACTTTGCTAGATTAAAAAAGTGACATTTCACCATAGACTACATAAACACTGATATAAACTTAATACTAATTTAATTTAACTTCATTCAAATTGAGAATGTACTTATGCATATATTCTTTGATCTGCATACTTCTTGGGAACAAAATTTGTAATTTTTAATCTCAAAAATAATAGTTACAAATAAATATTTGACTAAGAAAAAAAGTTCAAGACTTCATTTTTGGATTTCCCATGCTGGTCTGTGAACTGTATTATATACTTGAAAAAGTCTAGGTATATTACTCTGACTCTTTTGATGGGGACTGACCCTAAAATAAATCCTCCAATTACTACACAGTTTCCATAACTTTTGTATTATTCTTGAAGATCCTACTCATACTCCATCTGTGGGTCCTTCTCTTGCAAATCCCTTTCCTAAGATGTTGGAATGAACCTCCTTCCCCCACTTTTTCTTCTCACCTTCCCTAGAGACTGTCTCCTACCACCAACTGAATTGGATCTTCATTCTTACCCTATCTAATGCTTTATTCCTTTACCCGTCTTATCCCGCCTCCTCCTATGTGCTTATTACTACCATGTAAATGTTTGTTTGTTGTCTGTTTTCCCACATAGGACTCCAACTTCAAGAGGACAGGGGAATTTTTTTCACCACAAGCTTAGACCTTGACAGAAGGTAGATCACAACTGAGTATTTACTAAATCAGTGAACAAAGAGTTGAAAATAAATGTATAGTTAGAGAGAGTCTAACTTCTAGCTAGTTCTCTTAAATCTTGAGCAGACTTCCCAGGAGCTCTTTTGGACTTCAATTACATGTATTTTCCTTTTGTCAAAATGCATTTTAAATAATTACTTCTTTATTACCTCCATGAGGTATTATTACCTCCAAAAGATAATAAAACCTGTTAATACAGGTTTCATGGAAAATAGATAGAAAAAATAAATGGAAAAACTAAAGCACAAAATGAATCTCTAAAGATCAATGAGTGAGTCACAGCTATATTTAGTCAAGAATTTTGGATATTTAGTCTTGAGCAACTGACTCCCCAATGTCATTTAGTTATGTTTCAATCTTGTTACAACTCACTTAAAAGCATTAATTATTCCTGAATTCAAAAGCTTCTCACGAAAGAAATTTGGGTGTTGTGGCAGCAGGTGACTCAGTTATTGTAAATGGTCTTTCTTTAAAAAAAAAAAAGATTGGGCCCTCCCTGGTGGCGCAGTGGATTAAGCAACACACTATGAAGCAAAACGCAGCCACTGCAGCACGAGTTCGATCCCTGCTGCCGGCTGGGGAGG
>JAGFMF010011929.1:1895503-1925940 GCA_019455555.1 Galemys pyrenaicus | reverse complement strand
CTGCCTGTTCTGCCCCCTGCTCTTTCTGGTGTATTCTCTCACCTCCCTGCACCTCTGGCCTGTACCCTAGTGCTTGTATGCATAAATAAATAAATCTTTTTTAAAAAAATACACCAAAATACACCGCTGAGGGGAGCAGTGGGCAAGACAGAGGAGGTCTGCTGCGCCATGTGGGTCAACTCCCTGGCCAGGGATCAAACTCGTGCTGCAGTGGCTGGTGATAGCCTGATAGCACTGAAACTTAATCCCTGCATCACCAGGGAGGCCCTGTCCCTCATTTAGTTTTAAAGTGGATTACTTGATGGGGCCTCCCAGGTGCCACAAGGGGTTAAGCACCCATACTATGAAACATCCATCAGCATTCACTGCAGCATGAGTTCCACCCCTGGTCACATTGCCAGTGAGAGGACCCACATGGCAGCAGACCTCTCTGCCTCACCCACTGCTCCCTTCAGCATGTATCTCACTCTATCTGTCTGTTCTGTTCTGCACTCTGTCTCTGGTGAATCCTCTCACCCCCACATCTCTGGCCTGTACCCCAGTTCTTGTATGTATAAATAAATAAATCTTTTAAAAAATGGATTCCATCACCTCCAAACATACTGTAAATATGGGGAAAACCCTTGATACAGTATCTGTAAAGGGGATATTCTCAAAGTCAAATTTGACTTGTTTATTGAAACATTATTAGAAATATGATTCCAAAATTCAGTATGCCAGGAAAATAATGGAAAGGATGTCAAGAAGACAACTAGGTTAAAATATATTAAACATTTGTTAAAATGTAACAAGCCTCAAAAATGTGAAATATGACTATTATTATTAATAAAACTTCAACATGCCCCAGAACCAGATGACATATAAACTGTTTCCAAAATAATTCTTAATATTAAACCACATTTACTTTAAAAGTACTTTTATTTTGGAGGTTTTGTGCCTTCATCATCAATCACTCTCACTTGGAGGAAAATGAAAACTATTTTCTTGCGTGTTCTGATGCTTACAGCTCAAAGTAAAAAAGGAATATTACTGTAACACATTGTTAACAATTCAGATTCCTTCAGCACAAAACCATTATGAATAGTCACCCCCATATAAGGTTTTCATTTGTTTTCTATCAAGTACTCCCACTTGATAGTTATTTTATTTGAGTGCTCCCTTAGCTGTGAATGGTAACAGAGGCAATTTGGAAAATTAGATACAATGGGAAAAAATCACTGAAAAAGAAGTGCTTCCTAAGATGTCAGCAAGAAGAGGGCCTCTCTGGTGGCACAAGGGTTAAGTCTCAGCACTATGATGCTCTCATAAGCAATTGCAGCAAGAGTTTGATCCCTAGCCAGGGAGCTAACCCACGTGGTGAGACAGACTTCTTCTGTTGCACATGGCAAGGCAGACCTCCTCTGTCTTGTCCGCTCCTCTCCTCAGCAGTGTATTTCAGTAGATCTGCCTGTCCCACTCTGTCTCTGGTGAATTCTCTCTCACACACACCCCACCCCTGCACCTCTGGCCTCCACAGCAGCTCTTGTAGGTATAAATAAATAAAATCATTTTTTTTTAAAGGAAGTCAACGAGACGAAGCTCATGTGCTCAGCTCTCTAAAAGGTAGGGCAAGAAGTCCTGTGTCATCAAAGATTCATCCTTGGCAACTAGCTGGGTGTCTCCAGAAGCCATTCTTCTGAGTCCCTCCCTCCCATCACTGGCATTGGGTATTGGGTTTCTTATTTATCACTTGATTGCTTAAACTCTTTTGAAAAGTTCTTTTTCTTTCCTTGCTCCAGGCTGTTGGGCTTGCTTTTAGTGTGTAGGTTCTCTGAAGCAAAAGAAGCTGGTGTCATCATTCAGCATTGCTATTTAAACACTCCCTTAATTCCTCCTATTTAGTCTGGTTCCTTGGGTGTTGCCCATAAAAACAGTTTGGCTTTTGGTATCACAATTAGAGCAGGGTGGTGTGACTAATCATTCAGTTCACAGCATCTCTGTTATCTTCTACAAGTGAGTCAGTTTCAACTTCAGCTTTGTGTTCATTTGTCACTCCCTACTCTCTGATGTTCAAGTCTCTATTTGTTCCAGACAGTAGATTTTTTTTTAAAGTTGTTTGTTTTTTTCTAAAAACATATTTCATACTCCCTCTTGGGATTAGAATTAACTCCACAGGAATTGGAGGAAATCCCCATAAAGCTAGCACACTACACAAAATCCCCAGGGCTGGGATGCCATTTGTTTCCTCAGTTTGGGGATTTGTACCAATAATACAAATAGTCCTTAGTTCAGGACAATCTACAGATACTGAATGTTTACAATGTGTCAAGTGCTTTTCATATGTCATTATTTTTTAAAAAATGGTTTATTTTGAGGCAGTTTTAGATTTATTACAAAGATTCCCATAAATCCCCATGCCCATTTGCTCCTATTATCTTTGTATAATTTGATAAAATTATTATAATGATACAAGAATGTATCAGTATTGATACATTACTCTTAATTAACATCCATACTTCCCTTATTTTTTAATTCACCATTCTTTTTCCATTTCTGGATTTTATCCATTACTACTGTTTGGTCATCATGTCTTCGTGGGCTCCTCTTGACTGACAGATCTCAAACTTTCTTGTTGATGAACTTGACACTTTCGAGGAGTACTGGTCATGTACTTTGTAGAATGCTCCTATTTAGGATTTGTCTACTCTTTCTTTCATTAGACTTAGGTAAAGTGTTCTCAAGGGGAAGATTAGCGGTAGACTGTCATTCTTATCATGTCATGTCAAGGGTATATACAAGGGTATACACAATGTGATATCACTGTTGATGTTAACCTTGATCACTTGACCGAGGTAATAATTTGTCAAATTTTTCTACTGCAACTTTACAGTAACTTTACCCTTTGCCCCTTTCCATCCTGTACCTGATATAGATTGCATCTCCATCAAAGAGTGAGGAGCATTAGAGTATATTGAACAGGCATCATCCCCCAGTCCCTGCTCCCACTTATGATACATACAGTCACCTTGGATCACAAGTCCCAGGATGCCATAATCAGGTTGTGAGCAGAGGAGCTACTAGGAACTAAGTTTGGAGCTGAGTGGTCAGGTGGAAGTTTATAACAGGATAGACAAGTGGGCTCTCTTGACCTTGCTTGTGTGACCCTGATATACACCCTGGTATCGTTGGAAGGGGACTGGAAGAGAAATGTGATAAAAGTTGAGACTTGAAAGAAACCTATGAGTAGGGGACATGTGGGGAAACTGCTACACTGGTTCTTAACAAAACAATAGCAGCCATTGTCTTGACTTCATGGTGAATTATTTGGTACATTTTGAATTCTCAATCTCTCCTTTTGCCCCAGTTCTCTAACACCTGTCTTACTCCTTTCTTGTGGCTCCCTGCCAGAAGGTACCTTAGATCTGTGGCAAGCTATTGGCCCTCAGCAGCCCCACTTTGGGCCAAGCCTGTTTGGTTGGGCACTTGCCTGTGACGGTGACAGGTAACAGGTTGCGGGTGTGGGACTGATTGGGAAATCCTTTCTCTTTTTCTCTCTCAATGTACACTAATGCTACTGAAGATATCCACCCTACAAGTCTGGTTTCTTTGCCTTTGTTAGCATGGACAGTAGATCTCTTAGAGAGTGCACCACTTAACAGTCCCTGGGTGTCCCCTCAGACATGTACTAACATATTCTTTAGAAGAAAGTCACTGTGAGTAACTCACACTTATGCTGTAAGGGAATTATGATCCATTTCCTTGAAGGCAGACTAAATAAATTATTTGAAGTTCATATCTATTGAGTCATTTACTTATACCAGTATGGACTCAAATTTTTTTTTTATAATTTACATTATAATCCAATACTTCTTTATTTATTTCTCTGCACAAATTTTTCTAGCTTTGGATAAGGAAAGGTTTTTTTTTTAACATTTTTAAATGACAGGTTTATTAGGGAAAGGAGAAAAGAGAAACATCTTTATAGTCACAGTTGGGCAGGAGAGCTGCCAGGCATGGTAAGTACTTTCACTTGACTTCTTGTCCCTTTTATAAACTCCTTCATTATGAGTTTTTGTTGTTTTTTTTAAAGCACATCCTAAATTTCAGGTTCTACAAGATGTTCTTTGTACATCATGCCCCAGTCATAGAACTAACCATTTTTCTAAGGAACCCTTGAGAATGATAGTAGAAATCAAGATCTGAATGACAGGTAGCTCTTTGTTATTGGATGGTTTTGCTTCTCAGCTGAAAAAGAGAGGAACTACATGTGGATATATTAATCCATGTATCCATATATCCATAAATATTTTCATATGTACCCAATTGTATCCATATTAAGCTAAACATGTATTTATGCAGGTGTCTAGAAATTTAATACTTTACCATATGGATCACTCTAGTTCCTTCTCTTGCTCCAGTGGTGAGAAACTTGTACCCCATCAACCACCCTTCATTTTTTTTAATTGTTCAGTCCCAACATACATGTATACACATGTATGTAACTTGTTAAACTATACCCCTGTGGGAGTGACAACCAACTATCAGGTCAACTAGAGTCATTTTCCACAGTGTCTGGAAGATATTATTCTGGATAGCCATGAGCTTGGTATCATTCAACAATTGTTACCAAGAAGAAAGGGCAGAATCAATAAGGGAAGACAAATAATGGTCTTCACCATAGAATGCACTGGAGAGAGAAAAATGCAGTGGCTTTGTTTGGAATTTTAGCTGCATTTCTATGAAAAGATCAGTTGTTTTCTTCTTCAGACTGCAATAATGCTCATTTCCTTCCTTTGTCACTTTGCCAGTTGCATCTTCTCTCACCCAGTTTAGTCACCAGCCATCACTAAGAGAAAGGGAAGAAACCTTATTGAGTACATTATAAACTGTGAGAAAGGGCACAGCAGGGAAAGGAGGTGACAGAGGATGAATGGCTGGAAGTATCAGCTAGTTGTTGGGCGGATGATAGTAGCAGAGACTGCAAATAGGTGTTGACTGATCCAAAGTATTAGTACAAGGGGAAAAAAATGTGAGTGATGGGCCCAGCTTTTACAGTGGACCATAAGGTGGTTCCCGCACAACTTTGACTAGACTGTGCTCCTTCATTAATTTACTATCTAATCATTTGTCAATGTGCTATTTTCATCCAGTAGCACCCAGTAATTCTAAAAATAAATCTTTCCATACCCTCTCTCCAAACTTGAATTGCTGTCAGGGAAATACTACATATACAAAGAGGGAGCAAGTAACTCCACACACGGAATCTCAAAATTTCCCTATCATATGAAAAGATTCAGAATTTAAGATTCTTGAAAAAAAAGCACGGTAAATGGAAAGGGGGCCTTGGAGAGCCCCCATCCAGGCTGAAATCCTAGCTCTGCTATTTAATAGCTTAACAGTCATATGCAAATTATTTGCTGTTGTTGTTGTCACAAATTGTTTGCTAATTTACAAAGTATTTCTTTAAATAATATCAAAATGATATAGTTTAATTTTTAGAACGATATGGACAAAGCCCATAGAATTTTATAGCACAAGGGCCTTCTTGGTGGTACATCGGATTAAGCACTGCACAATGAACCATCCACGGCCACTGCAGCACGGGTTTGATCCCCGGCCAGGGAGTGACCCACATGGCACAGCAGACCTCTCCTGCCTCACCCGCTGCTCCCCTCAGCAGTGTGTTTCAGTCTATCTGCCTTTTCTGTGCCCCACTCTGTCTCTGATGAATCTCCTCACCCCCCACACCTCTGGCTTCCACCCTAGTTCTTGTATGATAAATAAATAAATCTTAAAAAAAAAGAATTTTATAGCACAGTGACCTTAATTGTATACAAATTTTAAACCATTTAGGAGCTAGAAGGATCTCAGATGGAGTGAAGAATGCAACAAAACTATCTGTATTAGAAATGTATGAGACATTACTGCAGAGGTTAGTGGAAAGTCTTAACCTAAGTAATTTTGGAAATGAGTGGAGGCTGTCAGTTTACAGGCAGAAGTAACTGCATATGAACACTAAGTTCTAGTTAGGTGAACTTCCAGTAAGTGCCCCTATAAGGAAGGGGGTGTCTTCTCCTCACTTTTCTTCTTCCCCACCTTGTAGTTCATGAGGTCCAGGTGGAATCCCCATGTTGGACCATGAGGTAGAAGACTGAGTTAAGGACAATGGGAACAAGAAGACAGAAGCCTGTCCTCTCATGATTGTGAACCAGTTGTATTTACATGGAATGGAAAAGCAACTTCAGCCCTGTTTAAGCCACTCTTATTTGGAATTTCTAATCCCAAATAAAAAAGACTTTACTTTAGCTTCTCCTCCTGCCTTTACCCTTCCAGCAATTCCTAAATCCCTCAAAAGAAAATTGACGTTACATAATTTTTCATGATATAATTCTCCTTGTAAGATATTTTGAAACCATATTATTTTTACACTAAATATCTTTAAGCATCTCATTCTAGCTAATGAAAGTGGTACAACAACTGGACTTTTGCTCATAAAATGATTATGCCCTTGTATGGAATAACAATTGATCCATAACATATTTTGTAGTAATTCACTGTCTTCACTAGAATATTTTGAAAGGAACCAAGCAACAGTAAAAATTTGGCTTTTGTTTTCTTTTTATTAAAATTGTACAGATTCTAAATTTTTGGAGAAATCTCAAGATGTATAACCTTTAAAAATGTACAACAACATAGAATAAAAACAGCAAATGTTGGTTTAGGAGGTAGTAAATGTTGAGCCCAATACAATGAAAATATTAAGAAAATAATCATTCATGAATGGCATGCTCTTTTCCTTTTAGATATGTCCATAAATTGGCAGTTATAGTCTAAGATTTCTCTCTCTCTTTCACATTCTTCCACCCTACCCCTCCCTCCTGGACCTTTAATGTTAGGAATTACAAGTCTGTTCTTAGGATGATAGAGCAGAAAAAGGAAGATGGCAGTTCATAGTTGCTAGGTGTCCACTGCAAAACGGTTACCTAGCAACTGTCCCAGCTAGTAGATATAAAGAATAGTGCCAAAAGTTTCCAGTTATAAAGCTTGCTTGAGCTACATGATTGCTCTAAAAAAATTCTCATCTGTGTGGTTTTCCAAATAAAAACCACCTTTTGGATTATGAGGACTGATGTGCAAATGCAAATCACCATCTGTTTTATTTGTCTTATCTCTGTCTGACAGACTGGATGTGCTTTCTGTGTTTCTAGAAAGTCACTTTAGCTTACAAAAAAAAAAAACAAACCTGACAATATTTGAAGTTATAAAAAAGCATGTCCCCAAGTTCTTAGATGCTAGGGATAAAAGCTATGTGAATTTATAAATAGATTCTTAAGAAAATTAACAGTTTACTTATACCAACAGGATGTTTAAAGAGTTTAAATTAGTCTTAGATAAAAATAAAATGATTCTTACTAAAGTTTAGTATCATTCTAAAAGCACTTTACCTCCACCTCCCCAGTTTTCATCTGTTTATGTTCAGTTCCAGGAAACTGAAACAAATATCTATAAAAGGAAAAATACAGGATGCATTAGAGTGGTTGTGGTATTTGATATTTATATCCTGTCATTATGCTGTACCTTTATTCCTTTGTGTTAGACTCCCTTCTTGTTTACACCTATTTTCTTTGTATATTTCAATCATAAAAAAAATCCTTCATCTGTATGATTTCACTATAACGACTTTGAGATCTAACCTCTCAAAAAAGAAACCCTCTCAATAAAGTTTAAATACACATTATATATGCTTATGTTTAGAAATTAGAATTCTGCTAAAATCCAAAGTCACAGAACCTCAGATATGCACACCAAAGTTTATATCAACATTTCCCAATAACCAAAAGGTAGAACAGCCCAATTCTCCATGAACAGATGAATAGATAAACAAAACATAGTACATATATACACAGAAAAGTTACTAAGCCTCTAAAGCAAGAGGATTCTGATATAGGCTACAGCATAATTGATTCTTGAAGATATTAATTGAAATAAGCCAGCAACAAAAGAACAAGTACCGCATGACTCACTTACAAAAATACCTAGAGTAGTTAAATGTATAAAGACAGAAATTAGAATGTAGTTTCCAGGGTCATAGGGCCATGGGGTATTACTGTCTATCGGATAAAGAGTTTTAGCTGGAGAGGATGAAAAACATCTGGAAATTAATAGTGATAGTATGACATTATAAATGTAGTTAATGATAATCAATGGTACACCTAAAAATGTTTAAAATGGGCCTCCCTGATGCTGCAAGTGTTTAAGTCTCAGCACTACGAAGCTATCTACAGCTACTGCAGCACGAGTTTGATCCCTGGACAGGGAGCTGACCCACATGGTACAGCAGACCTCTCCTGTCTCATCTGTTGCTCAGCAGTGTATTTCAATAGATCCTCCTATTCTGCTCCCCACTCTGTCTCTGATGAATCCCCTCTCACCCCCCACACCTCTGGCCTACACCCCAGCTCTTGTATGCATAAATAAAATAAATCTTTTAAAAATGGTTAAAATGGTAAGTTTCAAGTTATGATTATTTAACCACAATAAAAACAATCTAATGCATTTATTAGGTCCAGACTAAGTAGTAACAATGCTCATATTTTCCTTTTTACTCTAGTGCCTTAATGGGAGATAACTACACGGATAGAAAAAGCTGCTGTGGGTATTATATAATGTGTACCATGTGAAGAATGAAGCTCATTATGTAAAGAGCAAAATTCTGTCTGATTCTTGTTAGGAATTCTGATATTGGCTGAACCAAAATTAAGAGATAAAGTGTAAGAATGACTCTTTTGAAAAGGGGAGAAGAGGCTGGCAATATTCCTCTAAGTATCCATTATGATGTTTCCCGTCGGCCTTTTCCTTCAATAGTAAGACATTTCTTACGTTTATCTACCTGGGAGAATTAAATAAAATATATTTAAAAGCGAACAAGACTTTAAATTATATTTCACTATTGTTTCTCCTAAACAAAGTCTGCCTAAGAAATACATGGCTTTTATAATCGATCCTGTACCACAGTGTAATTACAATACTAGATTTGCTTATTTCCACATCTGGGCCCTAAATTGACACTGCCCTTTTTAATTATTGTGCTGTGGGTTCATTACAATGGACCCCAAATGAAGGCCAGATTAGACTCTTAGGCTAATCTGAGTCCCAAACTTACATAATTTTTATAAAGAACATTTCACTTAAAAGTAGTTATCTTTTACATAGATTTTTCTTAATGTTTTTCCTTATTGCAAAAGCAAAATGTATCTATTGTACAAAAGTCAAGGGATATATGTAGTATACCCCTAATAATTTCTAGGGGCCCACATGGTCCAGTGGTTATATGGATTTCTATCAAACATGCATCATGGACAGCTGGCATGTCTGTCTCTAATGCTGCTGTGATGATCATGCTACATTTGCTGTACCCTACTTCCTCTAGATGTATTCCTTCAGGCTTCTCTGTCCACTTAGAGGCTGATTCCTGCCTCTAAGAATAAAACTCCCTAGTTTCTTGCTTTCTGGTTGGATTTAGCCAATTGAAGAACGAGCAGCCTTAAATCTCTGGCATCCCAAAGTAGTAGCTACTACTCAGCAGAAAATGGTATCTTTTTTTTTTTGGTGGGAGGTGGGGGATCATCCAAAAGCAGATTTTGAAACTAGGATTTGGATGCAAGTAGTTTGTTTGGGAGATATTATCAAAAAACAGTGTTAGAGTGCAAAAATGAACAATGATGTAAGATATAAGTTTTTTAAAAAATAGTGGTAGAGAAATGGAAAGGTGAGAGAGAAGAAAGCAAAAAAATAAAGGGTATATAATCAAGTAAGTCACCACTATGGGAAACTAAATTATACTCTCTCAAGGAAAATCTTAGAAACATAAAGAATATGCATCTGAGAGCTGTCTCACTTGGAAGACGGGGACTTGGGATATGTGTCATCAAGTCCCATCAATCATCAGCTGAGAACTGACCTGAGTATAGAGTACATAAAAACTTAAGGACTGAAGAACTATAGATGGGGCACTACATATCTAGTTATAAAGATAAGAAAAGAGCAGGGAACTGTCAAAAGAGTAAAAAAGCTGTACAGTGATGCTGAGAACAAGTACAAAATGCATCTTCTCCAAAGGATAGCTTTAGTGGTGTGTTAGGGGTTCATCAGAGAAAACAGTGGAGATAGTGTGTGTGGACAACTCTTTCAGACAGTTTGACTCAGAAAGAGAGGAAAGAAAGATGGCTATAGTCAAATGTCTACAATGTTTTTTTTCAAACTGGGATCTTGGAAAGTAATCTTGGTTCATAAGACTTGAGAATTTAAACACAGATAGAGAATATTCCCAGGATGCCCATTTATAACTGAAAATGATTTCATGATTATAGTTCCTCTCGTTATATTTGTGTTTACAATTGCAGGCAGGCAGTAATCCCGTAAAGATAACTTTTAAACAGAAATTGTTCATGCTGATCCTCAGAAGAAGGAGCTCCATGAAAGTGAAGGTCTGTTTCTGTGGTGACAAGGGGACTCACAATCTTGTCTTATGTTCTACTTGTTCCAGCTTTAAGATGCTTGAATTAGAATGTACATGCCCAATGTTAAGGAAAACGCTTAAGTTCTAAACAAGACATTGAGATTCAAAGGCAACAAAGAGGAACAGGAGGAGCAAGATACTTATGGGAGATTTGTCAGATTTAAACAAGAACATGAGCTGAAAATCTCATCACAAACATTACCCAATCACTCTGTCTACTCCATGACACCTCTCCTGAAAGCATCTCCAGCCAGGAAGAACAAACTCATGCCTTAAATTTCAAAGAAGAATCACTTCAGTTATCATATAAGTGAATGCTCAAGTAAGACTGGGCAGGAAGGGGCTGTCTTGGGGCCATAGCTGTGTTAGAATTGGGACACAGTAGACAAGCCACATGGAAAAGTCACCTGGAGAATTTATTTTGCCATCTTGGAGAATTTTTCCAGTCTATTTAGCAATGAAGATCATAAATATGATCTGTGTGTCTCTGTAAAAGCAAAAAGATGCTATATCAGGTTACCTCCAGATTTTGATGTTTAGTAAGGAAGCTGAAGATCATAGCTTCAAGAGTTAGGAAAAATATTCTTAAATATACTCAGTGTTTAAAGGAAGCATTACCAAAAAAAAAAAAAAAGTAAAACCACACACACAGAGATGCATCAATAGAGAAAAACACATTGTTTTTATTTTTATTTTTTTAAGACTTATTTCAGTTTTTTTTATGCATATAACACCTGGGGTATAGGCCAGAGGTGTGGTGTGGTGTGGTGAGAGATTTATCAGAGATAGAGTGGGGAGCAAAACAGGCAGATTGACTGAAATACAGTGCTGAGGGGAGGAGCAGGCGAGACAGGAGAGGTCTGCTGTGCCATGTGAGTCACCTCCCTGGCCAAGGATCGAACTTATGCACCAGTGGCTGCTGAGACTTAACCCCTTGCACCACCAGGGGGGCCCAACATTTTGTTTTTATGGAGAACTATTGCGACTTGAGAGCTTTCCAATCTTGATCTATATACCTATTTTTAAAAATCATTTTGGTCAATGTGTTGAATATTATTTCTTTAGCAGCCCCACACAAAACATTCAGCTCCTGTTTTCAATCTGAAAATGGAGTAAATTGCTTCTATTTCACACAGTTGTTGTGACAAACTAGTGAAAAATGAAATATAAACACAATTTGTAAACTCCAAAGTGGATAAGTATGAGGCATAATAGTCACATGTGATTGCATCTTACATGCTTTTCTATGTATCATTTTTAATGGTATGTATTACTCTAACTGAATTGTTACCACGGTCTATTTAATCATTGTTTAATTGTTGCTCATTCTTGCTCTTTGCTGTCATAAATCAAGTTGATTATAAACATCTCTGCATGATTAGCATTTTTTTTTCTTTGAAATATTTCCTTAGGATGAATTCCTGGAAGTGCAATAACTATGTCCAAATAGTAGTTGAGACATTCTTCTTTAGCTGATGTAAATCTTCTCAGTACAAAAAACTTGTTAATTATGATGTGCCATAATTCAGATGAATGTCAAAACTAATCTACTCCTGGTAGTGGCACTAAGTCGACACATATAAAATCATCTGCAATTTGCCAAAGGCAAGTAGTCACATTTTCTTTAATCCTGGAACATGCCTCCCACTGGCTAAGTTCTTCGGGGATGTGGCAGGGTAGAGTTTGAAATACAAAGACCCTGACTGGTTAACTTTTTCCCATGTTAGTATCCTCTGTTTACAAGATATCTAGTTTTCAGACCATATATTTCTTTTCATTTGAGAATATGGGTACCTATTTTGGATTGGTTTAGAGTCAGAGCAAACTAATTTTGGTAAAGGATGGTTTTCTACTCAGAAATGAATTTTGTGCTGTGTGTAGATAATGTACAAAGATAAATTCCTCATGATCTGTTTCCAGTTTTTTGGAAATGTTATAATAAAATAATATAGAGAAATTTATACTCCTGAATCAAGACTGTTTTTTTTAAAAGATGTACTTTTTATGATTGAAAGAACTGGGGTGTAGGCTACAGGTACAGTGAGTGAGAGGATTCACCAGAGACAGAATGGGAAGCAAAACAGAATGGTGGCTCTACCAAAATACACTACTGAGGGAAGCAGTAGGTGAGATAGGAAAGGTTTGCTGGGCCATGTGGGTTAGCTCCCTGGCCAGGTTTCAAACTCAGGCCACCATGGTGGGCCATCACAGTGATAGCAGTGAGACTTAACCACTAAGCCACCAGGGAGGCTCCCAAAGAGTGGTTTTAACATCTATTGTCTGCTTCTATTTTGGGAGGCTTAAATGCTTAAATTGGCAAGAGTTCTCTCTTCCAAAATGTTCCTTTTTGGATTGAAGTTTGTTTTTCTGTGGGTCATTCTTTGGGATGACTGCCGAGTCAAGTAGGAACTATCTTAGCAAATTTACATGGGTCAGTAGGAATGTTTCAGGGGAAATTTACTTATAGTATTAATCAAGTGGCCAGTGTGATTGGTAATTAAATGATTAGCTTGATTTAGCTTATTTCCCCAGTAATTTTGTTAATGATTTGAGAGAGAGTTATGAGACATTATAAAGGAAAAGCTCTGACTGAGAATTAGATTTGATTTATGTTTTCAGTATTGCCAGTAACTAGCTGTATGACTAGATCCAAGTTATTTAATGTGTTTGGGCTTCAGTTTTCTCAACTACAAAGTTGGATCTAAGATCAGTTTCAGACCAAACTCTTGGATTCTATGTGGATCAAAGACTTCCCCATGGCTTAGTCATCCTTTGAGGGTCTTATAACCTCTTAGAAAAGTCGTATCTAAATGTTGTATTGTTGCTATTGCACTGTGAGATTGTGTGTGTGCATTCATGTGTGTGTGCTGGAGGGTTCCTGGGGAATGATTCCTACTCTGTACTTATCAGCAGTTTTAAAACATTGAAAACACCCACTATGTTCTCCTGTGTTTGGACAAACAGGAATCAGGTCATCCTGACCTCATGGCCCCGCAGAGGTTGCCAGGAAGCTCACAAAGTCCATCCAAACGTGCCGAGACAGTGCATTTGGCAGAGCTGAGGTGAAGATGGAAGGAACAGTACAAAGTTAATGGCAGCAAGGGGGTGAACTGGGGCTAAGCAAGGGTGTGGCTTGCCTAAGTGCTGAATTAACACCTGCCTGATTGTCATTCTTAGCACTTCCAAGAACCTGTAGAGCTGTCTAGAGAGGGGTGAAATTTAACTCATTTAAACTTTACCTCAAGTGCATTAGTACTTAAAATTATACTGTATTACTTTTACTTGTGGAGGGAGTAATGTTTCTTTCAGATTGGCGGTTGTTTTTTTTATCTTCCTCTGTCATTTCTCTGGCTTTGCTGTTGAATCTAAAAATCCAGACTGGACAATCAACTCCTGAAAAGCGCTGTTGTCAGAGCTAAGTTACAGCAGATTTTAATGTCTCCAGAGTCTTCCTTCCCTTTCAGCAGCTGCCCTTCCTTCTCGGCTCGCACAATCCTAGACCTGCAGTGCTAAGCAGCCTCCAGGGTCTCCAGACTGCATGTCACCACTAATGCCTCTCACTGTCACACTTTCATGTGTCCTGAGAACTCTCTGACCGGCCTGCTGGGCCAGCTCTCTGTCCTGTTGCATCTTCATGCAGCCCTTCGATTCTTAGGAAATGATTCGCTGTGAGCTTTCAAGTGCCCCTCCCTGGCTCTCTGCCTAGAAGGTTCTTGACCCTGCTTGTTAGCTTATAAAAAAAAAAAAACTACTCAATATCTGCCATTCTTCAAGACTTGGCTAAAAGGTCTCCTCCAGGTATTATACTGCTGCCTTCTCTGAGCTATATCAGTACACACAATAATGTATATACAGGAGACTGTTTCTTGGAATCACGCACTTTAATCTGATTGTTGTATTTTGAGCACAGAATCTGGCAGATAAATATTTAGACCTACATTCTAATAATCTCACCTTCCATTCCTGTTTAGAACAAGGTGGGCAAAAGGATTTAAATGGAAAAACATAAATTGGAAACTGTCATGGGGGAATTTATATTACACGATGTTTGTACTACAATTTGCTTTATGAAGAAAACTCAACTTGAAACAAAGAAAAATGGGACCAATGACGTAGGATCCCATTCAGTTTCAAAGATGTTCTCTAAAAAGAAATTTTCTCAATACCCGGCCCCTGACACAGACCTCCATGAATTTCCCTTATACTTTCTATCAAGATGGTCCCATCTAGGGCAACAAATTACTCTTTCATAATCGTTGTTGCTTGCTAAGAAGGCCAACCCTTATCTACTTGCTAGTGATGATTATGTTACTCCTTCCACAAGGAGCAGTGTGCTGGAGCCTGCGCACTGGAGAAGTAGCCTTTGAATGAAGAGCCTGTTCCTAGCATACAGATGACAGCGCTAACCCTCATCAGTGTACCTGAGCAACAACTGATTCGTGGCCAAATTCCTGCTCATTGAAACTCAGTCCCCATAAAGAACTGGGGCGTCCTTGTCAGACTCCCCTAGTTTCAAAGCTAGTTTCAAATCTTGGCTTTGTCACCTATTGTCTCTATACTGGGTAAGTTACCTAACTTAGCAGAGCCTCCATTTTCTTACCCATAAAATGTTGATGATAACAGAACAGACTTCATAGGTTGTTGAGAGGATTAAATTAGAGGATGGGGCTGAGGTCCTGTCAGATGGCTGGTACATAAAGATAGTAACTATTATATCTTTGCACGGCTCAGTCCTTAGACTTGCTGGGAGTAGACTTGCTGGTTGTCACGGGGCAGGAGGCCAGGGGGACACCCAGTCAGATATGCAAACACCATGGAACCCTAAGTTTCCATCTGCTGGAGTGACGGTATTCTTACAGCTCCAGAGCAATCATAAGGCCATACCTGCCAAAGGCACACTGACTGATGGATTCTGGGGTCTACTCCCTCTTCCTGCTGTAATAGGGATTATTTTGTATTTGTAAATCATCCACATCTCACCTTTAGAAGTGAACCCCATGATGCATTATGTCTCAAAGTGGGGAATTCAGAGCAGCTGTACTTGAGCCCTATCTCAGACATGTGGACTCAAGATCTCTGAGATGAGGATGGACAATCTACAATCTGGGTAATTTTGATGCACTCTAATCCCTGCTCCTTTAAGAATGCTCGCAGAGGAAGCAGTATCAGCATTGCTGGGGAGCTTATGAAACCTGCAGAATGTCTGGTCTTGGCCCCTATCTACTGAATCTGCACTTTTTAATAGTGTGAAACACACAAAATACACCAAACACAAAGTGTACCATAGAACTGTTTTGAAGTGCACAGTAAGGTTAAGTGCATCTACATTGTTGTGCAACCAATCTCCAGAACTCTTTCTGAAACTCTATATCCATTAAAATAACAACGTCCCTCCCCACCCCCACCTCTGGCAACCACCCAGAATCTGCATTTAACAAGATCCTCAGGTTGAGAAATACTGCCCTAAGTATGAGAACCACAGATAATAAAACCAGTGTGCTGATTGAGGCAGCCAGGTCATGTTCACCGGAAAGGAAATCGAAACCAGCCCACAGAGAAATGACAAACCTCTCTAGACAGTCGTATTACATGTTCATTGCCTCAGAGCAATGATTCATACCCCTGTCTGCATATTAGGACCACCTGAGAACTTTCAAGTTCATGCCCAAGACTCATCTCAAGCCAGCTAACTGGAGTCCCTAGAGGAACGGCTGTCTTCTGTATTTTTTAAAGATCTCCTAACTTTTCTGATAACTTAATAAAGCTTCAGAACTGTTGATTTGGAGGGACAAAAGCAGCTGGTAGGATGAAGAAGATTCTACAATAGCATCTGGGCCTAATGGGGGCATAGAAGTCATCAGAGCCACCGTTGCTTTTTATTTCTGTTCATTGCCTGGTATGAGTGATTATTATAGAAAGCTAAAAATTGGAAGACAAATTTGTGAAAGAATAACTACCTTCTTATAAGTTCAATACAAAAATACAAATATCCTTTAATACAAAAATCCTTAACCTACCACTTCTTCTCCCATTGCCTGTCATTATTTCTTTATCATGATGTCTTGTTTATTTTCTTAATAGCATTTACCAAAATTAGCAATTATTATGCTTATTGCCTGCTGTTCTCACTAAAGCAACAGCAGTGTCCATCTCTGAGCCAGGCTCACTGCTTTTGCTCACCTCTCCCTCTCAGAGCCCTTCATATATAGTTTAGTGAATGAAACACACGTACTAGACTACCCTGCTGTGCTGGATCATTTCCCCATCATGGCCCCAAAATAACTGATCATAACATGAAAAAGGGGGAGCAGTTTTCTGACAATGAAACTGTCAGGTTCTAAAGACAGAATCAGAATGGGGGATAACGGAAGTCTTCATGGAGCAGTCAAGGTTTGTGGTGGTCAAATTTTCCCAGGTGAAAAGGCCAGTGATGTAGCAGTGCAGACTGTTCATTGGGTGACATTGGAATTCTGAAATGAGTAAAAAGGGACTTTGAGCTAGTGAAATCTGAGCATATAAATGAGACCTCACCCAGAACCTTCCAGCTGGAAGCTTGGATTACAATGCATTGATGCAGTCCCTCTTGGAGAATTCCATAGTGAAGACAACAACAGACATGCATTCAAATTCTGCTCCCACTCCTGGCTGGTTGTTCAACCAAGGGAAATTATTTTTCTGCCTTTCAGCTTCCTCATCTGAAGCTGGGCAACAACATCCGTTAGTAGGTTAGTAAAGTACCCAGTAAAGTGTCTGACACATAGTAGCAGGAAGCAGATGTGAACTTCTCAATCTGCAACCTGAGATTCCTTACTCATTCCTTTTGTTTGCTTAAGAACATCAATACTTGTTTATTTTCTCCCACAGTTTCTGTGTGTTACCAGTTAAGGAGCAGCTCAGCTGGGTGGTTCTGACAAGTTTCTCGCAGGTTAGGATAGTTCAAAGCCTGTTTGCTCACTGTGGTCAGGCTGGAAGGACAGGCAGAGCTGGGGTAGGAACATCTTTATGTGGCCTCCTGTGTGGTTCTCCAGCATAAGTGACTTCTTTGATGAAGGTTCAGGTCTTCCACAGTAGTATCGCAAACGCTGTGTTGCTTTTTTTCCCTAGCCTCAGATGTCATACAGGGTCACTTCCTCTCCATTCTGTTGGAAGAAGCACCATTCTTTTTCAACCCTTTCTTCCTTACCCTCCTATCATCACTAGAACCACATGCAAACACTTCTATCACTTATGGTCTATACCATTTAATTGGCAAAAATATCACTGGTCTGGGCCTCCCTGGAGGCACAAAGGGTTGAGCACTGCACTGTGGCACTTCCACTGCAGTGTGAGTTTGATCCCTAGCCAGGGAAGGAACCCACATGGCACAGCAGACCTCTCCTGCCTTGCCCTCTGCTCCCCTTGGCAGTGTATTTCAGTTGATCTGACTGTTCTGCTCCTCCCCTCTCCGTCTTTGGTAAATCTGCTCACCCCCTCCCTTGCCTGTGGCCTATACCCCAGCTCTTGTATGTATAAATAAATAAAATCTTAAAAAAAATCACTGGCTTGTAGATTGCCCTCTATCATTGTATCTTGTTTAGTGAATATATTAAAAGTTGAGGGATGTGTTTAACTTATTTCTCAGTCCAAATGAAAATGTATGTTTAAGACAGGAATCTTACCTTTTGCTTCTTTCTGTCCCAAGCACTGAATTTTATACTCAGACACACAGTTCTGATCAGTTTTTTCTAGATATTAATAAACACAACATTCAGATGGGGAGCAGTGGTTGCCCCCTTAATGTTCTGTATTCTTCCAAGCAATCTCTCCTCAAATGCAGCCTATCTGTACACTGATGACACTGTGAGTCTATGTAAATTCTGTAGATACACTATACTGATTAAACTAGCTATTATTTATTTATTTATTTTCTAAAAGATTTATTTATTTATGCATGTAAGAGTAGGGGTACAGGCCAGAGGTGTGGGAGGTAACAGGAGTCACCAGAAACAGAGTGGGGAGCAAAACAGGCTGACCGACTGAAATACACTGCGGAGGGGAGCAGCGGAGGAGGCAGAAGAGGTCTGCTGTGCCACGTGGGTCCCCTCCCTAGCCGGAGATCAAATTCGTGCTGCTATGCAGCGGATGCTTCACAGTGTGGCGGTCAACCCGCTGCGCCACCAGGGAGGCCCAAACTAGTTATTTTTTATCAAATTTTATATTTGATAAAAATATAGTATTTATATATATTATATATATAACATTTATTATATATTATATATATGCATTTAACATATATGTTATTTATTTATTTTATATATAGTTATATATAGTATATATACATTTAACACAATATATTATATACACATTTATTGTATATATACATTTAAACAGAATGTGAAGTAGTATTTTGACAAGAGATATAATACCATTAAATCAGCATATCATTATGTTAGAACAGTGGCAAGGAATACAAGTTTCTTCCCCCCCATATAATTTTCCTTTCTTGGGTAACAGATGCCCAATTTTGCTTGTTACATTATGGTCCAGTTAAAGGAAGATATTCCCTAGTATCATTTGTGGTTGACTTGGTCAGATGACTAGTACTTGTCATAAAGATGTATTGAGTAGAGTACTGCAGTGTCCAGGCTGTTTTTGTTTCTCTTCCATTCTGATCATTTTCCAACAAAAAGAAAAGATAAAAACTTTACATATATGTGTTATAAGGAAGTTTCCTTATAAAGATCGAGCTATGTGTTTATTCTTTCTCTTCTGTTGTCATCCTGGAACATGAATGAGATGGCTGAAGCACCAGTGACCTTCTTTCACCATGAGTATAAGAGCCGCACTTTAGAGATCATGAAATGACAGCTAGGTGATTAAGTCCTTCATGAAGCGGAGGCACCTTGCCACACCAACCCTAAATAGTCCAGTTGTGAAATCTCTTTGCAAGGGAAAGTGGCCAACTGTCACATGCAACTGAAATACTTTGAACAGATACAAGGTATAGTTAAATTATGCTTAATTCATATTTAATTCACAGAATGGGATTTAATAATAGACAATTAAGTGCATTGATTCCATGATGATCAAATGTTTTATAGTCTACTAATTATACTGAGCATCTAACTCAATGAAACATTATGATTAATAACACAAAACTAAAAATGTTGAAATGCTCCATAAATGTATAGTTGATCGAAAAATCTAATTTTCGAAAGCAATAAATAGCCATAATTTTTGATAGGGACCATAAGTTACTCCTTTAGAAGAGCATATGCAAAAGATCACCATAATCTAGTTAAAATAAAAGCATTGTCATTCATCTTATGGATTTTACTATTTGTCTCAAGTTTTAAATAAATTTTTTAAAAGATTTTATTGATTTATACATACAAGAGCTGGGGTACAGGCCAGAGTCCAGGGGAGGTGAGAGGATTCACCAGAGACAGAGTGGGGAGCAGAACAGGCGTATCAACTGAAATACACTCCTGAGAAGAGCAGAGGGTGAGGAAGGAGAGGTCTGCTGCAAGATGTGGGTCCCCTCCCTGGCTGGCAGCAGGGATCGAACTCATGCTGCAGTGGCTGCGGTTTGCTTCATAGCGTGTTGCTTAACCCACTGCGCCACCCGGGAGGCCCTTAAATAAATTTTAGATACATGTAGTGTGCTACAGAATTTCTATCACTAGTAAGAAATAAAGTCCCTGTTCTAGAAACACATATGTGTAAAGTTTTTATCTTTGCTTTTTGTAGGAAAATGATCAGAATGGAAGAGAAGCAGACAACCAGGAGACTAAGGGAGTATAACAAAAAGAATGAAGTGGAAGATCATGATACTGGCCAGCTGGAAAACTGGGAAAAGTGGAGTTTAGAGAAAGATGACAATAGAGTGTCCTATGTGCTGGCTGGGACACAGGAGTAGTGACATCTACTATTTCTCTTTCCAAAACCCATCTCACTCAGAGATAGGAGTAGAAATTCAAGCAAGGTCATCAGGGATTATGGGCGAAGGAAATGATGCGCTAAAGGAATAGCAGGACCTGGTAGTTATTGATAGATAAATATAAAAGTCTCTGTTCTTCAACTACCGAAGATTGTACAAAAGTTGGCCATAATGACTGTAGAATAGATAAACATTGGGTTATGATCCAGGTTTTGTACCACACTCTTGCACTGCATTTGAAGGCCCTACTTATAAGAAAAACAAAACTAAGTTCAGCATCTAGAAGCGACCTATGCAGGAGGGAACTTCCAACTTTAAACTTAATTAACTCCCCTATAAATACATTATTTATATTTCAGAAAGTATTAAAACACAGAACATAGGCACACACGTCCCCCCCTCAGTTATATATCTCAGGTATCCTTCTCTGACAAGATATACGATCCTCACTCATCTTTTAAAATTGTTCTGTGGTTGTTTCAATATTTGTTATAGACTTACTGAATTATATTTAAATTATTTCCACATTTTGATCCTCTCACTAGGGGATGCGTTACATAACAACAGAGCCTGGAATCCGATAAACCCTAAGCAAAGTTTTGTTGAATTGGTGCATTGTTTTCAGCTGTGTAATTTCTAGGTTGGACAGGGTTAAAAGATGGTGATCTTTACTTTGAAAGGGCCCCTGGCTGGAGTGGTGAGAGAGGAACAAAGCACAACTATTCTGTTCCTCGATGCCTGCCTCTTCTGTTTTCCTTCTTCCCTCCCACTTCCCCTGGGTTGTCAACACTCAGCCTGGCTCTCAGTGAAGAGTGGGAAACTTCACTGAACAGGTTTGGCCAGAAAGCAAGATGGTGTTTCAGGAATGTGCCCTAGATTTGAAAACACTTGTATTAACTTTACAGGGAAAGTTTTCTGAATATTCTTTCCCCCAATCAATAACAGCAAAATCCCAAAGGTAAAACTTGAAAGATGGGGCAATCTGAATCTTGAATAGATTTAGCTGTTGTGAGTCGGAAGGTCAAAGAACATTAAATATGAATAAAAATTTCATAAAGTCAAGGAGTGTGAGACCCTAAAAATAAAGTTCTCTTTGTATTTTTATGTGATGGAAAGGAGCTAACAGGTCAAAAGACATAATCAGTTTGTTATTAAAGACAATCTCTAGAAATGATGAACAGACTTAAAGCATCAGCAGAAGAAAAATAGGTTCAAAATCTATCATCCTATTAGTGTACAGAATGAGGGATACCCCAAGTTTCCCATTCATGCTCTAAATGGCTTCTGCCATTCACTGCATAAAGACAAAGCATACTCTCAGTGTGAAAAAGCTCAGTAAGATAGTAAGATAGTGTGCCTAGAGAGAGAAGAGAGAAAAAAGGTTAACAATTTCTTTATGAAACACCCATTTACTGATCCCCTGGTGGCTAAATATCCAGCCAAACAGGGTTGGTCCCAAACAGGGTCCTATTGAGGCCAATAGCTTGCCACAAGTCTAAGGCACCTTCTATCAGGGAACCAGAGGGGAGGGGCAGAAGAGGCCAGCCAAATCTGGGATGAAAGAAGAAAAATCAAAGTATAAATCAAGAGGGAGGTGATAAGAGAAACAAAGTACAAAGCAAAGTAACAGCTGCTAGTCAGCCTTCCCGCACATCTCTCACCCACTTGTCTTCTAAGTGTCTCTACATGTCTTATCTCGATGTGCCTCCTTCCATATCCAAGTCCCTAGTGCAAGTCCAAGGCCGAGAAGCAAGCAGGACTTCATGTGTCTCTCTGCTCTGTGTGCTTTCTTAAAGTCTTCTCTTCTCTGCCCTCTTCTAAGTCTTCTCTAGGTCTTTTCTAGCTTCTCGTCACTGTTCAGCATCACCCTTCATTAAGAAAGGCAAAGAACCTGGAACCTCCTCTTTTTATGGAGATCACACTTTAACAATTCCAGAATAATGAATAGAGTTTTGTAGTTTGTAATGAGATAACTTGTGTGCTAATTTTCTAGGGTGGATCTCTACATCACTCATGAGAGATAGTGGGATATTAAATCTGCCAAGCTCTCCTGTTTCCAGTCTCTGTGGTCCTTCTAGAACCACTATTTTCCATGGACTTCATCATGTCCCCAGGCTCAGGAGAATCTAAAGAACCTATGGACAGTTACTCAGTGTCAAGGTTGGTTACTGTTGTTCCTTTCTACTTTCTCAGCTTCTGTTCAAGTTTGGCAGGAGCAAGTTCTTGCTTCATTCACACTGCCCAAGAGACTGTGAAGCACAAGTTCCAGGAACCAGGTCACACATCTCCCCCATGGTGTCCTGCAGGTACTTTAGCTATGTGGCATCACTTAAGTTTTTTCTTCACACCCATCCTGTGGCATCACTTTTTGTTATCCCAGTATTTCTGGAGCTAGGATCCTTGGGGAACAGCTATCATCTATTCCTATTTCCTAATTTATATGTTTTTTTCCTGTTATTTAACTCTTTCTCATGTACTCCAGACACTTCAGGGAAAGTTGACCCTATTCCCAGCTTAAGAAATGTGTTATATTGTGCCTAAGTCCATCAGCCCATGGCATTCCTTAGGTCAGTTCATCTAGTGAAGCAATCAAACCAAGGTGAAGAAGCCCAGTCTCTTGCTCAGAATGCAGAGACTGAGGTGCTCTACTTCTCATTGGATAAAGCTAGAAAAGATCTAGCTCCCACTGCAATTGGCAAAAGCCGCAGTGGGGGGCCTCCTTAGTGGCACAAGGGGTTAAGCCACTGAAACACAAGTTAGATGCTCAGTGAGGAAGCTAATCCACATGGCACAACAGACCTCTCCCGTCTTGGCCACTGTTCCCCTCAGCAGTGTATTTCAGTTGATATGCCTGTTCTGTTCCCCACTCTCTCTGGTGAATCCTCTCACCCCTCACCTCTGACCTATACCCAGTTCTTGGATTCATAAATAAAATAAATCTTTCAAAGAATAAAATAAAGGAGGAATTAAATTAAAAAAACAAAAACAAAAACACAGGAAGGGCGTGTAAGCCCTTGCCTCTTCTACATTATTCTGTTTTCCTCAAGCTAGCCCTTGCTTCTGCTACATTTTTCTGTTTTCCTCAAGCTTTCAGTATCTGTGGTCAACTACAGTCTAAAAATATTGTGTACAAGAAAAGATGTTGAGAGAGAAATCACATTCACAAAACTTTTGTTGTATATTAGTATATGACAAGACATTATCTTATATTAGTATAGTGTCATAATTATCCTATTTTATTATTAAATTATTGTTACTCTCTTATGTTGAACTTATAAATTAAACTTTATCACAGATGAAGTTTATACATACATATGTATGTATAAAAAACATAGTACATATAGGGCTTAGTACTACCTACCCATGGTTTCAAGTATTCATTCAGAGCCTTGGAACCTATCCCTGTAGATAAGGGGAGACACCTGTAATAAAATATTTACCAGCATTTCCCTTGTTCCTGGTCATATAGTTCAACCACATTTCCCAGCTTCCCTTGCAATTCTGTATACCATATGACTGAGTTCAATGTGAATGTGAGATGGAGTGTGGGCCAAGTTGATGTTTCACCTTTCAAGTCTGATCACTCATGACCTTTTATTTTGGTTCTCTATCTGCGGGTTGAATGAAGAACCATGAGCGACAGAGTCTGAGGAGTCAGTCTCAGGATAGTTTCCTAGAACTGTAGCCAGACTAGAACCACTGGGCTGAATAGTTGCATGGAGAAACAAATGTATATTGTGTTAATTCACCAGAAATTATCAGTTACAGTGATAACACTTCCTGATTAGCTCATTTCCTTACCTCTGAACCTTCCTTTTTATGATCTCATAAATCCTTTATATGATTAAACAAGTATGACTTGCAGTTTTCTGTTATGACTTAGAACGTGATAACTGATACCGTTCCTGCATGCCAGCACCACCATCTTATGAGTGCATTATGGCTTTTGGTTGTGCTATTGATGCTTACTTGGTTCAGTTCACTTCTAGCTTTCCATGTAGCCTTGCCTAGAGATAGAGATTCCTGTTTGGTTAATGGTTTAGTGATTATGGCATAATTATGAAGAAAATAGGCACTTAATTTTCTCCTTGCATTAAAATCACTCATTTTACAATTTTCTCTCCATTTAGGGATTGATGATAATCACCCTGGCTTTATGCTGCTCCTGGTTAATTACTTATTGTTCCCCAATTACTTACTAAAGGACCTAGCAACCACATAGTTGAAACAATAGTATAAAATGTAAATTTGGACAAGAGCACCTCATCCTGACTTTCATGGGAGTCATATTTCTTTATGACCAGATCAAAGATTCACATTCAATATTCATACAACTTGCACAGAGAACAGGACAGGGAGGCAAATAACAAGGGACAAAGGAACAAAAAAGTGGTTTTATTTTGGGCTTTTCAGAGTGTTATCTGTTAAGAACAAGTAGCCTCTGGGGCCTCCCTAGAGGCACAGTGGGTTAAGCACCGCACTATGAAGCAGACCGCAGCCACTGCAGCACGAGTTTGATCCCTGCCACTGGCCAGGAAGGTGACCCACATGGCGCAGCAGACCTCTCCTGCCTTGCCCACTATTCCCCTCAGCAGTGTATTTCAGTCTATCTACCTGTTCTGGTCCTCATTCTGTCTGTGGTGACTCCTCTCACCTCCATGACTCTGACCTGTACCCCAGCTCTTGTATGCATAAATAAATAAATTTTTAAAAATTTTATTTAAAAAAAAGAACAAGTACCCTCCTTTGTTAATAGTCAAGGTCATACTCTGTCAATTATTCATAGACAAGTTAATGTTGAAGAATAACCAAAGTTAACCACAAACAAGTTTCCCTTTCTGTGCCAAGTTTTCTTTTCCTGTTTCTACATTCTTTCTAAGGAAGCCTTCCAATGCCACTTGCATTAGACAAGTTAAACGTTTCGATATGTTAAGCCAACATCACAGCCAACTGTTTCTTTAATCCACTAACTATACTTGTCAACTCCATTTGCATTTAACATGGGAAGTACAAAATTATTAAGGCTAATTTAACATAGGAAATACAAAATTATTAAGGCCAAATGTCCTTCCTCAAAGCACTTGCAGCTTCACAGAGGAGATAAAAACACATAGTTTTAATAGAATGTGGAAACTGCTATTACAGAGTTACACCTATGCAAGTAGAGGGAAGAGAGACTTAGTTCACTATAAAACAAAACATGAAACATTCAGGCAGGTAGATATCTAAGGTGAAACACAAAAAGTTGGATACTATTTGAACAGAAACCATGAGACAGAAAATGCCAGCATCTCATGATAAGTACAGTGAGGATAGCAGAAGGCATGAGACAAGAGACAGAGAAGAGGCATCCAAACATGTCTTTGAATTATTTGAATTATTCCTATAAGAACTTTAAGTTCCTTAATTGTAGGAACCTGATCTGTCTTGTTCACTCACACATCCTCAGCACTTACATCTGTGCCTGGTACCTAATTGGTGTTAAAAATTTTTTTTTTGTGGAACCGAATGAATCCTTGGAAATAATGTCATCAGATACATATCTCATATAAATCACTTTTGGGAGTTGTGTGGGAGCTGGCAGGGAGGCCAGTGAGAAGGCTAATACAATAGCTCAGGTAGGAAATGAGACACCCCCCCACACACACACACACTTGAGAGCAGGATAAGCAAGAGGGGACATGTTTGAGAACTGCTGACAAAGTGAAATCAGCAGCCTTGGTAACCGGATGTGGAAGGTGAAGGAGAGGCTAAGAAGATTCTTAATGATGAAAAGTAAGGAGGAATAGACTGGGAAGGAAGGAAGGGAGGGGGAGAAAGCAAAAGGCTCTAAAGAGGGTAAGAATTGTTGTAGTTTTCTGCAAGTATTTTCAATTCCGTCATTTGTTTATTTAAACGTGGTAAGTAAAGCAGTTTCATAATCTCAGTCTGAAGTTTCTGACAGCTGACGCTTATGTGGTCTTTTCCTACCATCTGCTGTTTCTGCCCATTTTCTCTCATGTTGTCTTGCTGGCTTGGGAGCCTGGCTACCTTTAGAGGTGAGGCAGAGGATGGCCATTGCTCTTGAAAATTGCCTGTGAAGTTTTCCTGAGACCATGGTTGAATTGCCCCCTCCAGGGGACTTTGCATTGATTGCTGTCAGATTCTGAGACACCACTCTTAGAGAAACACCTCAAACCAAATTTAAAGTGTGAGATCCTCTGGCTCCCTCAGTTTCCAGAATGCAAACGTAAGTGAGGACTGTGACTGGCTTTCTATAAGCTCTTTTTCCCTCTTTCTCCAGTTTTGCTCAGCTCCAAGGAAGCATTTTCTAGTGTGTTGTGCTTGTGAAGCAGAGGAGCATTTAGTTCTGCTTAACTTTTAGATTGAGGACATTGTACTTCATAGGAAGGGCTACAGGGACAGTCTCAAACTGTTACCTCCCCCACCGCCCAGGCTGGACTTGCGCTGTCTCGCTTATCCCACAGAGCTAACCTTGGCTAACTAGAGGTTGCCTTCTCCCTCAGGGCATTTATAGCTATAATGTCCCCCATTCCATACATTATTCTGAAAACAGGCTTTTACCCCCAAACTTACTAAAGAGTCTCCACTTGCCATTTTTCATTTCCAATTTTTTAATGATGACTCTAATAATCTAGTTCTTCATTTTTAGAAATGAGAAATTTTCTGTTAGAAGTTTTTAACTTTGTAACTAACAAAAAGAAAACGTATGTGAGTAGCTGAGTGATTTTACTAAAAAATTACATGTTTATTATTAATAGCCAACAATATAATTTAAATTGGTATTATTAGTCTATGACAATGTATGAAATTCCATCTATTGATGCTTCTGTATTTAGATACTGATACCCAACTGACAAAAATATTTTGAATAATCAAAGACACAGATGGGACAGTTACTAGTATTTATCATGGAAACTTAGGCTTCTATTTTCTTAGATCTGAAATGAGAAGTTTGAACTCTGAACTCTGAAATGGAAAGAGCATTTCAGTGTTAAGAAATAATCTGGATTCTTTCCAAGTTAATAATCTGGGCTAATATTATTTCGCTCTTTTCCCTGGGAAGGGAGAGAAAAGGTTTATCCACTCATGACATTTTTCTCTCTCCTCAGTCCAAAAGATAAAAAATAAGTTCATTTGAAACAAAAGTAAACTCTTATCTGAGACAAAATGGTGGTAAGAGTGACATTAAGTTCATTCACACTGAGGAGCAACCATCACCACTATCCAGCTCCAGAACTTTTTCATCACCCCAACTTGAAACACTAGACGCATTAACTCCATTAAATGCTACCTCCCTATACCTTTCCTTCCAGCCCCTAGTAACCTCTATCCTACACTGTCTCTATGAACTTGACCACTCTTAAGTACCTATGAAAGTGGAATTATATAATATTTGTCTTTTTGTGTCTGCTTTATTTCATTCAAGGTTCATTCTTATTGTATTGTGCATCAGAATTTCTTTCTTTTTTAAGGCTGAATAACATTTTTCAGTATGTTTGTACCATATTTGTTTATCCATTCATCCTCCAACAACTAGGAGAACTTTAAATGTGGAACTTAGGTCCTGCAGCTATGTAGGTGGGAACTAACAAAGCAACAGATTCAAACACTAAACCCAATATGAACTTAACTTGCACCCATAACTTATTATAACTGCAGACTTTTGGGTTACCAAATTGTATATGTATTTTTTCATCTGGCATATATATTTATTTATAATCAAGGAAATGAAACCCAGCTTGCCTAAAGTTTCCCCATCTGTTAGTGGGTGCTATGCCCTCCACCTTCCTAAACTCTTGATTATCGAATAAAAACAAGAATGAAAGAATGACCTCTCTCCCTTAAACTTCTTAAGACTATATGGTCCCCAGCAGCATCTGGGGGTGGGGGGGTCATCCCACATAATCAGAAGATAACTGAAATGAACTCCTCGCTGCTGACTGCAGAGAGGGTAAAGGGCAAGAAATAAACTTTCTATTGATGATGAAGATCTTACTTCCTTTTATGAAAATCCTATTCTTTCAGATTTACTTGCTCATATTCTATTAATAGTTATACAGAATTTGGGTCTCCCTTGTAGCGCAATGAGTTAGGCAATGCACTATGAAGCAAACCGCAGCCACTGCAGCACGAGTTCAATCCCTGCATCGAACCAGGGAGGGGACCCACATGGCGCGGCAGACTGCTGCTCATGCTGTGCCTGCTGCTCCCCTCAGCAGTGTATTTCAGTCAAACTGCCTGTTCAGCTTCCCATTCTATTTCTGGTGAATCATCTTGCCCCCCACAATTCTGGTCTGTACCCTAGTGCTTGTATGCACAAATAAATAAATCTCAAAAAATAGTTATGCGGAATTCATAAATATATTGTTACTATTTGACCCATATGATAGATGGGATATTGATGAGGTATGATTTATGTGAACAGAATGATACATCTATAGTGTTATTTGGTTGTAGTTCTTTAGAGTTTTATTACCCTCCCTGTTAATGGAAAGTGTGGAAATGTGAAAGTACCAATTGGACCCAATTAGTTAAAATATTTTCTGTTAATATCTAACTGCTTCCTGAATTTGTATTAGCTAAACTAGGAGAAAAATTATCAGATTATTGGGTAGAATTTTAAAGTAATCAAATGGGTTTTTATAATTGCTTAATAAAACAATTAAGTTGTTGAAAAATGGTAATCAGAAATGATACTGGAGTTTAGTTGGGATAGCATTATTACAGAGCCATCTCCTAAATGGGGCAAGGAACATTGATGGCTCTGCCCCCACTTACATGCTGGCACCTTGGACTACCCTTCCCAGAGTAACATTTAGATTTCCTGAGCATGGGAATTGAGGAGTGGAATCAAGGAGCCATATCTGATGTATAGCTGAACACATGCCAGCTGGAGCTCTCCTGCTTTTCTGGCTTTGACTTGTACCCAGGTACTGCTGGAAAGGGCTTGAAAGAGACATGTGGAGTCACACTTGGGGAGAGACACACGAAGAAGCTATCACTGGCAGTGTTAGTGGGAAGCGTGGTCCTGAATGGATTACACAGATAGGTTTGTGGACTCCAACCCCCACTCCAGACCACCAGTGTTCCAGAACCACAAATCCGATAATATGATTATCCAAGAGTGGATCACTGGGACCTGAGGGTGGAGTTAAGCAGCCAGGCTGGCTATAAAACCAGAGGTGAGACTTGGTCACTCTCTTCCTTGGGAGCCATCTCCCTTGACTCAGAGCCAGCTCTCAAAGTGCCATTGGGTTCTGACTCGGAAGATCTGGTAGGATATTTACAGATTTGTATCCCTCTCTTCTCTTTGTGTTATTTTTATTTTATTCCCCTTCTTTTGTAAATAAAACCCTTTAATAACTTTTGTCATATGTGCCTGAAGTTGAGGTTTATTATAAAAGTCTTCTGAGTGCACGGGTGAGGACCCAGTCAGGGAAATCGTTTTATATTAGGGTTGCCCTGTAACAGCAGCTGTATTTTGATGTGGTATCTCCTTCCGCCCCAGCTCTTCGGGACTTGCTTCAGAACCACTTTCCTGTGTTTCCCTTCCAGAAAGCAGCTTAGATTTGTGGCAACCTTCTGGGACTCAACAGTCCTACCCCTAGCAGACCCTGTTTAGCTGGGGATTTGCTCATGTGGTTATAGGAAATTTTAGGGGAAATTTTTATTAGAAATATTTCCAGGTTTGGGGGCTTCTAGATATTTCTGGATTTTGGGGTTTCTTGACTATGGCCATGAAAGAATTCAAAGCCACATCTAGGCAAATAAAATTGATTAGAAACAGAATGAAGAAAAGACCTAAGAAGACCTAGGCCTAAGAAGAGACCTAGGCGGGAAGAGTCCAGAGAAGAACTGTGAGGAAGGCAGGAACTGTGGTACATATACACGATGGACTACTACTCAGCAATCAGAAATGGAACATGGATGGATCTGGAGGGGATTATGCTCAGTGAAGTAAGTCAGAAGGCAAAAGAAAAATACCAGATGGTTCCTCCCTTAGGAGGAACATAAGGG
>JAGFMF010011929.1:1763812-1895453 GCA_019455555.1 Galemys pyrenaicus | reverse complement strand
ATGGGAGCACGAGGGACTGAGGTGATGGTGCACTGGTGAGATGGTGATGGGGAATACATGGGGATTACAATTGATGGCAAGTATATGTAATTTTTTTTTTAATTTTTATATTAATAAAAATAAATAAATAAATAAATAAATGGGGGTACAGAGGACTGCTCACTCAGTTGATTCCTTTCTGGGGTTTACTGTGCAGGTGTTCCAGGGGTGTTGGTTTATTGATTCAGCAGGAGTTTCTAAGTCACTCCCCATTTTACTGTGCTACAGGGGTACAGTTTTATCAGTCCCAGGAACAGGTTGGGTAAGGTTTTGCCTTTCCCCCTTTGTAGCTTCTTGATCTTCTGGGGCTTTGTTGGCTCTGGCAAATTTTCTTCTGGGGTCCTGGATATGTTGGCCTTTAATTTTCTTTACCATTGACATGCTTGTACTAATTGCCTAACAAATATCCTTTTCTTCTTTCTCTATATATAAACTAATTGTATTAAATATCTACCGCACTAAGAGTCTGCCTTGCCTATGGGTGACTGGATCCCTTTAGAGCATAAAAATTTGGGGGTCCTTGAGAGCCCCTTGGCCACAGGTTAAAAGTATGTGTAATTCTGACACCAATTCCAATATGTAGATTTTCACCATACCACTCAGCAATTCTCTGATACTAGCTAGGTTTCCTACCAATTCAACTCAATCCTAACACTATCTATGTGGAGATAACACCATATGCCAAATGTCAAGGGCTCAGCTGACAAGACAGGGCCCCACTCAGATGCTAATCATAAGTCTAGGTTGTTACCTGCACTGATGACCAACTAGCTGTAAATCAGAAATTCCCACATGCCCTCCTTGAGTTCTATTAATCTGCTAGAATAGTTCACAGAACTCAGGAAACCAGTTTACTTACACCATTAGTGGTTTATTAAAAAGAATAATAAAGGATTAGGAGCAATAACCAAATGAAGGGACACACAGAGTAAGTCCCCTAAAAAAGGAACTTCATCCCCATGGAGTTTGGGGCCCAGCATGGTAGCATAAGTAATCATTATGCTTCACCAACCTGGAAGCTTGCGTTTTTATGGGGGATTTATTATGAGGGCATGATTGATCCAACCTCCAGACTATCTTCCTTCCCAGGAAATCAGGAGGGTACTGCAGAAAGTTCCAACCTTGAAATTCCCCAGGTGACCTAGAGGCTTTCCAAAGTTCACCTCATTAACTCATTAACGTAAGAAAGGTGACCTTTATAGCTCCAGACTGGAAATCCCAAGAGTTTTAGGAGCTCTGTGCCATGAGAAAGGAGAAAGACCTGCTAGGTATTTGTCATTATAAACCACCCCAGGATATTCTGTGTCACATCTCTTATACTTAATAGAATTTTAAATAACTAAGCAGACACATAGAAAATACAACACTACTTGTTATGAATAACAGTTTAGTGCCATACTAAACAGGTAACATCTGCTTGGCAGATACGAACAAACAAAAAACCCAAAGCAAAATTCTTTTTAAACTAATTTTCTCTCCTGAAAAATAGTAAGTAGTGAAATAAAATGAGAATTTATCGGGCCTCCATGGTGGCGCATTGGGTTAAGCAACACACTATGAAGCAAAGCAACACACTGCAGCACAAGTTGGATCCCTGCTGCCGGCCAGGGAGGGGACCCACATGGTGTGGCAGACCTCTCCTGCTGTGCCCGCTGCTCCCCTCAGCAGTGTACTTCCATTGATCTGCCTGTTCTGCTCCCCACTCTCTGTGGTGAATCTTCTCACCCCCCCCCCACACCTCTGGCCTGTACCCCAGTGCTTGTATGCATAAATAAATAAATCTTTTTAAAAAATGAGAATTTATCTACTAGTCTGTGTGCTTCTAATTGATGGAATCTGAAAAAAGAAGAGTTTAGGATTGAAGATCTTACAAGGACAGACACTCAAGATGTGGTTAGGGATGATCAATGAATCTTGGACTAAATCGGGCTATGGAAGTTTCCAGGAATCTAAGATGGGGTCAGAAAACATTATCAGCTAGTAGTGGGGATAGAGTGGCTTATCCACCTATAGAAGACCACCCGAATTTATTCCCAAAAGGATACTTATCAAAATAATTCCATTGAAGAACATTATAAAAGAACACCCCTGGCAAAATGCAGCTCTTAACTTTTAAGACTGCCTGCCTGTGTCTATGCAGGTGACTATCTTTCTCGTTCCTTCCTCAGTAAACTTGCCGATTGCTGAATTCTTTTGTTACAGGGCAGGGAGAGGGGCACCCCAGAACACCCAAACCTGCCCTCTCTGAATGGGTTCTGCCATCTGCCGCATTAAGACAAACATATAAGACCTTTAAAGGAAAGGAACTTTAATACAATTAGGGTACAATACAGAAAGGACAAAGAATATAGTTACTAAGTTAAGCATCCAAAGTTACCCATCTCCTTGAGGGTAAAAGTCCAGCCAAATAGGATTGGCTCTAAGCAAAGCCCAAAAGCCTGCCACAACTCTAAAGGACCTTTCAGTGTAGACCCATAGAAAAGGGTCAGAAAGAGTGAGACAAATCTGGGAGGAAAAGAGCAAAATCAAAATCAAGATGAAAGCTGCCATTGTTAACCTCCCCACGGGTCTCTCACCCACATCTGTTCCAACCAGTCCAAGACCAAAAAGCAAGTGCAGTTTCTTCACATGTCCCTCTGCTCCATGTGCCTCCTCCAGGTCTCCTTGCTGCTCTCCATCCTGCTTCCTTCTTCCTTCTTTCCTTCTTTCCTTCTGTCCTGTCCTCTCTGCAGAATCTTCTTTCCCTGCTCAGCTCCACCCACTTAGGGCGGAACCAGGATTATGGAACTTCCGCCTTTTCTGGGGACCACCTGTTACACTTTCTCAGAGGGACCTAAGAAACCCATTCACTGAATTCATTATCTGAACTCATGACAATGGACTCACAAAAATTGAACATGCATTTAGAAGAAGCTGTTGGCCCATTTAAGTAAGGAATTTGACTTTATTTATATAACCATGTATGAATACATGAGTGCTCGAGTTTTTGAAACTGAAAATATTTCAAAATAAGAAGTGGCCAATCATCAGGTTACTCATGCTTATGGACTGCATTGCTGTAGTCTCTGAACTTGTTAGAGCAGTTAGCTAGCTGTTCCCTTCTGATAGGCTGTCCTAAGTTGGAGGTGATGGTGTAACAGGGTGATCCTCAGGAAAAGGGTAGGTTCCAAGCTTCCAGCTGGTAAGTTCCCAGCTGTACCCAAAGTAGGGTGGAGCTGAGCAGGGAGGAGAAGAAGCTTGAGAGGAGATTGGAAAAGGAGGGAGGAGGGATGGGGAACAAGAAGAAGGCCTGAAGGAGGCAAATGGAGCAAAGAGACATGTGAAGAAACTGCGTTTGCTTCTTGGACTGGTTGAATCAGATGCAGGTGAGAGACCTGTGGGGAGGTTAACAATGGCAGCTTTTATTTTGATTTTGATTTTGCTCTTTTTCTCCCAGACTTATCTGACTGCTTCTGACTCTTTTCTATGGGTCCCTGCTGGAAGGTGCTTTAGACTTGAGGCAGGCTTTCAGTACTCACTTTGGGTCAATCCTGTTTGGGTGTCTTTTACCCATGAGGGGATGGGAAACTTTGGGTGCTTGATTTGGAAACTATATTCTTTGTCTTTTCTGTATTGCACACTAATTGTATTAAATTTTCTCTAGTTTCTTTTCATTAAAGGTCTTATATGTTTTATCTTGATGTGGTGAAAGCAGAACCTATTTAGAACAGGCAGGTTTGGGGAGTTTGGGGTTCCCCTCTCCCTGTTCTGTAACAAAGTATTTTCCAGTGAGAATTGACATGCATATCAATAGAGTGACAAAAGTCTGGGCCTCCCTGGTAGCGCAGTGGGTTAAGCAACGTACTATGAAGCAGACCACAGCCATTGCAGCACGAGTTCGATCCCTGCCACTGGCCAGGGAGAGGACCCACATGGCTTAGCAGACCTCTCCTGCCTCGCCTGCTGCTCCCCTCAGCAGTGTGTTTCAGTCGATCTGACTTTTCTGTCCTGGCTCTGTCTCTGGTGAATCCTCTCACCTCCCTGGACTCTGGCCTGTACCCCAGATCTTATATGCATAAATAAATAAAATTTAAAAAATAGAGTGACAAAGTCATGAAAAACCATTAAGAGAAAACATTATATTTAAATTTCAAAGCCTCAAGAATATTGTCAAGTGTTTAATGAATTTTGTTTGAGATTTCTTTTCTTTAAATGTCCTCATCACACTCATTTCTTCAACAGACTATCTGGAGCAGCTGAGCAATAAGATAAAAGAACTTCAATTATATATGTCTAACTATGTTTTCTTGATAAGATTTCTTTTATTTTTTTAAAGATTTATTTATTATGCATACAAGAACTAGGGTAGAGGCCAGAGGCATGGGGGCTGAGAGGATCCACCAGAGACAGAGTGGGGAACAGAACAGGCAAATTAATTGAAATACACTGCTGAGGGGAGCAGTGGGCAAGGCAGGAGAGGTCTGCCTGCGCCATGTCGATCACCTCCCCAGCTAGGAGCAGGGGTCTAACTCGTGCTGCAGTGGCTGTGGTTTGCTTCATAGTGTGTTGCTTAACCTATTGCGCCACCAGGGAGGGCCGCTTGATAAGATTTCTTGTGATCAGAATCAAGTGGCCCACTCATCTCAACTTAGCAATTAATGTGTATATATATATTTTTTTTTTGAAGATTGGTTTATTTTTGCATACAAGAGCTGAGGTAAAGGCCAGAGTCATGAGAGGTGAGAGGATTCACCAGAGACAGAGCGGGAAGCAGAACAGGCAGATCTACTGAATACACTGCTGAGGGGAGCAGCAGGCAAGGCAGGAGAGGTCTTGCTTGCCACGTGGGTCCCCTCCCTGGCCAAGGATAGAACTCACAGCTGCTCTATGGCAGCCTCAACCAGCTGCCCCACTAGGGAGGCTCTGAATGTATATATTTTGACATATAATTACAATTCAGTACTCAAAATTTACTAACTGAAAAAAATTAATTTCTGTGATATACCCTGCACTTACTTTCATGGAATTTATAGAGAAGCTGTAGGTTATATCCTTGATTACTGTAACTCGTGTTAGTGAAATTCAGAAAATTTCTCCAAAAGAATATATTTCAATAAATTCAGGTGTTTTCTAGCTAGTATTAATTGGCCTTTACTTTTTATAATGCACTGAGCTAAAGATAAGGTTAAGAATATCAAAATGAAGCTTATTATTTCTCTCCCGGACCTTACATTCAAATGAAGAAACAGATATGTAGAAACTGGATATTTATAATATGACTATAGTATAGTGCCAATTGAAATAAATTGCTTATTTTTTTTGTAAATAAAGGGTGATGGGAAACAAGAGAAAATGAGCGGTTTTTTTCCCCTGATTGCAAATATCTAAATGGGATTTGTAGAGAGGAGTTTGTATTTGAACGATGAGTTGGATTGCAAAAGCTAGAGAAGTAGAGGACACAGTGAATGCAGAGAACTCTACAAACCAAGGTACACAGATTTGGAAGGCAGGTGTTGAGTGTTAGCTGACTGGAGTACTGAACTATAATTGATAGCGTAATTTCAAGTTTTCAGTCTCCCAGCCAGGAATAGACCCCATGCTGCAGTGGCAGTGCTGAGTCCTAGCCACTAAGACCATCACGGGTTGGTGTCTCAGGAAGCGGCAGAAGGAACTCCACAGATGAGAAGAAAAGCAGGCAAGGAGAGGCAGATTTGTTTAGAAAAAGAAAAAGTTTATTGAGAAGTAAAGGGACAGAAATAAAGTGGGACTCCCAGGTCAGTGGAACCAGGCCAGGAAGGGGCAAGGGAGCCTAAGTGAAGTTGAGCCTCAGGGAATATATACCTTCTTTCCCTAATTATTTGAAAGCTCCACCAGTCTCTTTGTGATTGGTTAGTTCACAGTGGTCTCACTCACTGTCCCAATGTTTCTGTGCTCAGAACTAAGTCTCTGTGTATCTTAGTGAACTAAGTATCTTAGCACACTTTATCACCCTTGTTCAGGACTATTGCTGTTGTCCTAGTAGAGGGGGTGTTAATCCCTTTTATTGTCCTTAGTTCTGCATCTTCCCTTATCCCTCTTATAGTCCTTATCTCTGAAAATTCTTCAACTCATTTGGGGCCCCACCTGTAACTTGCCCTACTTGACCTAGCCAATGATGCAAGCTATTTGGAACAAATGGCATGTGGAACAACTCAGAAGCTACAGTATGTGGTTTACTATAGGTACAGCTGCCGTGTGTCACAGGTTGTCCGCTATCTTTGAATGTCAGTACTTCGATGAAATATCTCAGTGACACCTGGTACCGGCAAGCACTTAGTCTTTTTTAAACAAACTTTGTTGTTGACAAATTTATTATGTGATTAAAATATGAAATAATACAAATGGACTTACTCTTAAAAGCAAAATCTCCTTTGCTTTCCCTTTCGGTTTCGTTCCCCAGAGAAGACCAATTTCAGTTACATGCATAGAAAATTCACATTTTTTAAAAAACTAAGATAAGGGCCTCCCTTTATCTTAACTGACAAAATTAATCGGTGATTAAAATCATGGCCTATCAAGCATCAGGCAGCCACTGCTCCCCTCACAGTGTATTTTAGTGCCTGCGTTTGTTCTGCTCCCCACTGTCTATAATAAACCCTCTCACACCCCCACACCTCTGACCCACACCCCAAATTCTCGTATGCATAAATAAAAATCTTTAAAAATTCTAAAATACTGAGATAAAGCTAGTGATTTTTCTTTATCAGTATGTGTGTGTGTATATATATGTGTGTGTGTATATACATATATATTTGCATAGAAGAATTTGGGTGTAGGCCAGAGGTACTGGGGGTGATATCAAAGACAGAGTGGGGAACAGGAGGACCCACTGAAATACATTACTAAGGAACAGCGGACAAGACAGGAGAGGTCTGCTGTGTCATGTGGGTCAGCTTCCTGGCTAGGGATCAAACTCCTGTTGCAGTGGCTGCCTATGGCTTCATAGTGCTGAGACTTAACCCCCTGCATCACCAGGGAGACCCTTGATTATTATCAAAGCATACTCTAAACAGTGATACAGCATTTGGCCAAGTAATTCATGATATTTGGTGTCAGAAAATGGCACTCTCTTACTGCTTTTAGGAATTTTAAAAGACCATATGATAGGTTTTAAGCTGATTTTGTTCATCTGTCACACTATCACTTCCATATTCTCTAATTTTTGTAGTACTTACAGGTTTAGGGAATTTATAGACAAAGGATGAGTCATCTTTGCATTTTCTCCCACTTTAGTTCCCCAACATGACTATTTACTGATCAGAAATAAAACAAATGTGACCATTTACTAGTATAATGTTAGATGACTGGGAAAAAATAATTAATCCTATCTATGCACATTTATCTGTACTTGGAAAAAGGAAATACTGAAATTCCATATGCATCTGATGAGACTCAACATTCTTCCCCTTACTGTTAAGTCCTTGATAGTTTCTATTTCCTAATGCCCCTTGTACTCTC
The DNA here is from genome assembly GCA_019455555.1 of Galemys pyrenaicus. Lineage (NCBI taxonomy): Eukaryota > Metazoa > Chordata > Mammalia > Eulipotyphla > Talpidae > Galemys > Galemys pyrenaicus. The sequence goes on along the minus strand of JAGFMF010011929.1, from coordinate 1,887,938 downwards.
TGCCCTTAAAAGACATTCTATTAACTATTGAAACTTAATGTTTAAAAATATTTCTGTACCATTATAAAAGGTGAGTGATGATGTTACATGATTTAAAAGTTACATTTTAAAACCAAGTCAGAACTACGGTGCTCCAATACATTTGTGCACGGTAAGGCGCTGGACTGCCTTCCTCAGCTAACTGGTTTGCACAGCCTGCCAGCACGCATCCAGGTTGTCTGGAGCTAACCTGGGCGACCTCAACTACCTGCCCATGACTGGCAAGCACTCCCCTAGTACACACGCCTTCCCTGCATCCCCTATCCCTGACAAGTCTGGATTCTTCTTGTTTCCATCAGGATGCGGACACTACAGGCACATCCCACGCGCCTCTTCTATCCCATTAGTGGTTAGTGATCGCCCGTGCCACCCGGGCTACCCGCACAACCCACAGTCCAGCCCGCGTATGCCAACGCCAGACTCTCTCAATGCTGCTGCGGTGCACCAGGAATGGTGGGGACGCTCAGTGAGAGCGGCAACTGCGATTGTCTCTAACAGGGTGCAGGGGCAGACAGTAGGAAGCAGAGAGCGCCTGGGGAGAAGCCGCACCACTTGCCCGCCTGATTTGTTTCTCCACTGCCCCTGGACCTGGCTCAGGGCGGTAAACACACAGCTCTACAGAGCAAGTACACACTGCTCTGGACCTTCAGCCTGTCACCAAAACCCGGTTGGTGGTGCTTACAACCTAAAAGTAAACACCCACTTCTCTTGGAGGACATTGGGGTTTATTTTATTTAAATTGCACAGATTGTTTTCATTCCTTGGTGTCTTAAAGTACTAAAGGCTGAGATCTGCTTCTCAGTTCTTTGCATATATTTGTTTTAGTGATGGAGTCACCCTTGCAACACCGACTGCTCCTATGGCAACTGCAACAAAACACTAGCAGGCTTCCACCAGGGTTAGGGAAGGAAACCTCCCAAGAAAGCAGTTGCTTCAGTCCTGGTATTGATCTTTTCAGAGCTGGGTAGGAGGCCTTGAAGAAAGCCAGTAAAACAGGGCTGTTTTCTCAAGGAAGTTCTGCATTGTGTTAACTCAGCTGAAAAAAATTTAATGTATGCCCTTCCCATAGACTTAGAAGGAAATACTAGAATTCAAAGGTTAATGTTTATTTCAAACACATGGAAGGGAATGTTCCATGGTAGCTCCCATTCATACCATTCACATAGTTGCATTATCATGTATTTGATATAAATACAGATCTTCTTCAACTTACATTCTGATAAACCTATTGTAATATTAGCCTGTAATTGGGTAAAGTTACCTAATGCAAAATCTATTTTGTACTAAAGTTGAATATCTCATGTAATTTATTAAATACTGTACAAAAAGGGGAAGACAGAACTGTTGCCTGAGTTCTCACCACTAGCACACACAGCTGAAAGCACACTGGGCCCAAGAATATTTGAATCAATAAACTACAATTAACTGCTGAATGATGCAGATGCTGCAATGACAGGGTCATCAATTTCTCTCTTTTGATGAGGCTCAGAGGAGCCCTGGAGAATGGGTTGGATGCCCTGGTGGTGGCATGTGTATCATGCTGAGTATGGCATGCCTAGTGAGGGGCACTGCCAGGAACACACTTATGTGGACGGCTCCCTGCTGCTGCCCAGCATCAAGAGAGTACCTTTTCATCTCTAACGCAGGAAAAGATCAAGATCTTTTTTGATATCTCTTTCTCATCATTGTAAAGTAGATAAATAAAAAATTGAACTATGGTAAAGTAAGGGACTGTCTGTATACATAACACAAATATATGCATACGATATATAATACATGTATAATTCTACATGTGTTGCATATCACATGTTATTCCACATATTTTAAAACTTTGTACTTCTGAGCACATACTACTTGGAAACAATTACACACTATATATTTTGAAGTTTATCTTAAATTCTTAAAATATGGGTTGAGGAGCAAGATTCCTCTGGATCCAGCTTAAAAAGCAAAGCTTCATTTTCTTCTAAAGGAAGAGCTATTAACCTAATTAGACCCAATACTCATTTTCTATGACAAATGTTTTGTAACAAAGGGGTGGAGGGGTGGGTTTTGTAATAACCCTTAACTATGCTAAAATGTATTTCATACTTAATGTCATATATCTATAACATAACTTTAAGATATTTACATGAGACTCTTTTAAATATAAATAAGAAGACAAGAGGAAAGTAATTAACAATAACTTAATATAGACATTATGAAGTAGACATATACTTGTCCTTACTTATAGAATCACATATCAAAGTGCCAGCTACAGATGAATGCTGATACGGGAATCTCCTTTTGTTAAGCAAAATATCCTAAATAGATGATGGGATTCCCTAAAATGGCAAACAACTCTTACTAAAGTAAAGCCAGTAAAACAAAGTATGCTCTTCCCTCTTTTTACACTGTGGTCGCTTTTATGAAATTCAGTGTCTATTAAAACCACAGGAAGCTATTTTGAGTTTATATGTATAAAGAAGATGGCTTCTAGACTCAGGTAATAAATAAGATGTCTGGTTTATTTTATTTCCTTACACAAATATCTGATGGGCTATTCAAAAGTGGATAGAACTTTCCCATGCCAACAGTACCCCTCAAATATTGTGACAACTAACCCTCCCTCCCACAGAGATTTCCAAAATATCTCCTAGGAGTTATTCCAAACACCTTACTTTTAAAATCACTGTTCTAAAAGACAGAACTCTGACTCAAATAGAAACATAGTGTTAATGTAATGATTTGAGATTTTCCTTCCAAAGAATGGAAGGAAAAGTTGCTAAAAAACTGGACTATCTTACAATCAAGATTGGTAAGCTAATAACAAAGAAAGGAATCTCTTCCTAGTGCTTGGTTCTTAAAGGATGGAAATGACTAGTTTATACACAAACAAAAAAAAAAGCTAGGTCTCCAAAAGCTCTTTTAAGTATTTTTAAAGTATATCTCACTCTAAGACCAAGTGATACCTTAGGAGCTCATTCATGGAGAAAAATTCAGCAGTACATGGCAAGTGATGAGCTAAATGACATAGGGAAATGAGATACAGTAGTCACAGTTTCTCCATCTCCAACCAGCTGGCTGTTGTAGAAAACAAGTTAGTTAAAGCACAGCATTCCTTCTACAAGGGATAAGTGCCATTTGCTTGTCTAGAAATCACATAAATCACAGGCAAAGTCTATATGCTATAAACCAAATAGTGGAGTAAAAAAGCACAGGGTTGGAAGACTGGATTAAGAGGAAGGAGATGAGGCAATAATTCTAAACCCTAGGGTTGGGTTTTTTTTTTTTTTTTTTTTTCCAGAAAGTCTTTGAGAAATATTAATACCTATGCCCATGCCAATGGTACTCATTTTTTCTTTTAACAAATCTTAACTAATTCTATTAGTTTTATATCTTTACCTGTGTCTATTATCTGTCCCTACTAAGATTATTTTTGAGACTTGCCCATATATTTCAATACTTCATCTGAACTCAGGGTTCAGAATACATATTAACACATCTTGTTTTGAAGTAGAAAATTAGTGACTACATTTGTTTCATTATCCATTACCTGTTTCACTTAATCCTCCACTCACAGTCCCTAAATGCTGACTGTGTAGTCCTATTCCCTTCTCCCTCAAATTCACTTTCTCCTAACCTTGACATTTTCAGTGTTATAAAAGCCCTTTTCTTTTTCCATCTCAATCCCTGCAGTTAGTTTAACTTATGACATTCTGACTTAATTGACTGGGATCCTGGTATCATTTTTACAAGTTCATATGGTAATTTTAGTCTGTAGTCAGGATGGTGAACATGAACTTGGCAACTGTGCACAAAAGAAGCATGAACATTTCTTCCCTTTGCCTATTCAGGACTCTTATAAGGTACTTAAATACATGTAGATGCTTCTACAAAAGAGCTTTGGAACACAATGTTGTTTTCATCCTGAAATATTAACTAGCAATATGACCTTTGGTGGTCATATTTCCTTCTCTACAACTCAATGTAATCTGTTTAAAGAGGCCCAGATTCAGCCTTTATACAGGCATGAGTTGTTTTGTTTTTTTTAAAGATTTATTTATTTATGCATACAAGAACTGGGGTACAAGACAGAGTTCAGGGAGGTCAAAGGACTCACCAGAGACAGAGTGGGGAGCAGATCAGATGGGCTGACTGAAACACACTGCTGAGGGGAGCAGCGGGCAAGGCAGGAGAGGTCTGCTATGTGGCAGCAGGGATCGAACTCTTGTGCAGTGGCTGCAGTTTGCTTCATAGTGCTTTGCTTAACCCACTGTGCCACCAGGGAAGCCCCAGGCATGAGTTTTAAGTGAGCTATGTTGAATTCACTTAACACTGTGCTTGATAGAAAATGTTCAATAAATAACTGCTATTTCATCATCATCATATTGTTATTACTTAATGAAATAAAAATATTGGATGGAGATTCATAATGACATTCATTCACCTTCATGAAAAAGTACACGTTTTAAATGCAAACAGAAGTATTTAAAAATATTTTCATATTCTTAAAACAGTTTCATTTAAACATAGATGAGGGGGACAATTTAATAAATGTTCGAAGTTTATAATGGAACCTCTTCCCAGACATTTGGCAATCCCAGGCCTGGAGCTCTATGTTGTTAATCTTCCCCCACAGAATCCCAGGCTGTACTTTCTCCCTTTCTTTTCTCTCAGAATATCCCATATCTATAATTTCTGTTCATCTGTGCTTTATAAATACTAATTCCAGACTTGCAGACCAGCACTTTTCTGGTCCTAAGGGCTCCACAAAATGGACTAAGATCTTCATATATAATGCATTGTCTCCTCGGTTGGTATAAGGGGATAAAGTGATCTGTGGTATAGGGACTGAAAGAAGAGGCTGGGAGACTCAAGCTCCTAATCACTTCAGTACTTTCTTGGGGGAGGAAGCAGAGTTGAGAGACTTTTATTTTAAGCCTCTAGAATTGTGAAGTGGACTAAATGATGTGAAAGCTTCATTTTGTAACAGGGTGGTCCCCAGGAAAAAGTTAAGTTCCAGTATCCCTGCCCACCCAAAGTAGGGTGGGGTAGAGCAGGAATAAGAAGCTGGAGAGGAGACTGAAGAGGCAGTAAGCAGGATGGGGAGCAGAAAGGAGACGTAGAGGAGGCACTTACAACAGAGACATGTGAAGAAACTGCGCTTGCTTCTTGGTTCTGGAGTGGTTGAAACAAGATGCAGGTAAGAGACCCATGGGGAAGTTAACCATGGCAGCTTTTATCTTGATTTTGATTTTGCTCATTTTCTCCCATATTTGTCTGACTCTTTCTGATCCTTTTCTATGGGTCTCCACTGAAAAGTACTTTAGGCTTGTGGCAGGCTTTCGGGCCTTGCTTTGGGCCAATCCTGTTTGGCTGGATCCACAAGTGGATGGGTAACTTGGGATGCTTGATTTAGTAACAATATTTGTTGTCTTTTCTGTATTGTTTATTAATTGTATTAAAGTTCATTTCCATTAAAGGTCTTATATGTTTGTCTTGATGTGGTGGATGGCAGAACCCATTTAGTGAGGGAAGGTTTGGGGGTTCTGAAATGCCCCTCTCCCTGCCCTGTAACAATTTGACCTGAGCAATAGGTAGGCCTAAGTGACTGCTTCCTAACAGTGGGCTGAGCAGTCTGGTATAAGCCTTCATGCCCATCCAAGCCACGACGCAGCCTGATGTAATTAAGTAAACTGAAGGGAAGGAAAGGGAGTGCACTGAGAGCTAGATCAGTGCCTTTAATCCTTCTATTACTGCATCTTGCAAGGATCTTATTTGCAAGTAACAGAAAACAACTCCAATAATTTGGAAAAGGAAGAACACTATCAGAAAGCTACTCGGGAGTTCCCACTGACATGTGGAGGCTGGAGGAGTAGGCTCAGAGATAGTCAAAGGAGACTAGACAGCTGGCAGAACCACAAAGCATTCAGTGAGGACATCACCACTGCTAGCACAGAGCAAAGACCCACAAGCCACCCTAAACTAGTGTTGGCATGACTAAATAGGCTGCCACAGACATTACTGACAGTCTTTGGGAAGTTGATGTGTCTTCCCAGTTGTCACTTTCCACCTGCAGATGGTTTCTTTACCACCTTGCTTATTGAAATAGAGCAAGAAATGGGAGCAGGGCTGCTATGGTGGTGCAAGGGGTTAAGTCTCAGCACTATCAAGCTATCACTAGTCACAACAGCATGAGTTCGATCCCCATCCAGGGAGCTAACCCACAGGACACAGTAGATCTCTCCTGTCTCACCTGCTACTCCCCTTAGCAGAGTATTTCAGTTAATCTGACTGTTTTGCTTCTCACTCTGTTTCTGGTGAATCCTCTTTCCACCTTCCTCCCACATCTCTGGCCTACACCCCAGTTCTTGTATACATAAATAAAATAATCTTTGAAAAGAAAAAAAGAAATGGGAGCAGCCTCAGGTTATCTACCATAGTAGGCCAACTTGGTGGAAGTGAATGCAATCCCTCAAATGACTTATTATCACACTATTTTGAGATCCCATGAATGTGAATGTAAATGCCCTTGCCCCTGGCCAGGACATATCAACATTTCCAGCCTAGGGAGATGCAATGAGAGGAGGGTTGGAGTCAGAGAACATGGTGTGTCCCCTTAGAAGTCAGTGCTGGCATCCATATTGTCACCCACCTGTTGGTTAAGGGATGAGTTTCTCAGCTAGAGGTTCACAACACCAGAGTTTTAAGAAGGTACAGACAGGCATACCTTGTTGTTTGATTATGCTTCACTTTATTACTCTTTGAAAATACTGTATTTTTCAAAAACTGAGAGTTTTTCCTCCACTGACTGACTTTTCCCTAGTCCTTTTCCATCTCCTTGTGCTTCCCTGTTCCCTGAGACAAAACAATATTGAAATTAGGCCAACTAATAACCCTAAAAGTACCTCTAAGCATTCAAGTAAAATGAAGAATTGCACTGCTCTCACTTTAAGTCAAAAGCTAGAAATGATTAAACTTAGAAAAGAAAGCATATCAAAAGCCAAGACAGGCTTAAAGCTAGGCCTCTGCTTCAGTCTGCATGCAAAGGAAAAGTCCTTGAAGGAAATGAAAACATTACTTCAGTAAACACATGAAAGGCAAGAAAGTGAAACCTCACTCACTGCTGACACAGAGATAGTTTTAGAGGTCTGGATAGAAGATCAAACTAGCCACAACATTCACTTAAACCAAAGCATAATCCAGAGCAATGCCTAAACTCTCTTCAATTCAGTCAAGGCTGAGAGAGATGAAGAAGCTACAGAAGAAAAGTTTGAAGGCATCAGAAGTGGGTTGATGAGTTTAAAAGGAAGAAGCTGTATCCATGACATCAAATTGGAAAGCAAAGCAACAAGCTGATGTAGAGGCTGCAGCAAGTTTTTAAGAAGATAGAGCTAACTGGTGAAGGTGACTACAACATAACTTCAATGAAGACACAGCTCTATATTTGAAGTATATACCATCTAGGACTTTTAAAGGTAGAGAAGAGAAATCAATGCCTGGCTTTAGAGCTTCGAAAGACAGGCTGATTACCTTGTTAGAAGGAAGCTGGTGGCTTCAAGTTGAAGCCAATGCTCATTTACCTTTCTGAACATTCTAGGGCCCTAAAGACTCATGCTAAAGCTACTCTGCCTGTACTCTACAAATGAAACAACAATCTCTGATGATAGCATGCCTGGTTACAACATAGTTTTTTGGATATTTTATTTTTTTTTTACATTTGAATTTTTGATTTATTTATTTTTATTTTTTTCTCTTTATTTATATATAGTTGACATCAATTGTAATCCCCATGTACTTACCATCACCATTTCACCAGTGCACCATCACCTCAGTCCCTTGTGGTCTTATCTGCCCTCAACCCTCTCCCTCCCCCCTCCACACCAAGTGTCCCCAATTTGTCCTTGTCTTTTTGTTTTTGTTGTGTTTTTATAATAATAATAATAACTATTATTATTATTATTCTTTTCCTTAATCCTTATTTGGTTCCCTTATATTCCTCCCGGGGGGAAACCATCCGGTATTTTTCTTTTGCCTTCTGACTTATTTCGCTGAGCATAATCCCTTCCAGCTCCATCCATGTTCCTATGAATGACTCTAGTTTATCTTTTTTGATTGCTGAATAGTATCCCATCGTGTATATGTATCACATCTTCCTGATCCAATCATCTGCTTTTGGGCATTTAGGTTGTTTCCAGGTCTTACCTATTGTAAATAGTGCTCCTATAAATATAGGAGTGCAGGTATTCTTTTGAATCAGTGTTTTTGTGTCTTTTGTGGAGAAAAAGGAACTCTCTTACACTGCTGGTGGGAGTGCAAGCTGGTCCAACCATTATGGAAAGCAGTATGGTGGTTCCTCAAGCTACTAAGAATGGAACTTCCATATGATGCAGCAATCCCGCTCCTGGGAATATACCCAAAAGGTTTTTGGATATTTTAAGCTCATTGAGAGCTATGCTTAGAACAAAAGATTCCTTTCAAAGTAAATATTACTACCCCTTGACAATGTGCCTGGTAACTCAAGACCTCTTATGAAGATGTACAAGAAGATTAATGCCGTCATGTCTGCTAACACAATATCCATTCTGCAGTCCATGAATCAAAGAGCAATTTCAACTGTGAAGTCTTATCACTTAAGAAATACATTTGGTGGGGCCTCCCTGGTGGTGCAAGGGGTTAAACACTGCACTATGAAGCATCTGCAGCCATTGCAGCACGAGTTCCACCCCTGACCAGGGAGATGACCCACATGACACAGCAGACTTCTCCTGCTTTTCCCACTGCTCCCCTTAGCAGTATACTTCAGTCAAGCTACCTGCTCTTTTTCCCACTGTCTCTGGTAAATCCTCTCTCTCTCTCTCACACACACACACACACACACACACACCTCCCCCACCACCACCACACACATACCTCTGGCCTGTACCTCAGTTCTTGTATACATAAATAAACATTTTTTAAATGTTTAAAAAAAGAAATACATTTGGTAAGGCAATAGTTGCCATCAACAATGATTCCACCAATAGACATGGACAAAGGAAATTGAAAACCTTGAGACAGATGTCAGTAATAACATTTATGATTCGTTTGAGAAGATCAAAATATCAACAGGAATGTGGAGGAAGTTGATCCTAAACCTCATGGGTGCCTTTGTGGGGCTTCAAACCTGCAATGGAGGAAGTGACTGTGGATGTGGTGGAAATAGTAAGAAAACTAGAATTAGATGTAGAGCCTGAATTGTGACTGAATTGCTACAATCACATGACAAAACTTTAAGGAATGAGGAGATACTTCTTAATGATGAATAAAGAAAGTTGAAGAAAGAAAAAAGAAAGAAAAAAAGTTTTCTTCAGATGGAATCCAGTGTTAGTATTTTTCTGCCTGAATGTGTCTATAATCTTTTATCATTTTAATTTAAAAAGATTGCCAAGATGTGTTCTTGATCTTGCCTACTAAACTATTAAGAATGTATAATACTAACATACTATAATACTAAGAATGCTTTCTAGCATAGAATAATTTCTTTCCATTACATCACTGCTGATTAATCTTGAAAACACCATGCCAGATATTGTCAAATCTCCTTTACCTTTATCCACACCTTTACTTCATGTCCCCTGAAATATAATTTTGTCTCCTTTGCCTGGAAAATTCCAATCCTCCCTCTATTTTTATCATGACTTGATACAACAAACAAATTTATAATTTTTTAAATATGTTTAAAGACAAAATAGAAGTTCATAATTTTTATAAATAATATTTTTCTCTTCTGCTTTTTCAAAATTGTGAGATTTTTACACACCAAAGACAAAAAAAAAATACAGATGCTTGCATATCCATTTTCATCCAGGTTAAGAAGTAGAATGTAAAAATACTTTAGACATTCCCTCTGTACTTGTCTATTGCCCTTTTTAAATAGATTTTCTAACTTGGGATACATATCTAATTATCATATTTCAAGTTTTGAAAAGTTAAAACACAAATTTAGCTGTGTGAAAAAAGGTGGATTTGTCCCTATTTGATGAAAGTATTCCAGATTTGAATAGTCTCTGAGCTGTAGTTTGGCTCCATTTTCCCTGATTATTGACAGAGCCCTTTGGAAATCAGTAGTAAAGTCATAAAATGATTTCTAGGAAACGTAGGACCTCTGATAGAATTGTGAAGTGAAGTACTGGACATCCAGAAGAAATAAAGCAGGGAAAGTGAATGGTAATGTGTTCCTCTTATCTTACTAGCATGTTCCACTTCCAATTCAAAACAAAATTATTTCTGGGGGTGGTGGTGAAATGAGTATCTGAAAATTATTTAACAAGGCAGTAGGACTTGGAGGTAAGAGTAGTGACATCATGGACTGTTGATCAAAACAAAGTAAATACAGAAAAAATTCAGCCAGGTTTCATTGGACTTTCTGTTCCCCTGTTTAAGAGTGTGCAATAGCATCAAGGATCTGGGGGACACAGCACTTAACATGCCTGTCTCTTGAGCTGTACTTCTCTGATCCTACCTGGTGCCTGTGTTGCAGCCCAGGTATCACACTGAGATCTTTCTCCATGTTCCTGGGAATTCCCTTCACTTCTCTCTTGTTGAGTCTCCTGTTTTCTGAATCCTGTCTTCCTCTTCACTTATTATCACATTTCCTGGAAGATATCCTTAGTAAAACCTTAAGAAGAGATGCATAGAAGACTTGAGCCCTTGAATGTCTTAATGTAGTTTTGTCCTGTTCTAACACTCTATAGATGTTTAGGTATAGAATTGTAAGTTGCAACTAGTTTTCTTTTTATGCTTTCATGTTACTGTTGAAAAGTCAGAAGCCTTTCTGTTTCCTAATACTGGTTATGCTGCTATTTTGCCCCCCTCTGGAAATATGTACTGTCTTTTTACCACCAAATGTTCTAAGATTCACAAGAATATACCTCAGAGAGGGTTAAGCACTTAATGAACTCTTTCAATCTGGTAACATGTATCTTTCAGTTGTAGGAAAGTTTCTTGAATTTTTTTTTTATTTTCATCCTTCCCTTTTTTCCTTCTTTCCTATGGAACTTCTATTATTCAATTGTTTGAGGACCTGGATGATCCAACATTTTTTTTTCATCTCTTTGGTTTCTTCTACTTTGAGAAATGTCTTCAAATTCATTTCAGGGGCCATCTATAAAACTTTCAGCAATGTTGGCTGTGTTCTATATCTGAGCTGTCCACAAACTTAGCTCTTAGCTACATGTGGTTGTGAGCGTTTGAAATACAACGAGTGCAAATGTCGGGTTAGATTGTAATTTTTTAAAATTTAAGTAATTTAACTATAATGGCCAATGGCAACCACACTATGTGTGTTTTCGGTTTTCAATTTTTAACAGTTCTGTTCAGTTTTCTCCCTGAATCTTCTATTTCTATAGACTTCATTTGGGATTGATGGATGCAATAGCCTCATCTTTCTCTGAGGATGTGATTTTCTATGTTGTTTTTAAGTCTTGAATAATTTCTGTTTTTTCCAAGATTCCTCCTCTGTTTGTGTTTCATCATATGTCTGGTAATTATTGGTGGTTTGCTCACTGTCAAGAGTGGGGCATTTAAACCTGGGTTACAAACTCTGAACTTGTGAGTTTCACTATTATGTTGGTGGGAAGGCTGGTAGAGAAACCCTGATGTCAGTATCTTCAAGCATTCTCTTTTTGGAAGGCTAGATGGCCTCAGTAAAAAGTTTTCCAACCTCTCACTTTAAGAGTAAAGTCTAGCTCTTTCAGTCTAGGGGCCAAATTGGGGAAGAATTTGAGGGTGATGTGAAATCTTAATCTCCCTCAGTGACAAAAGGCATCTAAATTCCTGCCAGTTTTAAGGAGGGTCTAGGGCTCCAATTTGCTTTCAGACACTCTGGTCCTCCTCTTACTAGCTCTTCTCTACCTTTGACCTCCAGTTATAGTCTTGCATTGTAGAATACTTAGAGGCCAGGAATTGTGCCCTTTGAAGATTTTGCTGTGTAAATATGGTTGTCCTCAGCTTTGTCACCGACACCTTGTGATTTTGTTTTCTTAGGTCTATAAAACCACACTGATCAGTTTTTTCAGCTTTCAAAATTTTGTTGCTCTTATCTCCTCTGCTAGTCTCCTAATCTTTGTGGGCTTAGGTCTTAAAACAAACAAAACACTTCCTATTTTTAATGTTTGTTCAAGAGGAGGAAATTTTAATACACATGTTCAGTCCACCATTTTAACTTGTAAATTCAAAAGTGTCCACTCATCCTGTAAGATCCAGGTGTTTTGGCAGGCATTCTCCTGACTTATTTGCTTTGAGCAGAATTAATTGTGTGTTCACTGCATTCAAAGTTATTTGGTGTGGTTCATGACAAACTGGATGCAACCCATTTGCTTATATATGCTTGTTTCCTAAAATAAAATATCAATCCTAAAATGTCAGGACAAAGTTCTGTCAACAGCACTTATCACAATATGCAAGAAGCACTTAGTGTTTGCTACATTCAGGAATAGGACTATATGATTAGGTTCCAAAAGGGTAGTGATGAGTTTTTTCAATATCAAAAACTTACTCAGATACGATTTCTACTGGCTAAAAAGGTTTAGTTCCTCTTTTCTGTTTCTTCACAAACTAAAACTAAAAACCTGTTAGCTTCTCCCCACCATGGAAACTGTTTATACAGCAGCTAGAACAATTTTTGTATTGATTGCCCCCTAGTGGCATTTCAAGAAACTAACTTCTTAGCTTGAGGTGATTAAGAAAGGATAGGTGGTACTGAGCCCATCAAAACTTCAACAGAATGCAACTCTCTATTTTCTTAATTTTCCCAGTTGAGCATGCATGATTTTTATGATCAAAGAAAAGCTATAATTTTCAAAATAATTTGATGTGTCTGACAGAGTGTAAGAACATTAAGAAGTTGAACAAAAGTACAAATATAAATTATGTGTTTTCAAAATATAAGCTCTAATATTTACATTCTTTTTCTTATTTCTCAACTTGACTCAGTTGAATACAAATGAGTCATTTGTAATTAAAACAGTAAATGAATTTCTGAAGTTCTGTATAATAGAAAATCCATTTCATTTCTAAATCAAAAAAACTCATACTAGATTTCTTTTATTCAATTTCAAAACTAAACCGGAACTATCCAATATGTAGGGTTAAGCATGTTCATATAAACATATTTAAGCATGTTCAGGATGACATATTGATTTATACTTCTGTTTGTATTTATACACAGATGATTTATACATTTGTGTTTCTAAGCAATTATAAAGTTCCATGAAAGAAACTATAAGAACAAGGAGTTATTTAACTAAAAAACATATCATACATGCATATATTTATATCAAAAGTGAATTAAGAACCTTCCTGGTGGCACAAGGGGTTAAGTTGCAGCACACTGAAGCTATCTGCAGTCACAGCAGCAGGAGTTTGATCCCCAGCCAGGAGATAACCCATGTGGCAGGGCAGACCACTCCTGTCTCACCTGCTGTTCCCTCAGCAGTGTATTTCAGTAGATCTGCCTGTTCCACTCTCCACCCTGTGTCTGGTAAATCCTCTCACTCCCCTCAACTTTGGCCTGAACCCAGTTCTTGTATGCATCAGTAAATAAATCTTTTTTTTGAAGTGAATTAAAATGTTTAAATTTCAAATGCTCTATGTAGCAAAGGATATGCTGGGATGCAAAGGAAACCATCTGTGTCTTCTCTGGGTTTTCCTAGGCTGGAAAATATTCAAACATGTATCAGATAGGTAAGAGAAGAAGTAAAAAAAAGAATAAAAATTAAAAGATTAATAATGACATATATACCTTCTATATCCATAGGAAAGACCAGCATGACCGATTAACCATATGGCTTCAGATGCATCTTAAATAGCTTAGCTAAGGGAGGTTGGGGAACAGAGGGAGAAAAGAGACGCATTAGAAAGTTTACCAAGGAAGACACAGTAATCAAAGATATGAACATTTAAGTTTGGCTTTCTATTTTGAAAACTGATAAAGAGATTAGATCTTTCCATTACAGTGAGGGAGCACCCTCACAAAGAGAACTTGACATATAAATGTCTTTTTCAAAAAAACCTACACTCGGCCTTCAGAGCCCCTCCCATGAAATTAAACTTTTGCCAAATACATATTTTGGGGTGGCAGGTTTTTGCACCTCTGCAATGTCAAGCAAATATAAGAAAAAGGGATATTATCAGGTGGGAGTCACAGAAGACAAAAATGGAAGGAAGAAATACTCTTCTCTCCTCCCCAGGCCCCCAAGAACAAAAACAGTGTTTACCACTGTTGAAGTTAACCAGTTTAGGTCCAGAGTCTTTTCATTTCCTCATCAACTGGAATTGGTCACTTCTATGGGCCACAGACTATCTTTTCATCCTTATTGTTTTCCATATATGCAGTCTTTTCTTTTTTTTAAATTTATTTATGCATAGAAGAACCAGGGTATAGGCCAGAGAGGATTCACCAGAGATGGGGAACAGAACAGGCAGGCTGACTTAAACATACTCCTGAGGAGAGCAGCAGGTGCAGTAGGAAAGGTCTGCTGCAGCATGGAGGTCACCTCCCTGGCTGGGGATCAAACTCATGCTGCAGTGTCTGCAGATGCTTCATAATATGGGACTTAACCACTTGTGTCACAAAGGAGGCCCCCATATAGGCAGTCTTATTGAGGTTCTTCTGCTCCTGATCCTACCATTTTATACTGTGCATGACAATGAAAAGGGAAAAACCTAGAGTAGAATGGATGATCTAGTTGATGGGTACCTGTGTAATTAGAATGCAGGACACACAGAGAGAAACATTATAAACAGGATTTATTTACATAAAGAGTGAGAAAAGAAAGAACTGAGAGAGAACAAAAATAAAATAAAGGGAGTGCAGTTAGAAGATGGAGAGCCAGGCCAAGTTTCTGACAAGCAAGAACTTTATTGCACTCCCAGGCGAAGTTCACTGACCCCACAGGATGGAGGTCAATGAAGTAGTGCCCTAGTTGAGCAGGGAAGGAGTTTTTATAGGTTTAGAGAGAGAGGGTCGGGACAGAGAATGAGGAACCTGGGGGTCAGGGTAGAGAATGGGGAATTTGGGGGTCGGGATAGAGAATGCAGAACTATAGGGTGGGGGTATCAGATAGTGCCATCTCGTGGTTGGAAAATGTTGATATCTCGTAGTCAGGAGACATGACTTGGGTGGTGGCTCCA
Source organism: Galemys pyrenaicus (assembly GCA_019455555.1). Lineage (NCBI taxonomy): Eukaryota > Metazoa > Chordata > Mammalia > Eulipotyphla > Talpidae > Galemys > Galemys pyrenaicus. Next base: position 1,872,743 of record JAGFMF010011929.1, on the reverse strand, counting down.
TGTGCCCCCTTTCTCCTTTCAGGGAGCTTTTGGGTTGATGCTCCAGAGCCTGTCTAATATCCCTTCCTCTCTCTACACCCCCTCCTCACCTTCTCCCCACTTTGCAATAGGCTGTAGGTTGCAGAGCTCTATCCCAATCCCGAGTGCTTAGAGAGGCAACACTGACTCCTTTCTACCACACAGGATGTTCCTACAATGGTTAGAGCAAATAATTTGCATTTTGGTGTATAAATAACTAGACCAAGAAGAGCCCCACCTAAGCTGAGGGAGAGGATTACAAATCATCCCTTGATCAAAGACCTTGAACTGGATACATCAGCTGAATGGACTTAAGGTTTACCAATAAGGGCAAAGAAAAAAGGGAAGGTTGGTGGCGCAAGGAGTTGAGCACCGCACTATGGTGCTTTCACGACCACTGATATGCGGGTTCGATTCCCGGCCAAGGAGGGGATCCACATGGTGCAGCAGATTTCTCCTGCCTCGCCTGCTCCTCCCCTCAGCAGTGTATTTCTTAGATCTACCTGTTCTGCTCCCTGCTCTATCTCTGGTTAATTCTCTCTGTCTCTCACACACATACACACACCCCTACCCTGGCCTGTGGCCCAGCTCTGTGGGCATAAAAATGAATTTGTATTTTCAAATTTGTATTTACAAAATTCATAAAAACAAAATTCATAAAAATGAATTTGTAAAAATAAATATGCATTTGCATGCATAAAAATGAATAAAATATTTTTTAAAAAAAGAAAAAAGGGAAGGGCACCATACCTAGTATAAGAATTTGCACGTATATACAACATAGGCTACATATAAACACTATGTGATTAATAATCTATCTTCTTTGAACTAAAACTCTTGCTTAGGACTGAAAGTCCTGCTCAGTGATGCCATCAGATATCATGGACAATGACATCATCAGGAAAACAGGATGCTTTTCCCAGGCCCAGGAAAACAGGATCTACCTGAGTCAAGATAATCAAGGAGGTGACAACAAACTCTTGAGACATGAGGAAGACCAGAACATCAATTGTGACAGGCAGTTGTGGTGGGAGGTTCACTTATGGCAACCTGTCTTATTCAGTTCACTAGAAAAAGGCCAGCTGGAGAATGGGTTTTTAAGGTAAAATATTCTTGTTTTTCAGATCATCGGTTTTCTGACAATAAAGCACATGTTATAGATTTAATTCCTGAAGACAGCTTGATCTTGAACTTCTATCCTTCAGAATTATGACAAAGTAAAATTTTTGTTTTAATAATCTGGTCTGGGATACTGTAGTTCCAGGAAGTTGCACAGAGTAAGTTCTTGATTCTGGCAGATGGGGTAAAGAAGGAGTCCTGGAGCCCTCAGGCTTCTTTATACTTTTATTATCAGAGGTGACCAGGTACACGGCAGGCATGGAGGCCGGGGGGCCAGGAGACTGGCAGGCCTCTGTAGGGTTAGAGAAATCAGGTCTTTCCACCCTCCCACCACTGTGATAATCGACACCTGCAGTGCTGCGAGCACTCCTAGGTGGGCATGCGCAAGTGGGCGCACCTGAGTTGGACACGGGCTTAAATGGGCAGCATCATGAGGCCGCCAGGACCAACAGTACTGACCAATGCGAACAGCGGCAACAAAGCAGCCGAGAGGGTGAGATGCGCCGGGGGCTGGGAGGCCTGCCAGCCTCCCGGCCCCCCAGCACCCATGCCTGCCATGTACCTGATGCCACCTCTGATGTAGAGATTAATAAAAGCATGAAAAGCCAACTAGGGCTCCAAGACTCCTCCCTTTCCTTGACCTGTCTGCCCAGAACCATCCCAAACTTGCATCCATATGCCTTCCTGCCGCTACAACCTCCTAGCCCCCGGTATATCTTCACTCTCTGGGCTCTCTAACCTCTCATCTCTGCTTCTACTGCTGCTGCTTCTTCTATTGTTCTCTGCTATTCTAGTTCTGTTCTGCTGGCATCCTCGTGATGCTACCCTTATATAACTGTTTCCAAGCCCAGGTGCACCCACTTGCACACACCCACCCAGGCAAGCGTGCAGAATCTCAGGTGTCCATCATTACACCAATGGCAGGTTGTGGAAAAGCCTGATACTTTTCTCTAACCCTATAGATACTTTGTCATGGAAGCCCCAGCAAACTAAAGCACCATATATCTTAATGATGGAAGCTTAGCAAAATTTAGGATAGAGGGTCTTACAAGGTCAAACACCAGAGGTGGGAGTAAGGGCAATTAGTGAATCTTAAACTAAGCGGGTTATGGACATTTCCAGGAATCTGAGTAGAGTCAAAAAAAACTATCAGAAGTGGGGGGGGGGGGCAGCGAGGGTTATTAATCACAGAAGATCAACCCAATCTGATTCCAAGGTGATAATTTCCATGATAATTTTATCAAAGAACACTACAAAAAAAACACCCCTTGCTCTGGCAAAAGACAGCTCTTCTAGCCATCAAATCTATGCAGGCGTTCTTTTCTTACACTTTTCAAAAATGCAGCTCTTGTCTTTTCATTGTGTCTATGCAGATGTTTCTTTCCTTTTTTCCCTTTCCCCAATAAACTTGCTGTGTGCTGATAAATGAGAATGCCTGAATTTTCTTAGAAACTTCTGAAATTCCTTAGAAATTTCTAAGAATTTTCTTAGAGCACCCAAGACCAAGAACCCAACACACTGAACCCCAACATCAATATTGTAGAAATGATAATGTAATTTGTAGGGTCAGAGAAATCAAGTCTTTCCACTCTCTTGCCACTGGTATAATGATGGACACCTGCAGTGCTGTGCGCATGCCTGAGTGGGCATGCGCAAGTGGGCGCACCTGAGTTTGGACACGGGCTTATATGGGCAGCGTCATGAGAACGCCAGTACCAACCAGCAGCAGCAGCGGCAGCGACTGCAGCAAAGCAGCCGAGAGGGTGAGATGCGCCGGGGGCTGGGAGGCCTGCCAGCCTCGGCACCCATGCCTGCCATGTACCTGGCCACCTCTGACAATAAAAAGCATAAAAGCCACCGAGGGCTCCAAGACTCCTTCCTTTACCCCCCATCTGCTAGAACCATCCAGAAATTGCTCTGTGCCCTTCCTGGCACTACATAACTTCATAACTCATTAACTACCACCTTCTCTCATAAATCCTAGTGATTCCAGAATTAAGAAAACATGGATTTCAGAAATGAACATTCACCACTACAACAAAGGAAGAAAATCCTTGGGAATCTGAAGACTGTCCCGAAAAGGTATGGGGGGTGGGGTGTATGGCTTTAATTGACAGGTGTGTGGAGGGGAAGGAGTGGATGGGAGGGGTTGGGCCTGGGTGGGGTGGTGCTCAGCCTAGAGTAGTGGGCAAGCAAAACAGTCATGAGAAGGTCTGCAGAAAGTAGTAATCAGTAGCAACATCCCAGGCCTGCCTATGCCTTATACTAGGACAAGCACTAGAGCATTTGGTAAGGGAGCGAAGTTAATGAAAACAGGAACAGATTGCACAGCTCCCCTTAGGCATTAACCTCTTAACTCCAACTTCTAGGGCTGGTAGATTATGAACTGGGGAGTTAGTCTCTCAAAGCTACTTCTTCTGGAAATATTAAAGGTAAAATTCTGAACAGAGGAGCTGATTGATGGGAGAGGGCACAAATGAGTGTGGTTAGTATTCATTCCTTGGAGACTGAGCACACAGGTCTCTTTCTCAAATTCACCTGGAAGATCACAGGTCTCCTCCCAACTGATATTACCAGACACTCTCATGAGCACATGTGCTTTCATGCCAAAATAACCTGGTGCCTTGGAGGAGCAAGGGCACCATGAAATGTAGACAACAAACTGAAGTATTCATACGAACAAAATCAGAATTGTTAAAGTGAATGAACCAGGAATTCAAAGTAGGCATGATGAATATACTTAAGGTGAGAAAGGAAGTATATTAATAAATAAAAAATCATTAAAAAGTAAATGGTACAAGAGGTTATGTCTCAGCACTATGAAGCTATCGCCAGCCACTGCAACATGAGTTCAGTCCCTGGTCAGAGAGCTGACCCATATGGTTCAGCAGACATCTCCTGTCCGACCTCCTGCTCCCTTCAGTAGTGTGTTTCAGTAGTTCCACCTGTTCTGCTCCTCTGTCTCTGGTGAATCCTCTCAACCCCACCCCCATGCACACACCTCTGGCCTACACCCCAATTGTATGCATAAATAAATAAAAATAAATGTTTAAAACAAAAGTAAAAATTTAAGGTATGAAAAATGAAACTTTGCATGAGGGAAATGGTACAGATCTAGCCTCAGCAAGTGGAGTTGCTTCTGGAAAGACTTGGCAGTCATGAAAGAGAGCCTGGGACAGAGGGTCTCTTGTTAAATTCTCAAGGTTTTAAAAAAATCCACAAACTGATAAAATGGTTTTCTTTGATACTCCTATTGGCTTATTCAAGTTCCTGACTAACCAGTATAATACCTTAAATGTGACTAATCAGTATATCCCAAATGTGTGCATACAATCAGTTTCCAAGCTCTCAAAGACCTTCCTCTTTTTTTTTTTTTTTTTTTAGATTTTACTTATTTATGCATAAAGAGCTAACGAGCAGAGATAGAGTCAAGAGAAGAACAGGCATATCTACTGAAATGCACTACTGAGGGGAGCAGCAGGCGAAACAGGGGAGGTCTGCTTTGTTATGTGGGTTAGCTCCCTGGTCAGGGATCAACATGCCACAGGATGCCACAGTGACTTCCTTGCACTGAGACTTTAACCCCTGCACCAGCAGGGAGGCCCTCTTCTCTGTCTTTTCAAGTCAGTTTTTGCCTTTGTTTTTTTAACAAAAGTCTAATGACTGCCTTCTTCCTGTGACTAAATTCCTGAAGAAAACATAAGTGAAATTCCCTGAATCATTCTTTTACTGAATAGAGGTAAAATACAACAAATGGGGATGGCAGGAATGAAAAGGCAGAAACAACTGAAGAATTAAGAATTTGTAAAACCTGATTGAGAAGCATTCTCAGAAGGTAGCAGGAAAGAAAAAAATGAAGATATGGAAAATATAAAAGGAAGAATAAGAGATAAGGAGGATATGGAGGCCAGAAACATAATGCCAACATCCAGATTACAATTGTTGGCGGGGGGGGAACCCTAAATAAATTACACAAATAGGTTATGAACTTCAACCCCCATTCCAGACCTACAAAATCCAAAAACTACAAATCCCATAAGGTCACTATCGAAGAGCAGATCACTGGGACCTGAGGGTGGAGTTAAGCAGCCAGGCTGGGTATAAAAGCAAACATGTGGGCCTTGGGGGCTCTCTCTCTTTTCCTTGGGAGTCAGCTTTCAGTGTGCCATTGGGTTCCAGCTCCGAGAAACTGGCAAAACATTTACAGATCTGTATCCCTCTCTTCCCTTTGTGTTATTCACTACGCTATTTTCCCTTCTCTTGTAAATAAAACCCTTTATTAACCTGTATTGTGTGTACCTGCAGTTGGGGCATTGTAAGTGCCATTCGAACATGCGAGTAAGGACCCAGTCAGGCAAACTCATTTTATATTAGGGTTGCCCTGTAACACTATCCAGATAGGAGAAAAAGATTTGAGAAGATAAAAGAAATAATGGAGAGCCTCACTGGTGGTGCAAGGGGTTAAGTCTCAGCACTATGAAGCTATCTTCAGCCACTGCAGCATGAATTTGAGCCCTGGCCAGGGAGCTAATCCACATGGCCCAGCAGACCTCTCCTGTCTCATCTGCTGCTCCCCTCAGCAGTGTACTACAGTCAATCTGCCTGTTGTGCTCCCCACTCTGTCTCTGGTGAATCCTCTCATCCCTTTCACCTCTGACCTGTACCCCAGTTCTTCTATGCATAGATAAATCTTTTTTAAAAAAGAAATAACGGAAGTAAATTTTCCTAAATTAAGGAAAAATCAAAGACCTTAGATTGAAATGAGTCACAAAGAACCAGACAAAAAAAGGAAATCACAACATAGATGTCAGCATCAGACTTTCAAAGCAACCTTAGATACATGAAGGAAATAAAGTAATATCTTTTCATTTTTAAAAGAAAAGGCACCGGAGTCTGAAGAAAACATTATAGTGAAGAGAAGTTTTATATGCAATTCGCATGCGATCTGTACATGTACCATTAACATTAATGATACCATAATTTCAGGTTTTCAGGCCTAGTCTCCCAGTCAGGAATGGACCCCATGCTGCAGTGGTAGTGACTCCCAGCCACTAGACCACCACGGGCTGGTGTCTCATGAAGCCGTAGAAGGAACTCCGCAGATGCTCTAGCAAGCAAGAAAAGGCAGATTTGTTTAGAAAAAGTTTATTGAGGAGAGAAGGAACAGAAATAAAGTGGGACCACCAGGCCAGTGGAACTAGGCCAGGGAGGGGCAAGGGAGCCAAAGTGGAGTCAAGCCTCAGGGAATATATCCCTTCTTTCCCTAATTATTCTAAAGCTCTACTAGTTTCTTTGTGATTAGTTAGTTCTCGTTGGTCTCACTTAATCTACTACAGCACTTGGAATCTTCCTACATTACATCCCTTTTCTCTCCTTTGCTCTTGAATGTTCATTTTTTAAAAAAACATTTTTTCAGGTTTTTTTTTTTAAGATTTTTATTTATGCGTACAAGAGCTGGGGTACAGGCCAGAGTCAAGGGAGGTAAGAGGATTCACCAGAAACAGAGTGGGGAGCAGAACAGGCAGACAGACCGAAATACATTGCTGAGGGGAGCACTGGGTGAAGTAGGAAAGGTCTGCTGCACCACGCGGTTACCTCCCTGGCTGGGGATCGAACTCACAATGATGCACAGTGGATGCTTCACAGTGCGGTGCTCAACCCACTGTGCCACCAGGGAGACCCTTGAATGTCCTTTTGCCCCTAGTCATAGGGCGCTAACCAGCTCCCTTTGGAATTTTGTATTTCCCATCTCTGGATCTTCCCTTATCCCTTTTGTTGCCCGTATCTCTGAAGCTTAACTTTTCCTGGGCCCCACCTATACTGTCCTTGAAGCTACCTATTTATCCTAAGTTGCCCTACTTGATCTAGGATTCATTAACATGTAACGAATTCTTCTGGCCAATGCAATTAGGAAAGAAAAAGCTATAGGGCCTCCCTGGTGGCTCAGTGGATTGAGCACAGCACTGTGGAGCTTCCACAGCCACTGCAGAATGAGTTTGATGCCCTCTAGCCAGAGAGGGGACTCTCATGGTGCAGCAGACCCTCCTGCCTCGCACACTGCTCCCCTCAGCAGTGTGTTTTAGTAGATCTGCCTGTTCTGCTCCCCACTCTGTCTCTGATGAATCCTCTCCCCCCTCCCCCCATCCAGCCTCTGGCCTGTACCCCAGCTCTTGTATGCATAAAAAAATCTTTTAAAAAAAGCTATAAGCTCTGTAAGGAAAGGAAAGATAAAACTAAAACATTTGTACAAATATCTGTCTTAGAAATAAACCAAGAGAATAGAAAAAGCTATTAAAATTCATAAGAAGTTTAGGAATTAAGTCAAGTGTATTTTTCTCACTACAAATAATATAAATTAAAAACAGTATATAATTCACAATAATGTAAACTAATATACCATTAATAATAGCAACAAAAACTACGTTTCTAGGAATTAACCAAAAATGTAAAAGACATCTATGGAGAAAATTATAAAAATTTAAAGACACAGAAGATGATCTGAAAATAGTTACACTTTTTTTACATCATTTTTAATAGGATGCCTCAAAATTAATATGTCAAATTCTACTCTGATAATGTGAATTTAATTTTAATCACATTTTTTCTCAAATTTCTATAAATTTTATCCAACAATGTGTGTGAAAGACCAAAAATTCATAAATAGTCAAGTTGGAAAAATAGTCAAGGGGGAAAGGTAGTCCTGAAAACCCATTTTAGGGTTTGTTTAGGGTTGCCCTGTAACAAAATCTTGAAAACAATGAGTAAAGAGGAAGAGTTTGCTTTATAAGATATTAAGACAAATTGCAGATCCCAGCACCAAACACAAGCTGTTTTGGGTGTAAGAACAGATACCACAGACAATAATCAGAACAGGGTCCCTAGCTGCACACCTAAACATATAAAACTAACATAACATGAGGCACTAGGAAGGAAGCCTTAGGAAACCTACTTTGGTTTTTTTTTTCTTTTAAAGATTTATTTCTTTATGCTTACAAGAGTTAGGGTACAGGCTAGAATTGAGGGAGATGAGAAGATTCACCCGAGACAAAGTGGGGAGCAGAACAGGCAGACTGACTGAAGTACACTGCTGAGAGTGATACCATAACTTCTTGACGTAGGCCTCAAAGGGAGCAGCAGGTAAGGGAGGAGAGAGCTACTGTGCCATGTAAGTCACTTCCCTGGCCAGGGATGAACTCCAGCTGCTGTGCAGTCGTTGCTTCACAATGTGGTGTTCAACCCGCTGAGCCAACAGGGAGGCCCAGGGAACTTACTTTGGAAAAAATAGCTGTCAACTCTACAAAGGTGATGTATTTAATTCAGCCTAGAACAATTTACAAACCAAGGTATCTAAGTGATGGAGGATAAAGAATGCAGGAGACACCACAAGGTTAGGGGTAGAAGGGATTAGCATAAAACATTAACCAAGACCCTTAGGGGGTCTAAGCCCAGATTAAGAAATCCAACACCCAGAAAGGGATCAGACTGCTATAGAGAGTGTCAAGAGCACAAACATGAAGGTGAAGGAATAAACCATCCACCCACAGAGATGAGCCTCCCCCTACAAAAAGATGATAAAAACCTAAAGTTGCCCCGCAACGGGGCAGCCCTCTTTCTGCCCACCTGTGACTATGCAGGCGCTTCTCTCCACCAGCTCTCGTCTCTGCAAGGCAGCAGCCTCCCTGCATGCCCATGACTGGCATCACGCTGGGGCTTCTCTTCACTGACCTCCCTCAGTGAAGGCAGCTCTCCTTAAGGCCACCTGCCTGCAACCATGCAGGCCTCAGCAAACCTGCTCCTCTCAGGGCAGCTCTTTCTGCCCGCTTGTGTCTTTTACTTTCCTGTCCCTTTTCTGATAAAACTGCTCTTAAAAATATCTACGTCTCTGCCTCTTGGAGAAACTCGCCTGGGAACTCCTGTGTGCTGCTGTACAGGGGGCTCTGGTGAAACCTTTCCCAGCGTGAACCCAAAAACCCCACACTCAAAAATGCCATCATAACAATACACATATGTCTATCACATGGGACTGATGCAGGGACACTAGCTCGAAAGAAGGCAGGGGATTTTTCTACTGGATAGAATAAGAAAAGCAATTCTAAAACCTCTTTTTGAGGCTGTACCATACATGAACATGATGTCTTGTGTCTTTTTGGTATCAAACTAGACATTTTTTTTTCTTATGCAGAGGCACTAACTAGTATCACCCTCCATATTATGTGGCAAGTGAACATTTAGGTGTTCCTCATGTTGACAAGACATATGAAAAGAAACCATGGAACGCTAGTCATTTCTCCAACACTCCAGAGGACTTCTCAGTTCTGGGTCTCCTGTGCTTGCTCTGCTTGACAGTCTCTTCCCCCAGATACCGTTTGCTCCTTCCCCTCCTTAGGTCTTCCCACAAATGGTACACCATCAGAGAAGCCTTCAGTAACCACTCTATTTAAAAATTGCAATTCCCTTCCCCATGTGAGCACACCCTTCATTCACCTTACTTGCTTATTTTTTTTCTCCACGCAGTGACTGTTTTGTTTCTTGTCTGCACTCCATTTCTTGAATATAGTCTCTAGTGTTCATTCTTGGCACATATAAGGTGCTCCATTAACATTTGCTGGTTATTGTATCTTAGAATTCCCCTTAACACAGGTAACAGTACTGAAGTATACATCATTTTCAGAGCAAATAAATGATCCCTTCTTGATTGTGAATCTTCTTTACCTGAGTGCAGACACATGTATTAAACCAAAAAGTTCAAGTAGAACAATTTATAACTAGCACTAATATTTTTGTATCGGGGATTCTGATAGTGTTCACTGAGTCATTTCTTTGAGGGAAAAATATTTCTAAGGGAAAGAGGTGAGAGGAGCAGTTCTAAATTTCTCTGCAATTGTGTGTCAGGACTCAAAAGTCTTATTTGTGATGATCTTGGCCTCCTTTCTAAGAATTTGAACTGAACAAATCCTAACAAAAAGAGATTATCAGTTCAGGAGTTATGGCCTAGAAATCTTGATAATTTCGGGCCTTTAAAACTTTGAAAGTGGTTTACCAGAACCTTGAAAGTTTAAGAAAATGTGAAACATTTTGCTAAGGTTAAAATTCCCCTGTCTCTTTGGTAACGTTGATGGAAGCATTGACTATGATGGTATCCCAGACCCGCTGGCTTCTAGCGCCAGGACAGCTGCAGCTCGGAGGTGCGTGACTCCAATCGCATTTCGTTCCCGCGCGCGCTTCGGCTCCCGTCATTTTCCCTCCCCTAGTGGCCCGAAGCACCGGCGTTCCGCGCGCACCGTTCACTGCGCCTGCGCGGCGTGTGGACGCCACACGCTCCCGGAAGTGGGAGGTGTCCTCTGGAGTTTGTGTGGCCGCCGCCGCGGGAACGCGAGACCGGTAATTTTTTAAGGGAGAAAGGCTAGGCTTTCGGGCTTGGTCCAGAGTGAGTGTGTGTCGGGCGCCAGCAACTCCCTGCATACGTGACACCTGGCATGGAGGATGGGCAGAGCAAACAGCCTGGCGGAGAGGCCGTGGCTCCTGCGCGACTGCAGACGCCGCTCTCGGAGTGTGGGGAGGAGTCGCAGCCTCAGAATCCCGAGGTGAGGAGACCGCCCGAACCCCGCTGTCGGGCCGCGCAGCTCCGGTCGCCTGGGTGCCCGTTTCTTTCAGGGTGTTGCTTCCAGTCCGCACTCTGCGTGCCCTTTGACTCCAACCCTGACCGCTTCACCTGGTCCCCAGCTCTGGGAGCCTTTACTTGGAGTGGTCAGGTCCTTGAGCTCCGTCGTGATGAGAATAAATAATAAAAAGTGTGAATTGTGGTTTTGTAAGTTCGGAGTGGGAATTTTGCTTTATACATTCTCTGCACGCTGTTGCTAGTGTCAGGCTAGCCCTTACCTATAATTGGTAGGTTCTATTTTTTTTTTAAATCGCACCATATGCCTTAGGTGTGCCCCTTCATACTATCTTTAAGCCCGTTGCCTCCCAACAAACGATTGTGCCTATTTTGTGGCGCTTCATCCCTGATTTTTGCCCATTTACTACTTATGTAAACATAGTATATGCCTAGTTTTCTGAACAATTTTGACACCTCACTGGTAGATCATAGTTACAGAGAAAAAATTGTAAAAAAGAGGTCTTAAAACTTCTTCGTCTTAATATAATTGTTGACCGGAGCTGTATATTGTCACTAATTAATACCAGTATTGGTCACTTTTTATTTAATAACAAGTGTTGATCACCTTTCAGTAAGTTTCCTAGCTCTTGCTTCTTCCATCTGCAATCAGTTGTCTACACAGCAGCTTGATCTGAAGTAAGACCGAGCTTTTCTCCTCCTTAGCCTTCAGTTTGCCGCCCACTGGCCCTGTTTCCATTGCTAATGGCATCTCTAACAGTTCTTTGCTCCCAGTCCCTAGGCTTCTTTGATGCTTTTAGGATGGGTATTCTTTCTTGTTAAGGATCTTTCTATTCCTTTTGCCCTGAATATTCTTCTGGATTTTTGCAGTTTTCTCACTTTCCTTAAAGAACCCATTTTAAATAATATCTCTTCAGTTTCCCTTCTCTCTAAAGATCACTCTAGCTCACCTCTGTTTTCATTCTGAGATACTGTCAGTAGCATTATCATGTCAGTTTCAAAAGAATTTTTTAAAGTTTATGTTAATAAGTGAAATGTGAGTATATTTTATTATATTTGAAAGTCTTAAAACTTTAAAATATACGACAACTTAAGGCATATGTCTGTGTCCCAAATTGGTTTTAATTGTTTAAAACCTATTGTTGATGTTTTTTTTCGGTCTCAAACAGAATTTTTTGTTGGAATTCTAAATTTCCATTTTTAATGTCAATTGTTTTTGTAAGCTAATGTTGCATTTTGTGTGTGTTAATAAGTAGGTTCAAATTTAATCCAAAGTCTTCCTTTGGAGGAATTTTTATCAAGTTAAATTATACTTTTAGGTTTCTTTTAATGTGCAGTTACAGAGGGTTTTATATTTTTATTTTTTAAAGATGTATTTATGCACACAAGAACTGGGGTACAGTCCAGAGGTGGGGGCGGGAGGGGCAGTGAGAGGATTCACCAGAGACAGAGTGGGAAACAGGCAGATGGACGGAAACACACTGCTGAAGGGAGAAGCCTGCAAACAGGAGGGGTCTGCTGTGCCATGCGGGTCCCCTCCCTGGCCAGAGACAGGGATTGAACTCGAAGTGGCTGTGTTTTGCTTCACAGTGCCCTTGCTTAACTCATTGAGCCACCAGGGAGGCCCCCAGAGGGTTTTAAAATAATAAGTAATGCACAGGTTTTTGGAAATAAAGGAAACATTTCTAAAACAACCTTTTTCAAAGTGGTCTTGCCATAGAAAATTTTTCTTTTGATTAAGTTACTTTCTAACTTTTTATTAAACATACTTTTTATTTACTTTGAAACAACAAATTGTATTTATTTTAAAAAGTTCTGAGAATCAAGCTATTAGAACAAGAAAACAGTTCTCATTACTGAAAAGGAAAACAATTTTGGAATACCTGTCTTTGTAAAGAAGATATGTAATTTTAAGTTCAACAATGCTTTTAAGTACTTTGTCACATAGGTTCTGGCCCAAATATCTGTTGCTAACTACATCTCATAGTAAATCTTTTGGGGCATAAGATTTTCTGTAGTCATTTCCCATTATGTAAAGATTCTCTTATTTGGATAATATATACAAACCATACAGACATTTACTTTGACATGGAAGGTGAAAAATATCACAATATTGTCAAGGTATTTCTTTCCTTACTGTGGAGTCTAACCCCATTTACTATATATGGCTGGTACTGTATGTGACAGATAACACAGAAATGGAGGAGGATGCCATTGTCCATCATTGTACTATTAAATAAACTAATTTTGTAGTTTTTGTAGGTTAATACATGTAGGGTTTTTAATATTTTCTTCCTTCCCTTTTGTGTATTGACTTGAGAATTATTTGGAAACCATTAATCTAGACCTGAAATTTGGAAAGACACTCTGGTCACTGAGAATGGGACCTTGACTGTAACTCAAACTTGACGGAAAGATGAGCCTAGAGTTGAACCTTGAGAGGAAGCAGATCTCTCTTTATAGAAATCATTCTTAATAACCTAGCTGGCAGAGTCCAAGAGTTACTTGTGGGTAATTTTTGTAGCTACAGTTTTAGATAAGAATTAAGGAAATGAATCAAAGAGAGAATTTAACCAGAGTGAAAATTTGCTTCAGTTAACCAGGACATCTGTTTTGATAGATAAACTGTTATTTGTTATTAACCTAATTTTAGTCTTCCATCAAAGATGAAGTTTAAAATACAAAGTAAGTTCAGAGACAAAGGATATATTGTCCTGTTAAATTGGAATGATAAAGTAACAGGTGTCAGAAATTTAAAATGTTTTGGAGAGCTGATTGTTTTCTTTTTCTAGGTCAGTGTAATAAAGAGTATACATTTGTTAGCAGGGAGCACCAAGATAGTTATTCCTTAATTTATGGACATTTCATATTTTAAACGTACTGACCTCTTCCTCAAAGCCGATAAAATAGTAATTCCTGAGTATTTTAGCATAGCGTTACTTTTCTGGTAAACGTGTGTTATATTAAGACCTGAAAGTAGAAAAGAGTCCCTGAATCATCAGGATTAGTTTTAATTTAGGAACTGAATCAGGGACTGTGAGCCTGTCTGTGGTTATCCATTTTTTTTTTTTTTAAGACTGATTTTTTTTAAAGACATACAAGAACTGGGGTCTGGGCCAGAAATTTGGTGGGTGAGAGGATTCATCGAGACAGTGGGGCGAACAGGTGGATTGACTGAAATACACTGCTGAGGGAAACAGCAGGCAAGACAGGAGAAATCTGCTGAACTATGTGAGTTAGCTCCCTGGCTAGGGATCTGAGCCAGGGTGGCTGGTGATAGCTTGATTATTCTTGGTGAAGCCCTGGTTATTCTTAATTTGTAATTGCAGTTCATATGGGGCCGGTGAAGCAGAGTATGACTGAATTAACAAGCTTTAATATGGATTAGTAGTAATTACTGAAGTATTTGGGGGAGTTCTGGAACATACCTAAATTATAATATTGCATGTGGAACATTTAGTTATTCCGGACTACCTGGGAATGATCAGAATTGGGTCATGTTGTAACACAAAGTTTTAGTTATGAGAAGAAAAAAAGTTTATAATAATTTTGGTTCTCCTGAATAATTAGTACATATGTAGCTTTTGTGTTTTGAAACTGAACATGTTTCCTTCTTTGCTTTGCACCCAAGGAAGTTTTTAACTAGTCTTCTAGTCCATTTTGTTTTTATATTGGACATTTTCTGTTAACTTTATATAGGGTTAGAGAAAAGTGATCAGACTTTTCCGTTCTCCCACAATTCGTGTCAATGATGGATACCTGCGGTCCCACACAAGTGCCTGATGTTGGGTACCCTTAAGTAGGGTGTGGGCATGTGCAAGTGGGCACACCTTGGCTGAAACAAGGCCTATAAGGACCTTGGTGTCAGTAGGACACCAGCAGGAAAAAGAACAGAAAGAAAGAGAGGTGAGAGAAAGGCAGAAGCAGCAGCAGTAGTAGCAGAGACACGAGAGACCAGATTGCCCAGAGAGTGAAGATGTGTCAGGGGCTAGGAAGCCTGCCAGCCTCCTGGCCCCCTGGCACCCCTGCCTGCTGTGTGCCTGGTTGCCTCTGAGACAAAGAGCAATCAATAAAAACCTAAAAAAGCCACTGAGGGCTCCAGGACCCTTCCTTGACCTGTCTGCTGTAATCATTGAAAACCTGTTCACACTTTGTGAACAGACAGTTAAAAAATTCTCAGAAGTCATTGATTTATAACATACTTAAATGTTGCAAAAGTTTATTTAAAATTGATTTGTCGGGCCTCCCCTGGTGGCGCAGTGGGTTAAGCAACGCACTACGAAGCAAATCGCAGCCACTGCAGCACGAGTTCGATCCCTGCTGCCGGCCAGGGGGCGGACCCACATGGTGCAGCAGACCTCTCCTGCTGTGCCCGCTGCTCCCCTCAGCAGTGTATTTCTGTTTATCTGCCTGTTCTGCTCCCCGCTCTCTGTGGTGAATCCTCTCACCCCCCTACACCTCTGGCCTGTACCCCAGTGCTTGTATGCATAAATAAATAAATCTTTAAAAAAAAAATTGATTTGTCATTTTTAGCATATTGTTACTGAAAAGATTTGTTCTTCAATGTGTAATTACAAGTAATTATTAATTGCCACAGTGGCTGTTATTAGGAGCCTAATATATATAACCTCATTTAATTCTTAGAATAGTCTTGCCCAAATTCTGTTTACCATTACCAAATACTATTTGAGATAATTATTATTTTACTTTATTTTATAGATAAGGAAACAAGATCAAAGGCTAGTAAGTAGCTACCCAGGATCATGCTGCTAGTAAATGGTCAACTGGAGTGCTAAGCTGTGGTGGTTGATTCCAACATCAGTTCTTTTTACTTAGCATTATTGCCTTTAAGGAACTTCATTACTCATAAAGCAGGATAAATAGTATTGGAAACATGTCTTCCTACACTTACTCCCTCAGTAGGCAGTATCCATTAAATGTGTAACATATGAAGAGGCCTTAGGAGTTTGAATCTTGAAAATGTTGAACTAATAGTAAACTGTGTTTATTTTTTGTTGTTTTTTTTTTTGGTGGAAAAAGCAACGATGTAGATTTGATGGTCAAGATACAAAAGGATCAAAGTTCATTACCTCCAGTACAAGTGATTTCAGTGACCCAGTTTACAAAGAGATTGCTATCACGAATGGTTGCATCAATAGGATGAGTAAGGAGGAACTCAGAGCTAAACTTTCAGAGTTCAAGCTTGAAACCAGGTAATTAAAAATATTTTTTTTAATTATATAAGTAACTCTTACTAGAAAATCTTGAAAACACTGAAAATTTAAAAATATTTTACTGTAAAGAAGTAACTTATTAACATTTCAAATAACTGTTATTTAATTCTTGTGAGATTCTTTGTATACAACTCTTGGTTAATTCCATCAGTTTTTTAGATGATAGATCAAGATAATTTGATTTGAAGTCTAAGACTGTATTGATCTACTAGCAATTATAGATGTATGTGTCTTACATATCAAGTGTGTTTTAAATTTGTTTTTAATTGTTTATTTGGTTCCTGGAAAATTATATCTTATTTTGAGAGTAAATATCTTTTTCTTTTGTCCACAAATTTTCATTATAAAGAGATTTCCTTTGAAGCCAGGTAATTTTAAGAAATTGTATTTTTTATGTTTTAATTCTGTTTAGTAAAAATATACATAATGATACTGTGCATTTATGTTTAAATGTATATTGAATGAGAAAACAGTGCAGCTTAGCCAGCTCTGTTTGTGGATGTGTTTTCAATGAAATGTACACATTAAGTTTTGATTTTTTAAAAATTTTATTTATTTATGCATACAAGAACTGGGGTACAGGCCAGAGGTGTTGGGGTGGGGGGGAGGTGAGATGATCCACTAGAGACAAAGTGGGGAACAGAACAGGCAGACAGACTGAAATACACTGCTGAGGGGAGCAGCAGGTGGGGCAGAAGAGGTCTGCTGCACCATGTGGGTCACCTCCCTGGCCAGCAGCAAGGATCGAACTCGTGCTGCAGTGGCTGCATTTTGCATCACAGTGTGTTGCTTAACCCATTGCACCACCAGGGAGGTCCCTACACATAAGTTTTTAATAACTTTTTGCAAAACAAAATCACTTTATTTTTCTTTGAGGCATGGGTCAAGGATGACCTTTGGAATCCAGGAAAACTTGAGTTTTTTTAGTGACAGTAGAATAGTCATGCAGCAAGAAAGTGACCACATGTAATAGATGAAGTCTGTTGTTTCTGAGTACTCCTGAATCCTTACTATCTTATGTCACATCTTCCTCTTTTGCTTTGAAATGGAATTTTACTGTTTTTAAAAATCACACATGTATAATTTTTCCCTTTTAGATTGTCTGGGTCATAATTTTTACCTCATGTCTCCCTGACTTTGTTATGAAAGTACAACCTTGAACAGTTTTTGTCCTTCTAAGATGTAAGAATCAGTACCTACTCCTGACATGCATTGGAACTAGAAATCTAGATGTATGTTTATACCTTCATTCAGCAAGCACTTGGTTGTTGTTTTTTTTTTTTTTAAGATTTATTATGCATATAAGAACTGGGGTGTAGGCCAGAGATGTAGGAAATGAGAGGAGTCACCAGAGACAAAGTAGGGAACAGAACAGGTGGATCTACTGAAATTCACTGCAGAGGGGAGCGGGGATGAGACAGGAGAGGTCTGCTGGGCCATGTGGGTTTGCTCCCTGGCTGGGGATAGAATTGTTGCAGTGACTAGCAATAGCTTGACAGCACTGTGTCTTTAACCCCTGTGCCACCAGGGAGGCCACACTTGGTTATTTTTAAGCGCTGTAGTAGGTGTTGAAGTTACAAAGGTAAAACAGATATGTTCCCCCTTTTTGGGAAGTTCACAGGCTCTTGGAAAAACACACAAATAATCACAGTACAGAATGAACAGGGCTCCATTGGAAGTCCATCCAGGTGCAGCATAAGAATATATAAGAATTAAGGAATTCCAGGTGTGACACTTGAATTGTGTGGACCAAACAGAACGGAAGGTATATTATTGCAAGCACAACTCAGTACATGCTCTGGCTTTTTTTCCAGCTATTGTGCAAGTTATCGAACATGAATGCGTACCATATACCAGCAATGACTTATGTCTTGTCTGCGTATGCCACATGCCATGGGGAATGGGAACGTTTGAAAATGATACTAAAATCCTAGGTGGTAGCCAACTTGTGAAGGAACTCAGTGCTCAAGTCTGCATTTTACCTTGTAAGCAGAAGGGAAACACTGAAGGTTTTCAGCAGGAAATTGGCATTAGTGTGTAATTCCTAAGGTGAAGACTGAATAGGAAGGTTGTGGTAGTGAAGAAATGTATCATTGTCCAAGAAGCTAATAGAGAGAATATGCCAAAGAGAATTAAGGAGAATGAGATTCTGAATTGGAATTGACAGAAATGGTGGTTATCTAGATATGAATGGGCAAGGGTTGGCAAGTTTTTCTAGAGCAACTGGTGTCTTTATGATACTGATGTGCTTGCAAGTAATCCTTTAGTTAATGTAGTTTCTCAAAGAAAAAAAGGAATAAAGACAAAGTAATTTAAAGTTGTCACATGACATAGTACCTTAATGTGAATGGATTTAATGGAAGGAGTTAAACTTCCTCCCTAGGTTTTAGTAATTTGGAAGTCACAAACATATTAAGACGTTTTGTCTTACAGCAACTTCATGGTTAATTGTTGTTTCCTTTCATGGATTGGATTCTTTTTCAGTGATAGTTTAAAAAGGAAAACAGAAGATCAAAAAATATTTTTAATAGTCATGAATGGGTGATGTGACCAAAATACCTTGTTACATTTTATTTTTATTTATTTTAAGATTTATTTAGTTAAATATACAAGAACAGGGATACAGGTCAGAAGTGGGGGAGAGTGGGGAGGTGAGAGGATTCACCAGAGACAGTGGGGAACAGAACAGGCAGATTGGTTGAAATACACTGCTGAGGAGAACAGCTAGCAAGGCAGGAGAGGTTGGTTGAAATACACTGCTGAGGGGAACAGCTAGCAAGGCAGGAGAGGTCTGCTGCACCATGTGGGTCACCTCCCTGGCAGGGAATCGAACTAGTGCCACAGTGTCTGCGGATACTTCATAGTGTGGTACTTAACGCCTTGCACCACCAGGGAGGCCCCACCTTGTTACATTTTAATTATGACTAAGATCTTATTTTTACTACCATTTTGTATCCGTGAATCATAATAGCACTCAAGCAACATCCAAGCAAGTCCTAGTACCAGTTGTGACTTTTTTCAGTTTTTAAAGAAACAAAATATATGAAGCACGTGACCGTCATTGTCAACCATTGTTATCTATTTAAAACAATCTTTTCCCTACCATCCCCTCCTATTTGTGGAACATATATTTTGAAAATGCATTTAATGTCCTAAGTCTTATTCTACTTAAGGTAAGTTAAGAAACCTTCCAATTAAGGACCTACTAAGTATACCAGTTTTCTTGTGAACTGGTTCACTAATTAATATCTTTTATGTTAGTTTTTCTATTTAGGTAGTTATAGGCATTCAGATTTTAAAAAAAGATTTATTACGCAAAAGGACTGGGGTGTAAGCAAGAGGTGTATGTGTTGGGGTGGGGTGGTGAGAAGATTCACCAGAGGGGAGTAGAACAGGCAGATTGACTGAAAAACATTGCTGAGGGGAGCTGTTGGTAAGATAGGAGAGGTCTGCTGCTTCCTTTAGGCTAGCTCCCTGACCCTGGATCAAACTCATACTGCAGTGGCTGGTGATAGCTTAATAGTGATCAGACTTAACCCCTTATGCCACTGCACTGGGGTTAAGCATTCAGCTTTTTCATTATCCATATTGTGGATAGCTGATATGTCTGACATAGCTGACAATAATGAAAAAGCATTCAGCTTTTATGTTCTAATGCTTTCATGGTTATAGGGTTTTGTTGAGCTTTCTGACCTTCAGAAACCAAAAGAAAGGAAAGACAGCGTAATATGTTCATTTTAACTGAATTTTCATACTCTGAAATTTGTATTTGACCAGTAGAACAATTCATTGTTAATTTCAGTTTTTGTATCACCTATGTCATCTTATTAAATAAGGTGGTAATGGCTGTGTAGGTGGTGTATGTTGACAAGACTTAGGGTTTGAAATAAGGTATATATTGGAGAAAATGTTATGCTACAAAAGTGAAAAGTTATGTGCAGAGGAAAATACTGATGTTTTATTAAATATTTTTAAAAGTTATTTCTTTGAATCTTGTTTTCTTCGCATTTATTTTGCTTAATATTTGCTAAATTGTATTGTGATTGTCATTGTTTAACCATGAAAAATTTGCAATTTATGTTAATTTTGTTCTTATTTTCCTTAGAGGAGTAAAGGATGTACTAAAGAAGAGGCTGAAAAACTATTACAAGAAGCAGAAACTGATGCTGAAAGAGGACAGTGGTACTGACAGTTACTATGACTATATTTGTATTATTGACTTTGAAGCCACTTGTGAAGAAGGGAACCCACCTGAATTCATCCATGAAATAATTGAATTTCCTGTTGTTTTGCTGAATACTCATACCTTAGAAATAGTAAGTAAATTGTTCTACTTTAATTGTATTTTTATCAGCAATTTCTGGGATTCACCAGAAAGGCAGAGGATCTCATTTGCAGTTTAGCTGGAGTTAACAGTCTAAGTGGGTTTTTACTCTTGCTGTGTGCTTTGTTTCAGCTTGGTCAATAGAAAAAGTATAATAAAATAATTTTATAGTCTGAACTTGTTTGCCAGTAGCCAAAATTGCAGTTATCGCTTTTTCTTTGCTCAGAACATACATCTAGTTGGACATTAGAATTTCCTGGGGAATAAACAAAACAAAAACAAAATAATCTGATGCCTGATTCTAGTCCTAGAGTTTGTAAAAGTGGTGGGGCCCCTAACATCAGTTTTTTTAAAAAGTATATTCTTTCAAGTTACTTATAATCTTTTTTTTAAGATTTATTTGTTTATGCATGCATTAACTGGGGTACAGGCCAGAGGTGTGGAGGGTGAGAGGATTCACCAGAGACAGAGTGGGGAGCAGAACAGGCAGACTGATTAAATGAAATGCACTGCTGAGTGGAGCAGGGGGCAAGACAGGAAGGTCTGCTGCACCTTGTGGGTCATACCTACCTGGCCGGGGATCCAACTAGTGCTCTTGTGGCTGCAGATAGTTTCTTAGTGCTGCAGCTTAACCCCTTGTGCCACCAGGGAGGCCCTGACATCAGCTTTTTAACAAAACTTTTTAGTTGCTATATAGTCAGGATTAAGAACCATTGCTATACACTAACGTGTACTGTTTTTTCTAAAAATAATAAATTTCGGAAATCACCTTTCAGTTGACAACTCCACATCTTCCTAATGAAAAGTTTATGGAGTAGTGAAATATATATGGTTTAGGTAGTTGTTAACGCATTATTGGTTCAGAAAGTCGGCAGGAATTCTCAAAGAATACCATTTGCCTTTTAAAAAACTGACATGTCAGCTATCCACAAGTTACTCTGTGGTTTCCCTTGTTGCCACCAGCACACTTGGGGTAGTATTATGGGAGTAAATATTAAATGATTTGTATATTAAAATGCATAAATGTTTCCTGAGGGCTAATCAAAACCTGTTTTTATTATATTTTTAATCATTCTGTTTATGTAATTTCATTGTTCAAAGCACATTAGAAGTTAATAAATGAAAAGGAAAAAACATCACCTATGAAGGTAAATAATATTGCATATCACAGTAGATTCCACTGCTCTAGCAATTCCCTTTTCTCATTTATACATTAATGATTTATTGCTTCCTACTATATACCCATGACATACGGACATGTTGTTTCACCATAAAAAGCCTTCACTTGATCCCATTTATGCCATTTCTTTGTTCTTTCACAGCAAATTTCTTTAAGAAAGTTATGTGTACTTCTGTTTCTTTCCTCCCATACTCTCAAACTGATACCACTGGGGTTTAAATCTTATCACTCCATTAAAATCACTTATCAGTGTCATCTTTGACCTTTACTTAAATTTTGGTAGGATTTGATATCTCTGTACCTGTGGCACTTTCTTCAAGTGACAGCTAGTCCACCTCATTCTCTTGGCTTGTCTCCAACCTTACTGGCTTC
Source organism: Galemys pyrenaicus (assembly GCA_019455555.1). Classification (NCBI taxonomy): domain Eukaryota; kingdom Metazoa; phylum Chordata; class Mammalia; order Eulipotyphla; family Talpidae; genus Galemys; species Galemys pyrenaicus. Next base: position 1,850,880 of record JAGFMF010011929.1, on the reverse strand, counting down.
CTATTTGCTTTGCCATCTCCTCTTTTTCTTCCCAGCTTCCTAATGGCAGATCCTCCAGGGTTCAGCCCTAGTTCCTCTTCTCCCTATAAAGCCCCTTCTTTAATGATCGCATCTAGTTCTTTAACTTTGAGATGATGTAATGCTGATGTATGCCAAATAGATCTCTCCAACCTGGACCTCTGTCTCAAGCCCAGACTGCTTATTTGACATCTCTACTTGGACATTTAAACAGGCATTTTAATATGCCACAAATTGAACTTACTCTGTTTTTTGCCTTACTTAGTTTGAACGTTGACAACTCTTTATTTCTTTAAAGATTTTATGTGTGGAAGAACTGGGGTATAGGTTAGAGGTATAGGAGGTAAGAGGATTCACCAGAGACAAAATGGGGAACAGAACAGGCAATCTACTGAAATACACTGCTGAGGGGAGCAGCAGGTGAAATAGGAGAGGTTTGCTGCATCATGTGTGGATTAACTCCCTAGCTGAGGATTGAACTCAGGCCTTGGTTGTGGGGTGGTAGTGTTGAGACTTAACCCCTAGGCCACTAGGAAGTCCCACAACAACTCTTGTCTTTCTAATGCTCACTTCAGAACTCATGGAGGCATCCTTTACTCCAGCTATTTGTTTCTCTCTCATTCACCCAGACCAATACTGACTCCTGTTTTTCTACCTTCAAAGTATATGCAGAACCCTGCCACTTAACTAAACTTTGATGACTACTGAGTCCTGATCCTATTTTGGTCTGGATTTATTGCATTTACCATGTAGCTGGTCTTTGTTTTAATCCTTATCCCCCCGATAACCAATTCTCAATGTCCAGATCTAACCTTAAAAATATAAGTAAGATCATTTCACTCCTTTAAAACCATTCAGTGACTTTCCATTTTACTCAGATTAAAAGCCATGTTCCTTTTCTTGATCCCTCTAATCGTGTTATCTTGACCTGCTTGCTGTTTCTGAGAAAAGTTCCACTTGCTCCACCCCATCCACTCCCCCACCTCCCCACTCACCACCTGCCTGGGCTTTGGCTCTAATTCCTCTCTTTCAGAGCCCTTGCTGCTCATTCCCTTCCTCCCACCTCTCTCTCTTTTGGCTTCTCTTCACCTTTCCTTGCATATCATTTTCTAGATAAAGACTGTCTGGCTGTCTATTTAATAACATTGTTCTAACACTCCTTTAACTGCTCTACTTCATTTTTTTTAATAAAATTTTTTTAAATTTACATATATTTGACATCAACTGTAATCCCCATGTATTCCCCATCACTATATCACCAGTGCACCATCACCTCAGTCCCCCGTGCTCCCGTCTGCCCTCCATTCTTCCACCCTTCCCTCCCCACCAAGTGTCTCCAGTTTGTCCTTGTCTTTTCATTTTTGGTTTTTGTTTCTTTCTTGTTGTTATTATTATTCTTATTCCTTTTCTTGATCCTTATTTGGTTCCCTTATATTCCTCCTAGGGGAGGAACCATCTGGTATTTTTCTTTTGCCTTCTGACTTTGCTGAGCATACTCCCTTCCAGTTCCATCCATGTTCCTATGACTGTGTCTAGTTTTTCATTTTTGATTGCTCATGTCTATGTACCACAGCTTCCTGATCCACTCATCTGTTTTTGGGCATTTAGGTTGTTTCCAGCTCTTACCTATTGTAAAGAGTGCTGCTATAAACATAGGGGTATTCTTTTGAATCAGAGTTTTTGTGACTTTTGGACATATTCCTAGGAGTGGGATTGCTGGATCATATGGAAGTTCCATTCTTTCTACTTCACTTTTTTAATGCTTCTATCATCTTTTAACTTACTGTGTAACTTATTTAAGTGATTATTAAATATTTGGCCAATGAATGCATAGTTCTCTGTAGCAACATTCTGTTAAAAGTATTCAATAGTGAATAAAACTTTATGATTGTTATATTCAGTATTGCCAGCTTATAATAGGGAAGTTTTGCAGCATATTTTTGAAAGATTTTCTTTTAAAATTATAAAACCAAATATTGACAATTAAAAGGATATATACCTCATACACCCATGAAATTAAATGAAAGTAAAAATTTTCCCTCTGTGATACAGCTAGTAACTATCATCTAACTTTTGATTTAAGGTTATACTTTACTGTTCTTTTGCTTTTTACAGCTATTAGTAACTGTTTATAATTCATTTTAATATACTTGTATATAGAAATAATTTATTTTTAGGAAGTATAAATGTTAGGAAGCATAAATGTTTTCTTAATTTTTCAATCTTATATCACAAAGAATATCTTTTTCTCATCTATACAGTATTAATTGCTAACTTTAAACCTGTAGGTTTTGAAATTATCCTTAATTTTTAACAAGTGACTTAGGACAATCTGGTTTAGGGAGCCAGACTTCCAGAGCTCACTGAGATGTGATTATAAAATAAGAAGACAAGCATGAAAACTGTTTGAAGAGGTTAAAAATTGCTACAGAAATGTAGTACTAACAGCTTTTAAATTACTACATATCATGTCAAATTTTGGCTATTCAGAATTCAGCTTAATGGAATATTAAAATAAGGACTGCTGAGTAGTGAAAGTGCAGTAATCTAAAGCTAACATAACTGAAGAATAACGTTGCTTCAAAAGAATTCATTACTTTTAAACTATTTTGATGTAGAGTTTGCATTCAGGATTTTACAGTTCTAAACAATTAAAAGAAAATCATCAATAATTTGTTTTTCAGGAAAATGTTAACTTTGGTTTTGAAACTTGTTTTCCAGGCACTTGGCTTTTCTCTTTAAATTTTATTATTGAGAAGAAATGCTTTAATTAAAAAATTATAGAGTGTTTTGGTAGTGGATAATTATCCACTATTGTCAAAACTCTAGAAAGGTGTTTGTGTGAGCACGTAAAAAGTTACATAAAGTTACACCCACCCCCCCAAAGTTGGTTTTGACTGAATTTGTCTTGTATTATGTGTCATGCATCTTAAGTCATAGGAAATATTTTAACTTTTAACTTTCTGTCCTTCCATTGTAGGAAGATACATTTCAGCAGTATGTGAGACCAGAGATTAACACACAACTTTCTGAATTCTGCATCAATCTAACTGGGATTACTCAGGTTATAATTCTATGTTCTCTTTTTCTGGATTATGAAAGTTTTTAAATTGGGGATTGATTTCATAGTTTAAAAAGATTATTGTAAAAAATTTAAAATAACTTGATACTTTCATTGCTTGGGAAAGATCTTTTGCATTGTAATAATTAAAAAATAGAAAAGCAAATTAGTCTGTAGTGGCAGAAAGAAAACCAGTGTTTACCTGGGGACAGTGATAAGGATTACTAAGGGGCAGAAGGACACTTTTTGGGGTGATGGACATTTTCAGCATTGTGATTATGGAAATGGTATATTCAAACATAAAAATTTACCAAACTTGAACACTTTAAACATATTCAATTTATTGTACACAAGTTATACTCCAGTAGAGTTGTTTTTAAAAAGGGAGAAAAAAAGCAAATTTTAAACTGGTGAAAATATTCTAAGACTTCTTTTTAAGGAGTTGTAATGATGAATCTAAATATTTAATTTGCAGGCCTCCCTGGTAGCGTAGTAGTTATATCTCAGTGCTATTACCGCGAAGGCCTGAGTCTGATCCCTAGCCAGGGAGCTGACCCACAGCAGCAGACCTCTCCTGTCTTGCCTGCTGCTCCCCTTAGCATTATATTTCAGTAGATCTGCCTGTTCTGCTCCCTAGTCTGGTGAATACTCTCACCCCCTACAAGTCTAGTCTACCCTCTAGTCTTCTATGCAAAAATAAATAAAATTCCTAAAAATAAATGTTTTGTGTGCTTGCATCACTAGTAAAATAAGTACTACCATGCTGAACTTGGAGATAAAATAATTAAAAGTTCCTATTGGAATCTGACTTTAAGTTATTTTTTTAAGTCTTTTTTTGGCTATATTCTAATGAGATACACCCTTTGTTCATTTACATAGTTGTTTTATTCATTGACTCACTTAATATATGAGTGGGCGATGTAATATTTGCCAAGGTACTAGGGGTATAAAAATAGTCAAGTTAGTGTCTGTCCTTTGTTCACAATCTAAGTTAGGACAGATAGAATAAACCAGTGGTCACAATATGACTAGAAAGTCAGTGTTTTATCTCAGGCTATTATGGGTATCTATTAAAGGGGCTTCTGTGACAGAGGAAATGGAGAAGCTATCCTGGAAAAAATATCCTCAAGTTGGTGAACTTGGCCTGAGTTGTCATTGGTAAATTGGCAGAAAAGAATGATTAGGTGTTTCAGATCTGAATAGGAGAACTGTTAGTTATTTGGAATGGTTCAAACATGTATGGATTGTTAAGAAAGTGGTCACAAAACTGAAGTGATAGACAGAAGCAAACCAGATTTTAAAGGGTCTGTTGTGTCTTTGTCATGAAAGCCTTGTGTTTGGAGAATTTTAAGTATGAAAGTGATGGATCAGATTTACATTTTAGGAAGATCAGTGTGACAGTGGAGTGTAGTATGTTGTAGAAAGATGTGAACTTTGAGATTAGGAGACCACTTTAGGGGAGTATGACTTTCAGCTGAGAGAAATTTCCCTTTTTGTCCCTGGAGAATTAGCTACTAGAATGAGCCTAAAAGAGGAAGAACCCTCTCTTCTTCTCCCTCGCTCCCTCCTCCCCTATCCCCCAAAGATCCAGCCTTCCATTTTTTTTCATTCATATACTTGACTCACAACACGAGAAAACTAAAAATGAAAAAAAAAATACTTTGTGATAGTGGAAATTAAAAAAGAGGCAGAGAGTGCCACTAGAGACTATCTTAAATCTAATTTTGAGAGGATTACATATTTCAGTTGATAAAAGTCTAATACTTGCCTATAAATAATTTTTAATTGCCTTAAAAATAAAATGTTAAGTGAATCTCAGGCAAGGAAATCATGAAGAACATAAAACAGTCACAGATAAGACTTCATTGTTGTTTTCCCTCCAATGTCTGGGTATTTTTTTAAAAGATTTATTTATTTATGCATATAAGAACTGAGATACAAGTCAGAAGTATGAGGGTGAAAGGATTCACCAGATACAAAGTGGGAAACAGAACAGGCATATTGATTGAAATACACTGCTAAAGGGAGCAGCGGGCAAGACAGGAGACGTCTGCTGCACCATGTGGGTCACCTTCCTGGTCTGGGATCAAACTCATGCTGCAGTGGCTGCAGATGCTTCATAGTGCGATGCTTAACCCTTTGCAGGCCCGATGTCTGGGCCAGATTTTAAAATATATTTTACTTTTGTATCTTCAGGATCAGGTGGACAGAGCTGATACTTTTCCTCAGGTCCTAAAAAAAGTAATTGACTGGATGAAATTAAAGGAGTTAGGAACAAAATATAAGTATTCCATATTGACAGATGGGTAAGTAGGAAAGTTGTCTCTTTTAAACTGTTTTTTAAGATTAAAGATATCCCTTTCACTTAACTTTCATAATTTCATAAAAGGTATTATTTACTAATGGTTCCAGAGTTCCTTCTAAAAGGCATTATTTTTCTTTTCTTAATTTCTAGTTTTATGTTGAATTCTAAGCATCAAACAGGAAAAAGAGCAGTGATAAATTCAATCCCCGTTTAGTGGACGAGAGAAAGATATATAATAATATATAAAACTAAAACAACTTTACTAAAACTATTGTGACACTCCTAGCTGAGAAAAGCCCTCTGTGCACTTATTTGTACTTTCCTCTCAACTCGAAGACTTTCTTCCTTGACCATTCAAAGCCCACCTTGTGTTTTATTCCAGATACTCCAACTCACAATGCTTTTTTTTTCTTGAGCTCTTAGAACCTCTAGGATATGTACCACTTTTGTTGGTGGCTGCTTTTTTAAAAAAAGATTTATTTTATCTATGTATACAAGAACTGGGGTATAGGCCAGAGCTGTGTGGGGGGTAAGAGGCTTCACCAGAGACAGAATTGGGAGCAGAACAGGCAGGTTAACTGAAATACACAACTGAGGGGAGCAGTGGGCGAGGTGAAAGAGGTCTGCTGTGCCAATTGGGTCACCTCTCTGGGCAGGGATCGAACTTGTGCTACAGTGGCTGCTGATGCTTCATAGCATGGTGCTTAATCCCTTGCGCCACCAGGGAGGCCCCCATGTTGGCTTCTGACTAAATACTCTGATATTTAATCTGTATTTATGTTTGCAAGGGATTTAAAAATCTATTCAGAGTAAGATTTTTTTCCATACGTTATATTGTCGCACAAAAATGTTTACCCTAGTACTGAACTCAAAGTATGACAACAAGCATTTAACTGAAAAGCTAAGTGGGAAGAGTAGAAAGATTACAAGTATAACAAGCATTGTGCGAAGATAGCAGGTATATTATAATGTAATTAAGGTTGAAGAAAAGTCCTAATCAACTTCTGTTTCAAACTATGGAGAGATTGTACACTAAAGTTGTGATGTCACCTACATATAAAAGATAATAGAGTCCCTCATACGATAGGAAAGTACATTGAATTTAATCACATTATAATTGCGTTTAAAAACAGAAGTTTTGGAAAATGTTTAGAAATCTATTACCGATTTTAAACATGAATGAGCAATATTCCTACTGAAGTATATAGGTGCTCATCATAGTTCAGTGTGTCTGATTCTGGACAGATCATTTAAAACCTGTGCAATTTCACACTAACACAACTTGATTAGTATTACAGAAACATGCCATAGTAAGCAAATTGCAATTAACTGCTTGATGCCAGCTACGCTTGTCTCTTTCAACTATTTTGCTCATTTGTTTATTGACTTATTTCAAGCATCCTCTTAATGAACTTCATGTGATAAATCTGACATTAAAAGTAAACTTACCAGTCAATTTAGAATTATGACCATGTACCACACAAGATAGATAGAGGTCTGCCCAGGTATCCAGAACTGTAAAAATGATCACAGTATGACACAGGGGATGCTGGTTGGGGGGGGAGGTGGGGGGAGGATGAACCTTAGAATAATTAGTGAAAGAAAATTTAATGTAGCTAACTTGTAGTTTCTTTTTTTTTAAAGTTTACTCCTTAATTGAAAAAAGATTGATTTTCTAAGCTTGATGTGTTACTATGTGACAGTTAATGTGTAAATAAAAATCAATAATTGACTTAAAGTATTCATAAGAATAGTGTTGTATTTATCTATTTGTTTTCCTGTTTTTAATTTATAAGTTCATGGGATATGAGTAAATTCCTGAATATTCAATGCCGGCTAAGTAGGCTCAAATATCCTCCTTTTGCTAAAAAGTGGATCAATATTCGAAAGTCATATGGAAACTTTTACAAGGTAAAATTTCTATATTGTATTTATTATACTGCTCTTGATAAATTGCATTTTTCATGCAAAGTTGTGACTTACTAGGTGTGTTTCACAGAAAAGAGCCATGTAATTAGCTGTTAGTTTTAGATTCCAAATTAGTAAATGATCATAGGAGTTTAGGAATGTAAGTTATATTTCTCATTTAACTTGTTACCATTATAATTTAAATAGATTAACTGCATATATATGTGATTTTCAGTAACAGGTTTGAAGCTGTAAGGTGGGTATTCAGTGTTTGGATTATTTGTGGGCCAAATGCTCCATTTTATAAAAATTGATAGGTGTTTATTGTAATTTTAAATAATAATATTGCTGTCTTTTATCATGACCCTCACCAGTACTACTCCCTATCCTGAGAAGAACTTTCACTTTTTCAAGCTGTTTTTTTCTAACATTACGATGTTTCTTTTTTAAAAGAGTTTATTTTATTTTTGTGTAGAACAACTAGAGTGTAGGCCAGAGGTGTGGGGGTGGTGAGAGGATTCCCAGATACAGAGTGGGGAGGAGAATAGGTGGATGAAATACACTGCTGAGGGGAGCAGTGGGCCAGACAGAGAGGTCTGCTGCACCCTTTGTGAGTCAGCTCCCTCACTGGACATCAAACTTAGGCATTAGTGGTGATAGCACTGAGATTTAACTCCTAGACCTCCAGGGAAGCCCCATGTTTTTTATATGTTTATGCTATTTCTCAAATTATCAGTTTGAGATAACTGCTGAGTTCCAAATGTGGGGGAGGGGTGATACTAAAATTTTGGGAATGTGTAAGATTTTTATGTTTATAAAAGTGATGAGGTATTTAAATAGATTGACAAATACCACCCTATATCATTAATTTCTATATCTTCATTGCCTTTAGTTACTTAGAAAGGCTGACATTCTGTGTATCTAAGAATTCAATCAAGTGAAATATACATTACAGGAAAATAATCATGAAAAGAATTAAGTTTGTGTTCAAAAGGTAGAGTTTCAGTTTAGATCTCTGTCTAGAACAATACATTCTTTTTCATAAATAATTTATTAAATTAACAAAGCTTTATAGTTGTCTTGATTCTTGATATCTGTTTATATGTATTTTCATCTAAAATTTTAAGATTTTTTTAAACTGAAGGTTTATTTCATTTGATCAAGAGTATTTCCCCTTTGCCTAATTTTATTAAGCTGTAACTTTTAATTTCAATTTATTGTTTTAACACTTTATGATGACTTACACAATACTGAAAATTTATTTACTAAACTGTTTCTTTTTCAGGTTCCTAGAAGCCAAACCAAACTGACAATCATGCTTGAAAAACTAGGCATGGATTATGATGGACGGCCTCACAGTGGTCTTGATGACTCCAAGAACATTGCACGAATAGCAGTCAGAATGCTTCAGGATGGGTGTGAACTCCGAATTAATGAGAAAATGCATGCTGGACAGCTAATGAGTGTGTCCTCTTCGTTGCCACTAGAGGGCACTCCACCTCCACAAATGCCACATTCTAGGAAATAACAGCGTTTTTGCTCTTTTATACATGGATCATTCACTTACTAACTGGAGTTGCTACAAAGAGGTAGCAGATGAGTACTTAATTGAATTAGTCCTCAGTGCAAAATTAAAGCACCTTAAATATTTAGAATCTTATACAGCTTTAGATATATATATGTATATGAGCAGATTTTGTGGGGCGGGCATGTTGAATTCTTTGCCACCAGCACTTTTGATATGAACAGTATTGGTTACACAGTAAGAGTTCCTGCTTAGAACTGATTTTTTAAATTTAAGGTGTCCAAGGTGTGTTCTCTTTGGTTTTAAAATACAAAGGCTTGTTGATGCTCTCCTCGAATGTCATATCTTACTAATCCTAGAATATATAATTAATTTTATGTTAACATCATTAGATAAAATCACTTTTTGAAATATGCAAAAGATTGGAAGGTGGGCCCTTACTAGTTTTTGTTTTTTAAAGAATTTTATAGTGCTTTTGAGTTTTGAAGTTTATATGTGAAGTTCAGCTATGTGCTATAAATTTCATGAAGTGTTGGCACATATCTACTACATTTCAGTTCATAATTGGAAGAGTTGTGATAAATTTATAGGAACTGATTAAAAATTCAGTTAATGATGAAATTAGGGAAAAGTCAGAAGAAAATGCCTTTTTAAAGGATTGTAAGGACTAGAACTAGAACTTAAAATACACAGATAAATTACTGGGGTTATTTTGGACTTGACTTTTGTGTTCCCCTCCTTCTTGTGACATGTATCTGCCTGAATTCTTAGATCTAAGAGGCCACACTTTGAAATAGACTTAAGATTAACAATCATCACTTAATTTTGCATTTGTATAGAACATAAAGAGTGAAATGTTTTCTACCTTATCTTATGTTTTTATTACTGAAAGCTGATTACACATAGTGGCCACTAATGTTAAATACTTAATTCTTAACTTATTCTAAAAACAAGTTTTTTTCAGAGTTGAGAAAGTAAAACTCTTCTTTATCTAGAAGCTGAAAATATGTATCTTCAGAATTGAATTTCCCCTACAGCTTTCATGCTACAATTTCATTAACATTGTTGCTTTACTTTCTGATAGTAATTGTGATGCTTTATTTTAATGATTTATATATTATAATAAAATGAATTTTATAGAGGTCTTCTATCTGATACATAGGAGAAAAGTAAGCATCTTTTTTTAGTTTGAGTTGTGATTTCTTGCTTGAAAGAATGAATTTCTGCCTTTGACTTGTAGTCATAGAATCAGTATAATAAAAAATACCAAGTGGGCAAAGACAACCTGATATGGATTATAATAAAACAGGGAATCTGGATATTTTAGGATTTAGCATGGATATAGACTGCGATTTTCGTAAATTCCAAGTAGCCCCATATAAATTTATCATAAACTATTGCTGAAAGTTTTAAAGAACTTTATTCAGGTATTTACTGAATTACTGTGCCAGGGCAGAGGAGTAGAAAATAGCAAATTGCTCTAGAGGTGTGGCCGCTGGGTTCTTTAGGCACACTCCTTAGGGATTTCCATATATCCACCTTACCAGAGAATTGAGGTTCATGCTGTGGCCAAACTAATTCCCACCAACTTCTAGAGTTGCTCATCAGTGTTTAAAACTATAATAGGGAAGTCTGAGAATAATAAAGGAACCTTACAGTGTCTTCTTTTGTTTCTAAGTCAAGCTGCTAATTCTTTGCCTATTTTCTTTTTTGCCAAATTTCCCCTTCTTTTTTAGACTTTCATTGTTAGCTCTTCATACCCTTTTGGCTTAACCAAATATTTTATCTAGTGAAGCTTTACTGCCCTAATTTACTTTTTAAAATTTATCGTGGAATAATTGAAAAATGCAGTTATATATGTTGGGTGTAAATGTGATGATTTCATAATCTACATTGTGGATTGATTACCAAGGTTGAGATAATTAACACACCCATTACTTCACATAGTTGACTCTTTCTTTTTGGTGGTGAGAATGCCTAAAGTTTACTCTCAGCATTTTTCTAGTATACAGTATACAGTATCATATTAACTATAGTCACCATGCTTTGTAATCTTTATATTAGATACTCAGAACTAATTCTTATAACTGAAATTTTCTACCCTTTGACCTGTATCACCCTATTCTCACACTCAGACCTTGGTAACCAACATTCTATTTTCTTTTTCTATGAAATTGGCTCTTTTGTTTGTGTGTATTTTAGGTTCTACATGTAAGTGATACCATATTGAATTGTCTTTCACCTTCTGGCTTACTCCACGTAGCACTCTAGGTTTATCCAACAATGCTGTGAATCGGAGGATTTCTTTTATATGTGTGAGTAATATTTTATTTTATATATATATGTATATACTATTTTTATTTGTTTACATATTTTTTATTCCTTTCACAGAAGTGTGTTTAATTCCAGCATATTTGTGAATTTCCAACTTCTGTAACTGATTTCTGGTTTCATACCATAATAGTCAGAAGAGATACTTGATCTTTTTTCAACCTTAAATTTGTTAAGACTTATTTTGTGACCTAACATGATCTATCCTAAGGGATGTTCACCATGTACTTAAGAAGAATGTATATTCTGCTGCTGTTGGATAGAATATTCTGTATATACTTGTTGGGTTCCATTTGGTATAAAGTGTTATTCAGTCTTGTTATTTCTTTATTGATTTTCTGTCTAGGTGGTTTGTTATTGAAAGTGAGGTGTATGAAGTTACCTACAATTATTGCATTACTGTCTTTTTTGTCTTCAGTTCTGTTAATAATTGTCTAATATACTTAGGTGCTCCAATATATATGTATATATTTGTAACTGTTATATTCTTTTGATAAATTGATTCCTTTATCATTATATAATGACCTTCTTTGTCTCATTACTGCTGTTGAATCAGTTTGTTTTGTGTGATAGAAGTATAGCTGCACCTGCTCTCTGTTTCTCATTTTGCATGGACTATGTTTTTTCATCCCTTCACAATCAGCCTGTGAGTGTCTATAAAGTGTTGGGGAATTGAAGCTCTTTTAGGCAGCTTATATGGTTATGTATCACATTCTGAGAATTGTTTTGTTAGTTGATTTCATTATTGTGTGACTATCAGTGCAATTACCCAACCCTAGATGGTTAGCCTACCAAGGCTGTATGGTATAGTCTGTTGGGACCACTGTCATATATGTGGTTCATCATTGACTGAAATGTTAAGCCATGCTTGTCTGTTATTGGGTCTTGTTTGTTTGTTTTTTTTTTTTTTTGTTCCCCCAACCACTGTATGTCTTTTAACTGGATAATTTAAACCAATTATATTTAGAGTAATTGTTGATAGGTAAGGACTTCCTGTTACTATTTTGTTAATTGTTTTCTGGTTCCAATATTCTTTCTGTCTTTGTGAGTTGATGATTTTTTGTAGAGGTATGCTTTGATTCTTTTCTAACTTTTGTCATTTGTGTAACTGCTTTAAGTCTTTGCTTTGTGGTTACCGTGAAGCTTTCTATTCATTTTATATTTTAACAGTCAATTTTAAGCAAGCCGATAACAATTTCAATTCCATTAAAGTTCTGTACACTTACTTGTGTGCCTCAGATTTTGTTATCGACATCCTAATTTACATTTTTTACATTCATATCTGTTAATGAAATACTGCACCTTTCTTTATTTTTAACATTTTAATCTTTTAACCTATATGCTAGAGTTAAAAGTGATTTACATACCATCATTGCATTGTTAGAGTATTTTATTTATTTATTTTTATTTTTTTTTATTTTTTAAAGATTTATTTATTTATGCACACAAGCACTGGGGGTACAGGCCAGAGGTGTGGGGGTGTGTGTGAGAGGATTCACCACAGAAAGCAGGGAGCAGAACAGGCAGATCAACCGAAGCACACCGCTGAGGGGAGCAGCGGGCACAGCAGGAGAGGTCTGCCATGCCATGTGGGTCCCCTCCCTGGCCGGCGGCAGGGATCGAACTCGTGCTGTAGTGGCTGCGGTTTGCTTCATATTGCGTTGCTCAACCCACTGCACCACCAGGGAGGCCCCTAGAGTATTTTAAATTTGAGTACTTTACTAGTGAATTCTATAGTTTAATACATTTTTATGTTAATAATGAATGTCTTTGTCTTTTTTTTTAAAGATTTATTTATGCATACAAGAACTGGGGTACAGGCCAGAGATATGGTGGGGATGAGAGGATTCACCAGAGACAGTGGGGAACCAGAGACAGTGGGGAACAGAACAGGCAGCAGGCAGATTAACTGAAACACTGCTGAAAGAAACAGTGGGCAAGGCAGAAGAGGTCTGCCGCACCATGTGGGCCACCTCTGTGGCCAGGGATTGAATTTATGCTGCAGTGGCTGCTGATGTTTCATAGTGCAGACTTAACCCCTTCTGCTACCAGGGAAACCTGATGTCTTCTCATTTCAGCTTGAAGAACTCCCTTTAGCATTTCCTGAAAGGCAGGTCTAGTGTTGATAAATTTTCTCAGTTTTCTTTTTTTTTGATCTGGAAAAGTCTCTATTTCTGAAGGTCAGTTTTGCTAGGTAAAGTTGACAGGTTTTTTTCTTTGAGCACTTCAATAGACAGTCATGCATTGCTTAGCAAGAGGAATACATTCTGAGAAATGTGTCACCAGGTGATTTTGTTGTGCTAATGTCAGAGCGTAATGATGCTGTCTAGGTGCTACAGCCTACTAGCACCTAGGCTGTAGGATAATACCAATGAGGACTATCTTTGAATACATAGTCTGTCATTGGCTGAAGTGTCTTTAGGGATGTATGACTGTATTGTCCCATTCTATCCTGGTCTGCAAGGTTTCTGATAAAAAATCTGGTAACTCACATTGATATCTCCATGTCTGAGAAAATCAATTACCACTTTCAGCCTTTTGAGCTTGACTTTAGTGGGAAAGGACTTTCACCTGAAATTGACTGTGAGTACACCAACTGAGTGGGATGCAATATCTTCAGTTACCAAGAAGATACAGCTACCAAGAAGGTCATCAGTGGCCAAGACTGTTGTGGTGCTCTGGGTCACAGTGGTGGCTGGGGCATGTGGAATCGTCAGAAGTAAAGACTGTCCTGGTCTTCCTGTCTTCCTTTTTCTGGCCATGTGAGGAAATTGACTGACTGAGGGCATTACTCTTGGCTGTTGATCTGGCATCCTGGCACTCAGAAGTAGTGAAGTGGGATCCTAGATCAGAAAATGTGGAACTATCACAATGCTCGCATTCTAGGCCATATGTGTACTCACAAATCAGTGGCACTGGTGTCTTAAGTTTAAGTGTGTATAAATAGCCTCTGGAACCGGGGTCTAGGTTTCTGCAGCTAACCACCTTGATTTAGGCAAGGTGGGACTAGGGAGAGATGCAGCAGTAGCACAGGCCCTGGGATGGTAGGATGCAGCGGTTAGTTACGTGGGCCTGAAGAGCAGAGCGCAGTAGCAGCACTGCCCGGGTAGTGGTTCAACCCCAACTCTGGCCCGAGATGACAGTATCAGAATAATAGAACTTTCCTGGTGTAGCATATTAAAGCTGTGTGTTGGGGACCCAAGGTGTATGTAGCAAAGCAGCCACAGCTTGACCATACTATGATAAATCAGAGCCATACCTGGAACCCAGAGCTGAGGCTCAGAACAGTGTCAGAACAGCCCTAGTAATAGCATATTACTATTGGGGCCCAGATGACAGAAGTCAGAACAGTGACAGATGCCGCACTAACAGTGGGCAGACTTGCAACCTAGCATGAGCGGGGCACAGAGCAGCAGCAGTCACTGGGGGCCACAGCATTTGGACCTCAGAGAGCAAGCAAGGCAGGTCTCACTGCAGTGACAGCTCCAGCCTGAATTGGAGACAGAACAGAAGGGACTCTGAGCAACTCCACTAGTGGTGTTGGCCCTGGGGAGAATTGTGGGGTACTCAGTAGCAAAAGCTCCACAGAGTGAGACTTGCTGGGTTTCTGTTCTTTTCCATGGGTGAAATATTTATGAGGGGATTCCTCCTGAATCTTAGCTGCTTTTGGCTGGGAAATGACAGGCAGAGGGCTTGCTATCCTTTCCTATGTGGCCATCCTCAATTTTGAGGCCTGCAGAGTTTTTCCTACTTCCTTGTAAACTAGAGCTTCCCCCCCCCCCTTTTTTTGTTGTTGTTGTTGTAGGGCAGGAGAGGAGATAAGCATTGGGACCTCTTAGCCCTCCATCTTGCTGATGCCAGTCTCCTCCCAATGCAATTATAATAACTGCTAAGTCTTCAACTTTCCCTCCAGTTTGGTATTCCTTTGTCAAACCAACTTTTACTTTGCTCAGACCAGTGGCTGTTCATTACAGCTTTTCAATGAGATCATCTTAAACACTGGAGTACTGGTTTTTGCTTTTTTGATGTGTTCTGTTATCTTCAGGTATACTACAAATTTTTATAAGGAAATGCTTAAGAGAAATGCCATTCATTAAATATTCTGGAAAACCAATAATAGTGATATTTTTCGTACCGGTTTTTTATTAATAGTGTATAAATACTGCATACCATGACATTAATGTTTATTCTTTTCAAACTTTTCCCTTAATTATTAGCTATTTAATTTCTTTGCTTTCTCCTTTTCATTTGTTATGACCTATTGAGGTAGACTAGGTTTCTATTGTGTTATTTTAAATCACCAATCTTAAGAAACAACTAAAGTATGTACCAATCACTGTATATTGTCCGTTTTGTATTCTTATGGATAAAATACTTTAAAATGTTGACTGTGAAAAAAATTCAGTGTCTTCTCCCTCCCCCTACACCAAAAAAAACAAAGTATTTAACATATCTTCTAGGAACAACATACCTGGATTGAAATGAAAAATCATAGAAGTTCCTAACACGTTACTTACTAAAAGGAAAATGTCGTATGGAAGACTAGTTTAAATGGTCATTTTTGTAGATAGGGCCAGTTGACTTGCTCTATTTGGTATGTCATGAATAGTCCAAGAATGATCATGAGAAACAATAACTTAGACGTGAGAGAAAGAGTTGAAAGTTACATTCCTTAGAGGAAGAAACAGGTAGTCATGATAAGTTGGTGCAACTTTGGCTATAGTGCAGTCACCAAGGAAACGCACTCTCTCTGTCTTTAGCCTGCCAGTATACACGGTAAAAGCTCTGTAGGTTGTATTTTGAAGGAAGACTTCCTGTCTCTGGAAAGCTGTCAGCTCCTTCAGAGCAGGGCCTCTTACTGCTACACCTTTGATTCCAACCGCGAGAGATTTCATAAATGTTTTGCACGTAGTTGAGTGTTAGTACGTAAGTGATAGCATTCTTTCTAAGAAGTTTCTTCTACATCCTGAAACAATTTCAAATCTCCCTGCCTCCACAAAGCTTCCAAAGCCCATTAAGGGGTTAATCTAGAGCCTGGAATGGCACACTAACACCCATAGGCCACATCCAACCTGCTTCTTATTTTTGTATGGCCTAAAAACTAAGCATGGTTTTTTACATTTTTGTTAAAAACAGCAAAAGACTAATAATATTTTGTTACATGAAATTAAAATCTAAGTTTCTATAAATAAAGTTTTATTGGAATACAGCTACCACGCTTGTTTGTGTTTGCATATATTCTCTGGCTGTCTTTGTGCTACAAAATGCAGTTAAGTAGTTGGAGCTGA
This sequence comes from Galemys pyrenaicus, assembly GCA_019455555.1. NCBI lineage: Eukaryota > Metazoa > Chordata > Mammalia > Eulipotyphla > Talpidae > Galemys > Galemys pyrenaicus. Next base: position 1,834,444 of record JAGFMF010011929.1, on the reverse strand, counting down.
CCAGCAAGACTGAAAATAGTACCTTGCCCTTTGCAGTACAAATTTCCTATTCCTACTTTCTTGATGTCTACAGCAATATATAAATTCCATCAATAAGACATCAACTGTGATAACATGATAACCTACAGCTGAATGTTAAGGTACAGTAAGAATTGCATCTGTTCTTGAACAATGAAAGCACTTTAATCCGTGGTTTCGTAGGGATCCTGCAAGATCGGCATTATCTCTACAGTCAGAAAAACTTGCAAAATTTTAAGTAGTGGGAATTTCAAACTTGGCAGACTGACGGAGCCTATGTTACCCTTTGCTATGCTGCAATGCTGCCTCCCCTTACTGAGGTCAGCTCATCTAACACTGTAAGGTTCTATGCATACTGGGCACATTTCCTGCTGCCAGTGAAACTGGGCATTTTCAATGTCTGTACTAAGTGTTACATAGCAGGAAATAAGTTTATTATTTGAATGAAGCAAACACAAAGTACTGTTACTTCAAATGTAGTAAGTTGCGAGACTTGCTACAAATGGGGATCAGTGAGAAAGGAAAAAGATTTGTGTTTTGAATTTTCTCAGTGTCTTCCAGACAGACTAATGAGTCTGTAGTGAGATAGAGGTCAAAGGGCTTAAGCTTGACTGATTTGGGACTTCTGGGGTGGGGGTGGTAATTGTTTTCATATATCCACTATTAAGGCTTGAGTGGGAGACTGATAATTAAGAGGCTAATGCTTTCAAAGCTTTAGAGTACATCTGCCTATGTACTTCTGAATGAGTGTTTTCAAGGAAAACTTCTTGAGGGTGAATATGGCCAAATCACTATAGAGTCAGATGGTGTGATCAGGAACAAGTTTAGAATAATTGTTCCCCCTCCTCCACTGAGCTAGAGAACAAAATAGGAGAAATTACATGATTTTCTTTATAGTAGGTGATGGCGGATGAGTAAGCTTGAACCTTATCCTGCACGTTTCCATTCTTTCTTGATGACTCCTGCCCCTTTGAACAGAAACCTGCTTTCCCTTTGATTTATTTTTGTCAATTGGACTACAGAAAATCAGCTTGACACCATGGAATTACTTGTGGCTCCTCCTTCCTATTTTAGCAATGTCCTTTGATTATTTTCTAGTTGCATTATCTTTACCCCAGTGTCTGCTTCCATCTGAATTACCCACATTATTGCCGAAATCTGACTCTTGTCTCTTCCTACATACCGTTTTGGTTTTTTTTCAAAGCTTCCTAAAATGTTGCTCACTGATCTCAGAAACTTTCACATTTCTCCTAGGATATACCACAGCTCTCTGTTTGCATATAAGACCATTTCACAGTCTGATTTTTAGGTGCCTTTCAGTGTTTATAGCAGCCATCTGCCTTGTAGTAATCACTTTTCTCCTTAACCATCATACCTGCATCACACCTACTCTCCCCTGCTTCTGTCTCCAGCAAGTTAGCCCATCAGTCTTGTTTTCTTGATTGTGATTTTTTAAAGACCTGCTTTGATTCCAGTCTTCTTCCCAAACTACACTGACCTTTGGCATTAAGTTCCTCTGTTCATTCATTATACTTATACCTTTGGATACTTAGTTTGGGCTACCCAGGTTTATATTTATCGCAGGGTTTTGTATCTTTTTTCCAATGAGATTATAAATTCTTTCAAACGTGGTAGATTTTTTTTAATGTGCCCCCAGAACCTAACACATATAAGGGGTACTCAATTAAAAGTAGTGATGAAATAAATTCCATAAAATGAGTACCTTTTCTTGAAATTGCAAACAGTAGAGGGCTTATGTCTTGATGCTGGTAAAGGAGTTGCTGCTTGGGCATAAAGATATGAGCTGTTCTCTTTTCCTTTTACCATGTACCATAAATCAGTTTTTAGAGGGTCTAACTCAGAAGCAGAAATGTTTCATCCCTGGTGATGCTTGACTTTCCCTCTAGGTGCCAGGAAAAGCAAATAAATGTTAAGTTCTCCTTCCTATTTCAGTCTATGTACTGCTGATAAAAAAATCTCCAATTGGCCTTGAAAATGCCCTTGCTTACTTTGCTTCTGTCTGCAGCAGTTATTTTCAAACTTTTTTGCACAAATATTCACTAATAGTCTTTTTAAAAAGTTTCAAAAGGAAACTGTTCTTTTGTACATTTAAAGCTGCTCCTAAGTTTAAATACTGGCAAAAGGTATAATTTCCAGCATAGTATAAATATTGACATTTCAAAGCAAAACATTCATCACTTTTTCAAATATATTCAATAGCCTATAAATATAAAAATTTAACACTGTCAACCATATAAAAAAGACATAAGGATACTTAAAATTATACATCTTTACTTTTTGAATGTGTTTTTATTGCAGTGCCCTATTCCAATGTAAGACACCAGACCCCCTACCCCCTACCATAAGGCCTAGATGGAACCCCAAAAATTGAGTTTAGAAAAATGTGGGGTTGCAATACTGCAGTAATAATGAGGGGAAAAGTACGTTTTAGTCTGTAGTGTCATATGACTAAGGTAGTGCAACTTATTGTACAAACTGATTATTCACATAATGGAGAAAGTTCCTGTTTGTCACAAGACAATCACCTTCTCACCATACCATTGCCACATGCTTTCCCTAGAACCTTAGACTATTTGAAAGTAAGGTATTAGGTTGGCAGATGAGGGCCAGTTCCATTAGCTCAGACTTTCATATTCCTGAAGCTGTCATAGGATTTTACAGTATGTATTTATGCCTGAAAGTCATATTCATCATACTAGCTTATATCTTTGCAACAAAAACAAGTATACCTTAAGGCTGTGTGAAATTTTTTCAACATTGAGTTAAAATTATTACGCTTTATTAAAATATAAATATATTTAAAATGTTAAGTGAAGTGTAATATTTATCTGAGCAGCTTTTGTATCCTTGGGTAAATATTGTATTTCTGGAATGAAAGATGGGGTTTAGCATCTCTTCTTTCACCTCTCTCTCTTTAAATGCTGAGAAACAGTTCCTAAATTGAGATGTAGTGCACGTGGCTTTCTTAAAACAGTTTTATTCAATACTTTAAATAAATTCCATGCCAAAAATTACATCATGTTTTTGATCAATCATCCTTTAGCTGACAACATGATTAGCTGACCATTCATTTTTGTTGGAAATAGAAAGTTGATAGCGGCCCAACTCTTAGAAGAGTTTGCTACTTAGAATTATTTATTCTCAAACTTGAGTATTTAAGCCCAAGAGGTTTTACCAAGACGCAAATGATTTTATTAACTGCCTTTACCAGTTTTTAATTAAGACTTACAAATCAACCCATTACTCTCAGAATAACTTTTGGATGTATTGTTGGTAAAAATTATAGTGATTTAAACATATTTTCATCATACTATATTTTATTAACTATGAATATCCTTAAAACCTTGGAGCTGCAAGTTTAATTATCCACTTTATAGTAAATGCCCACCAAATAATTATCAGGTTACCCACCATTTCATTATTGAATTAACCCAATTCCAGGGCCTCTGTGGTGGCACAAAGGGTCAAGACGCAGCACTGAAGCTGTTTGCAGCCACTGCAGCACAAGTTTGATCCCCCGCCAGGGAGGGGACCCACATGGCACAGCAGACCTTTCCTGTCTCGCCTGCCGCTCTCCTCAGCAGTGTATTTCATTCTGTTCACCTGTTCTGCCCCCTACTCTGTCTCTGGTGAGTCATCTGACCCCCCCTTCACATCTGGCCTGTACCCTACTTGTTATAAGCATAAATAAATCTTAAAAAAAAATAACTGTAGGGGCAGAAGGCACAGGGAAGGCTCTTTATGATCCGGGCAGATAGGTAAAAGAGGAGTCCAGGAGCCCTTGGTGGTTTTTCAGACTTTTATTAACTTTTCTGTATCATTTGTAGTGGGGTAACCAGTTCAAGGCCGACGGAGAGACTTTGGAGGGGGGCCAGGAGGCTGGCAGGCCTACCCAGCCCCCTATGAATCTTCATTCTCTCTGGGCTCTCTACTGTCACTGTCACTGCCACCGCTGCTGCTGCTACTGCTACTTCCTCCACTTCTGCTGCTGCTTCTGCTTCTGCTGGCATCCGGTGACACTGCCCTTATATGCCCAGTCTCCTGGTGCAGGTGTCCCACCCACACATTCCCACACCCCACCCAGGTACCTACCATCAGGCATATGTGCAGGACCACAGGAATCTATCATTGATAATATTGGCGGGAGGATAGAAAAACCTGATAATTTTCATTACCCTCTAGTAACCCAATTCCCTGTCAAAAGTATGACTAGAAAATTCAGGTGTTAGTGAATTTTCAAAGTTACTATAAAAATCATTAAGGCCGGGCCTCCATGGTGGCGCAGTGGGTTAAGCAACGCACTATGAAGCAAACCGCAGCCACTACAGCACGAGTTCGATCCCTGCTGCTGGCCAGGGAGGGGACCCACATGGCGCAGCAGACCTCTCCTGCTGTGCCCGCTGCTCCCCTCAGCAGTGTACTTCTGTTGATCTGCCTGTTCTGTTCCCCGCTCTGTCTGTGGTGAATCCTTTCACCCCCCCCCACACCTCTGGCCTGTACCCCAGTGCTTGTATGCATAAATAAATCTTTTAAAAAAAATCATTAAGGCCATTACAATACACCACTTGTAAGAGATTACTAAAAGCAGTTATGGTTTTAAAATGCTTTTTAAAATGAGATACTATTTTTCATTACTTATAAAAAGTTAGTTACCTACAACTAATTTTTTTAGGAAGTAGGTCCGTTAATAAAAGGCAAGATACTCTGTCACTAAAGATGTGTGCATATATTGATTTAGGATATTTGGCTCTTGGAAGAATTGAGACTTAAGAATTTACAATCTTAGATAGGTTAAGCCTTCTATTGACTCTTACAGTCAGTTAGAAACTAAGTGGTGTGGCAGCTAGAATCTATTTCCTCTTAATTGTTGGTAGGAACTACTAATTTCATAAGATTAAATTGAACTTTGTATTTAAATAACTATCTTATGATACAACCGAAAAATTTTGTAGGTTTTACTCCAAGCATCATGAAAATCTGGGAGTCCTGAAATATTCCAAGTTATAATTAACATAACCATCACCTATTCTTGTTTGACTGTTCAAGGATATTTTCTAGTCAGTGATTTCTCTAAGAATGAGCATTTTAAATATTGGAGAAAATTACTTATGAGCAAAGTTCCTTGTAGCAGTCAGTATTTCTCACAAATACTTGCCATTCTGTCAGTGGGGCTTCCATCAGGAGCAGTATATTTCTTGTCAAGAATCTGGACATGGAAGTGGTCAATTTATTAAATGAAAATCATAGCTTCTGCTGTATCTCACTTCACCATCTGTCCAAGTTTTTAACATCTTAACAATTCCCCAAATATGCCTTCTCTGTTTCCCCTACCAGAAATACAGAAGAGGGGAAGTGAGGAGGCCCCAAGGACTGATGCTTTTGTGCCCTGTAGATTAAGGTCTGTGGACAGTACAACTTGGCCCAACCCAGGAGAGACATAGAGCCTAGGGTGCCGTCAGCTTGTGAACTGATAACGTGGTGGTTTTCAGATTGCTCTATGTGAGGGCAGTGTATGTGAAAGGTGAGAATGTGGAGGAAGTTTCCTTTAAACTTAACCTTTGCTCAAGGACCCTTTGAAAAGTTTTGAGGCACTCCTCATAAAGTTAGACATACCCCTTACAAAGACTGGACCACAGAGTGCTGGAAGTTTCCATCCTTGTTTCTGTATGTATGTAAAATGCTTTCATCAGTGATATTGTGGGATATTGTTTTGTGTGTGTGTGTTCACATTTGATAAAATGCTTATTTTTAGGACTTCCTTAGTGAGCACTGAGAAAACTGGGTTAATCTTTTGTGGGAGAGTGTAAAGCAAACTAACCTGCCCCTGCCTCATTAATGTCATAAAGCTTATCCATCAACCAGCCAACACCGAGCCTTTTGAGTTCTCTTTATCTGATAATGTCAGGAGCACCTGGGTTAGCATTCTTTCCACCTCCATCTAGTGCACATTCAGGCCTGAGCAGTATTAAAACTGCATACAGACTGAGTCTAACGTTACGAAACAGTTTTCAGTGCAGACAGCTGAAACCCAATCGCTTGTGCTGTTGAGTGTTTGAGCGATTACACTGCACTTTTGCTGGCTTGCTTGAAGTGTGTAAAGAGTGCCGTGGGGAACAATGACCATGACTTGTACGTTCTCTGTGTATAGTCAGAAAAATGTGGGAACTCCAAACAATAATGATGTTTCAGGTAATTCAGGAAAGACAGGTAAAATATTTAGTAATCTTAAGTCATCAAACTTGCCCTAAATCCTACATTTTTTATGCAGGCAACTTCCTTGTGTTCTAGCTATTAGTATTTGGGGAGGAGAAAAGGAAGAGGAGCTCTTAAAAATTAGATGAGGTAAAGTTTTAACTTAATTTAAGACAGTCTTTTAATTTAAGTCGTGGGGTTTTTTTTGGTTTTTGTTTTTTCTTTTTTTTTTTCTCAAATTTCTGGAGTAAAGGTGCACAACAAGAACTTATGTGCCTTAGCTACTATAGCGCCTTATTCTTGATCCATTCAAAGTGCACACTCATATTTTTTATGGCCTTGCTAAGAAAAGTCACTTATTCTCAGGTTCTCTTTGACAGTCAGGTTGGGGGATGTGAGGATATAGTTCCTTTGTTTGAGCTAGAAGAGGTTAGACAAAAAGAGTGTAACCCAAATCGATCATCCTGTGTTGCTTCCCCTAAGCTTGTGACCTTTCTCACCTTGCTTTATTTTCTCCTGGGACACACAAACGTTATCACCACCCTACAGAAGTTTCCCAAAATCTATTGCCTTTTTCTCCCTTTGAGTTCTAGAAATTCTTCTCTACCAGCTTATTGTATGTTTCATGAGTATCATTAGTGTCTTTAATATATTCAAAAACAAACATGGTTCTTTTCCCTCCCCTTCCCTCAGTCCCCATCCCCACCTTATACTTGTGTGCCTTGCTGAGTACTCACATTAAAAGATTTGGCAGAGCTGCACATTCCCAATTCTTTGTACTTATAGGGATGCTCAATTGTCACACTGAGGGCTTACTGTGGTTTTCTGCCCTTGGAGGGGGTCTAGATGTGATTACCCTTTGCATCTAGAATCAAAAGTTTGCTAGTGAAGCTGAAAGAAATTGTTGCTTTCAGGAGGTGATTTTTGAGTGTGCTTAAATAAACCCTTCCTTCTGTTGCTCCCAAACGTAGGGCCTCATATCTGCCTGCTGCATCTGTGGTCTCTGCACGACTCTGAACTAGTTTGCTGTAGCTGGTGGAGAGAAGAGGCTTAGCTACTGCCTCCTTGCAATCTATGTTTTATCCCTCCTTTGAATTGGGTGGGTTTTTGGGTGATGTCTAGAACAGTTCTTTTGGTTTCTAGCATTTGAACCATGCATGAGTGGAAGGAGTATATCATTCTGATTTACTAAAAATTTTCTGTCTATTTTCACACTTGTAGTCAACATAAACCGTTTCTGATACTCCCTCAAACACTTGTCTTCAGAACACTTGTGTCTTTTTTAAAAACCCCGCTTATAGCATAAGTGATAAATATTTTCTTGTGTGGGCTGTCAAATATGGTATATTTAGGAAACCTGTAGATGCAGTGCCCTCCCCTCACTGCCCAGTGTCAGGGTCAGCTTGTGTGACTGACTTCCTTGTGACTCAGTCATGAATAGTCAGTGCTGTGGCTGGTCCTTGTCTGGATCCAGTATGTGCACATCCTCAGACATGCCATGAAGGGGCCACGCCTAAAACAAAGAACACAGTGGAAGTTCCACCTTCGTGGAGTTCAGAACTACCATGGAAAGTGAGGACAACAGTGAAGAAATCTTTTTCTCCGCCATTTGAAATAGATGAGCTGCAAATAAGCCTGTACTCACCTTCTGTTGGAAGCTTTTAAATAGATATTTCTAGAAAGTCATTCTGTACTTGATAATTGTGTTTGATGAAAAGTCCTTTTTTCTCAGTTCATGTCTGTAATATACCATCCCAAATTATATTCACTTAATAAATATCTATTGAGTATTTCAGTCTAATTGAGAAAATGAAGCCTCCACAGGGAAAGATAGCTGACAATGTAAAGTAGGTTTCAAGCAGGTGGGGGGTGCTAAAATAGAGCCTGGTGTTTAAAAGCATAAGGGATTGGAGTCAGGTCTGGATTTTAATTGTGGTTTGACATAAACACTGGTGGTGTGACGTAGGCAGGCTACTTTAACCTTTCTAACTCCCAGTTTCCCCTATAAAGCTTTCTTTGTAGATTTGTTGTAGGCGTGAAGTGAGGTAATACCTGAATCATGCCAAATAAATTATGAGTGATTTAACTAGAGTACCAAACTAAAACACGAATAAGACATCCTCAAAATGCATCGTGGTACTAAGGGTACCCTAATGTGGCAAACTGGAAGCAGGGATAGAGTGGTAGGGCTCCTAAAGTTTTTCATGACTAAGGGCTGAGTGAGAACCTGAAACAGTGTTGAGATTGTTGGTAAAGTAAAATGGTTTTGGCTGTAGGAATAAGGGGGAAGTGAGGGACAGAGGGAAGCCAGGACTCAGATTAGCAGATACATCACTGCCTCAATTCATGAGAAGAGTTCTCCAACCATACAAGATTTAGTTGCCAGATTGCCTACTATTAAGTGGAGGTGATGGAGTAGTAAAATGATTACAGTGCATGACCAGATCAAGGTATGCAGAAGATAAAGGAAAGAAAGCAAAGATTAATGGACTGGGCGGTCAGAGAAACCTAAGTAGAGATACAAGTTAAATCTTAAAGAAAAAACCAATAGCCCTAGGAAATGAGTAGTTTGCTAAGCAGCAGAAAAAGCATGTAAGAAAAGCATGAGAACATCACACAACTCGATTCTCTAAGAAGGTGTTTTTCCAGTGGAGTACTACTTTTCCCAGACCCTAAACCTGTTCTTGACTCTTCCATTCACGCGTGGTACCTGTGTCATCTGCTTGGCTAGCACTGAGCCAGATTTCTCCTTGTAGGAACTGTTCTGAAAGTCCTGACCATGAAGTGTTAAGAATAGTAATATTAGTTCCAACTCTGAACTGGCTTCTCAGATTTCCACTAGACTGGTTCTACGGCAAGCACTGTTGGACAGGGAGTTCCCCATCCCGCTCACGTATATTTACCCTGAAATACATTGCTCACTGTAGAGCAGTAGTGAGAGCCTCCACAAACAGTAGATAGTTTAAAAGGCAGCCTCTTGTTTGACCTTAGTAGAAAGATTAATGGATACCAAAGACTTGAATTTCAGTGGCTCTCAAATCTAATTTATCATCAGAATCACTTGAGGAATTCTTAATATAGTGTCCCAGGCCCTACTCCTAGAAGTTTGAAGGTAGAGCCTGGGTTTGTATAACAAAAAAAAAACAAAACAAAACAGAAAACTGCCACAAATAACTGATTATCAGCCAGATCTGGGAGCCCTGTTCGAGAGGACAGCCACAGGGCCAGCCACTGACTATCGCTACTGAGGGATCTGACTAGTCCTGTTCCTTTCCCTGAGAAATGATGCTAAAAGAAGCTGGTCATTCTGAGCACATCTTTCAAGTGGAAGTGATGATAGAGTGACGGTGACTTTGCAACTTGGAGGCAGAAGCAGTGAAACCAGTTAGCAGAGGGAGGCAAAAGCAGCACACGTGCAGAGCTCTTCAGATGAGTCAGAGCAGAGAAGTCCAGGGGTTGTGTAGTTCCCAGCTCCTTTCTGAAACCCACCACACTCCTGTCTTTGTTTCTATGAGATGTGCCTTTATCCTTATAATAAATCCCTCTCTCTGGGTAAAGCCAGCACAAGTTGGTTTCTGTTACTTGTAATTAAAGAACCCAACTACTAGGAGCCGAACTAAAATAGCTTCTCTAAAGAACAATCAAGGCATACACTTTAAACACACTGTGGTATGAAATATCAACTTTCTTCCCAAACAAGTCTGGAAATGGGTTCAGGGGAGGAAAAAACAAAACACTCCTACGCTTGAGTAGTTTATTCACTGTTAACTTGGTACAGGGAGTGCTCCTCTATGAAAAAGGAAAGAGTGTATTGATCGGAAGCAATGAAAGGAGGCAATGGAAGCCACACACGAACAAGCAGGGCCCAGATGGACCTCCCTGAGGGAAAAGGAAATGCAGCCAATTGTGTGGCACTGATGATTCCTGAGGCAGAGCCGACCTCAGTTATGCTGATCCAATCTGCACCTTCTCCCTCTCTCACTCTGAGTCAGCCTGAAGCTGGCAAAGTCTCTGAACTGGGCTGAGATGTTTGACCCATTGGGCTGAAACAATCAACACTGCCCAAGAAACAAATAGAGCACAGATGTTCTCAGAAGGGAAAACAGGCGAGTTACTCTTTCCCTGCAATCCTTGCCAAGCCAGGATGCCCTCAGGATCTTCCTGCACTGGGCATTTAAATGCTGTTCTACTCTTGATCAGAAAACATGTTCAAGTCTACTAGTCACCACCACATATACCTACAAACCAAATGGACATTCATCCAGTCAGGCGACTGGGAATTTATAGCTGTGTCCTCTGGATGGGTTGCTGAGCTCAGTCAGTGGCCACTTCACTAATAAGCTCAAGGCCACAGAAGCCACTGGGGCCAAGCAGCCCTCCTCAGCTGGATCCTGTGGCCACAAAGTGGCCACAGAGTAGCCCCAGCCAGATGCCTACCACTAGAGGAGAGATTGGAGATGGCCTATAGAAGTTCTGAGGCAGAAAAAAGCCAATCCAAACAGTAAACTTGGATCTGTAATACCATTAAGTCCTTTATGATCCTCTGATTTTCCAGACTATTAAGGGTTCTTCAGAACATCATGGAAAAAGGAGAGTGGGGTCTGAGTTCTGAGCTTCTCCCCACCCTCAGCTGTCAACTGAGCAGTTCTGCCTTTATTTATTTTTTGGGCCTCTCATCATTTTGTTTGCAGAATGGATTCATAACTCGTATTGAGTTAGGTCATACTGAATGTGTAAGTGCCTGTGTGCAGGCAGGCACATGCATATCAAAGCTGTTCTCAGTATTTTAGATCCCTTAGCTTGATTCCTTTAAATAAGTCCAAGAGGTAGATTTTGTTATTATTTCCATTAGATTTGAGGAAGTAAAAGTCAAGTATTTTGTCCAAGATCACAAAGCTAGAATGTGGGAAGATCAGGAATTGAATCCAGCTCCTTCTGACTCAGGAGCCATGACTGACATTGTCCTCTGAGAAGGATTACAGGAAAACTCCTGAGGGAGGACATGAAGTCAGCCTCTGGAATCCCCTATGAAGTTTACAGAGGCTCTGCCTCCAGGGATACTGACTTAGGTCCAGGAGCAGCCTGGGAAGGGTTTTTTTTTTTTAATATATATAACTAAGAACCACTAATAAACAGTGATAGGAATTTAATAATTAAAGCTACATGTCAACATGATTTGAGGGTGTCAAAGATAGGAACTTTGCTCATGGCAAATTACTCAGCTAATGGTATAAAAAAAAGTCCTTTAAGAGACAGAAAGAAACAAAACTCTTCTGATAGTTCTGGTGCAAGGTGGAGAAAATTTTCTCTCTCCCTTCTCTCCCACAACTCAGCTGTGAAGTTGTGTGTATGTGGTTGTCACTCATTTGGTGGGGCTGACACAGAGAACAGCTAACATGTAGAGCAGACAGGAAAGGGCATGAGAAAACCAGTTCTATCTTTTAAGTCTCCAGTCCATGTCGGACACCAGCAGCAGTGAACAGGGTTGAGGAGAGGCACTGAAAGAACCTGGAAAGAAAGAAATGATAGACACAAAATAGAGTTTAAGAGAAGTGGGCCCCAGGGCTTTTTACCTCGGGCTTAAGCGTCCTTGAGTACCAGGCGCAACTCATTTTTATTGATACAAACAGCCCCCCCCCCTCCTCGTTAGTTATCAGACAATGAATCATTTTTTTTAGTATTTGTCCTAGTTTAAGTGAATCTTTGTCATCAAGGTTCTCTGTTATTAGCCTGAACTGTTCTCCCTTCTGATTTAGTTTATTTTCTAGGCAATGGTTTTATTGGCACAAGAAAGATACCCAGACCTGTACACAGGCCAGTCTTTTAGCCCACGCTGACCAGTCTTTTGGCCATGACCCAGATACTTTTCTTGTTTCAGCACTTCATGCCTTAGGGGTCTTGAACAAGTCCAGGACTGTAATAGAGTGTGGTGAGTGAGGCCTCAGGTCCAGAATTTAAGGGGACTCAACACATCAGATACTCAGTCATCATGATAAATAAAGTTTGAGGACATGCAACATCATGCAGAAAACATACACGATGAATAAAGAATGTAAATACAATGTCAAGAGTGTAAATACAAACAGGGTCCCTACAGGGTTGGGACTTGGGTGAGGTGAATGGATGAGTCTTGCAATTTTAGGATTGGGTCTCCTGTCTTTAATGTGGAGATTTTTATATTAATTTAGATTTTCAAAAATATTGCATTAAAGAATTATTTTCCTTAAATTTTGTGTCCCACCATGAGTTTCAGTAAATATTCCCTCAAGAGGAGCAAACAACTTTTTCTCTTTTTTTAAATTAAACTTATTCAGATCCTTCAGAGTTGAGGGTGGAGCCTATCACAAAAACATCAGAAGAACATTTGCCCTCTAGAGGCCTGATGGAACGTCCTACCTCAAAGTGAAGACTTTGATGGAGCAATAACCTTGTGGTTCAGAGCAGAGGTGGGAAGAAAGGAAGAATGGTGAGCCTCACATGGTCCAGGTCAGCCCGTGCAGGGTCATTAGCCCCTGTCAGGAAGGACAGTCATGGTGTTCTCTTCTCTGTCGGTTCATCAGCCTGGACTTGACAACACAAATCCTAATTACTATGTTGGTAAGTTAACCTTTTTAACTTTCAGATTTTTGGCTTTTATTTATTTTTTGTGTAATTTAGAGCTAATATACTTCTCATAGGAATACTTTTTGGATGGATGCGGTCACTTACATAAAGTATTTTTTGCATATTATTTGGCACATTCTAAGTGCTAAAAACAAGCCATTATGTGACTTCCGTTTTCTAAGTCTGTATAGAAGCTCTATTTTATCTCAGTCCACTTTGGAACATTTCACTGCTCACTGATAATTCACTAGAGAGTAGGCCAAATCTATCAGTTTTGTTGCTTGTTAATAAAGCTAGGAAAATGGCACTAAAATAGATTGAGATTGGAGAAGGAACCTGGATTCTGGTCTCAGGTTGAGAACTCGACCATGTGAACTCAGGTATATCCCTTCACAACTCTGGGCCTCTTTATTTCTTTGTTATATGAGCCATAATGAATCTAATGATATTATCTTTCCTGTTGCTTTTCTGTTGTGGGGGTCAAAGAGATAATAGTGCAGAAGTGACACAGCTGCACTTTGATGGAAACAATCTTTATTAAATTGAAATTCTTTAAGTTAGCTCATTTCTTTGTCAGGGCTGATTCACCTTATTTCTGATGTGAATGCTTTTACTTTCCCATAGGAACTGAGGGTACATTAAGAAACATGAAGGAGAAACACATCTCTGCTTATCCTACCTGCAACTACTTCTTGTGTTGTCCTGAGATAGTATATTTTGATCAAGGGGGGGTCATGTAATAACACACCCTCCACTTCTATTTCTCAAAGCTCATGTACTAATTTGTGAGTCTTTTAAGACTCCCATTGCTCAGAAACCAAACTTTATTTTTAATATAATTTATATATATTAATGTCATTGTTCATTTTTGTACAGTGTTTGCCTTCTCTAAGGTGTAGTCCCCATAGAATTCCCACTACCTGTTCATCTGTGCACCATCACCACAGCCCCTGTGCGCTTCCCTCCCTTGTTTTGATCCCTTTCCCACCATTCCCCTGCAGAATATCTCTCATTTATCGTTGCCTGTTAATTCTTTTTGTTTTTTTTCCCTCAATCCCTTATTTGGTTCCTCTATATTCCTTCTATAAGTGAAACCATCCGATATTTTTATTTTTCCTTCTGACTTATTTCACTGAGCATAATCCATTCTAGCTCCACCCACGTGGCTGTGAGTGGCATGAGTTTATCAGAATACAAACTTCATTGTTTTTCAAACATTTAATCCATTTAATCATTGTAATTTCACCTGAACTTCCTTTACATTTCAAATTATGTTCATGTTCTCAAGGGATGTTCTAGCCATAGGAAGAGAAAATGAGTCAATGAAACTTCCATCAAAAGTCCACACTGGGGCCTCCCTGGTGGTGCAAGGGGGTTAAGAAGCACTACGCTATGAAGCAACCACAGACACTGCAGCACAAGTTCAATCCCTGGCCAGGAAGGTGACCCACATGGCACAGCAGACCTCTCCTGTCTCTCCTGCTACTCCCCTCAGCAGTGTATGTCAGTCAATCTGCCTTCTCTGCTCCCTACTCTGTCTCTGGTGAATCCTCTTACCTCCCATACCTCTGGCCTGTACCCCAGTTCTTGTATGCATAAATAAATATTTTTTTTAAAAAGTCTACACCATGCAACAAGTACTCTATGTTGCTTAACTCTTTGGGGTATATTTTGTTACCTCTATTTGAATTTTTAAAAAATATTTACAAATTTGTATTTAAATAGAAATTTGTAACTAAAGGATACCCACATCTTCTCCAATTGTGTGTTTTTTAAAAAATTTATTTATTTTACTTACAATGTTTCCTTTCTTTTCTAGGTGTAGTCTCCATAGAATTTCCAACACTAATTCACCTGTGCACCATCACCATAGTCTCTTGTACTCTTCTCATCCCGGCCTTGATCCCAATCCCTCCCTTTTCTCTGCAGAATGTCTCTGATTTGTAGTTGTCTGTTTATTTTTGTTTGTTGTTGTTTTTTCCCCTTGATCCCCTACATTCTCCTATAAGTGAAACCATCTGGTATTTTTCTTTTTCCTTCTGATTTATTTCACTGAGCATAATCCCTTCAAGCTCCATCCATATTCTGTGAATAGCATTAGTTTATCTTTTTTTGATTGCTGAATAATATTCCATTGGGCATTTGGGTTGATTCCAAGTCTTACCTATTATAAATAATACTGTGATAAACATAAAGGTGCATGTATTCTTTTTAATTAATGTTTTTGTGTCCTTTGGGTAAATCCCTAGGAGTGGTATTCCTGGGTCATATGGTAGGTCCATTTTTAGTAGACTGAGGAACCTCCATACAGCTTTCCATAGAAGTTGGACTAGTTTACATTCCATCAACAGCGTAAGAGGGTTCCTTTTCAACCACATCCTCGCCAACATTTGTAGTTGCTAGTCTTCTTTTAATATGTGCCATTCTTACTTGTGTAAGGTGGTATCTCATTGTAGTTTTAATTTGCATTTCCCTAATTATGAGGGATGTTGGACATTTTTTCATATGCTTGTCCATTTGCATTTTCTCTTTGGAGAAGTGTCTTTTAAGTTCTTCTGCCCGTTTTTTGACTGGATTGTTTACTTTGTTTTTGTTGAGTCATGTGAGCTCTTTGTAGATCTTTGTGATCAGTCCCTTATCAGTTGTATGGAGTGCAAAATTTTTTTCCCAATCATTGGGGTGTCTCTGTTTTGGGTGAAGTCTCTTTTGCTGTACAGACACTCTTTAATTCTTTAATTTGGTGTAGTCCCAGCTGTTTACCTTTTGTGGGGTTTCTATTAGATCCCATTGGTCTGTATATCTGTTTTTTAGCAGTACAATGCAGTTTTTATGACTCTGTAGTAGAGATTGAAGTCTGGGAGTGTGTCGCCTTCATTCCCCTTCTTTCTAGTCAGGACAGCTTTGACTATTTGAGGGTTTGTTTTTGGTTTTTTTTTTTTCTCCATAAAAATTTCATTAATATTTGTTCTATTTATTTGAAGAATGTCATTGAAATTTTTATTGGAATCACATTGAATCTGTAAATTGCTTTTGGTAGGATGGCCATTTTGATAATGTTAATTTTTCTAATCCATGAGCAGGGGATGTCTTTCCATTCCTTGTGTCTTCTTCTATTTCTTTTAACAATGTTTTATAATTTTCTTTGTATAGATCCTTAACCTCTTGGTTAAATACTTAACCAAATATTTAATTTTTTTGTTTCAGTTATAAAAGGGATGGTTTTCTTGATTTCTTCTTCAAATTGATTGTTTGCATGTAGGAAGGCTACTGATTTTTTGTGTTGATTTTGTATCCTGCTATTCTAAACTGGTTGATTATTTTGATTAGTTTTTGTGTGGAATTTTTGGGGTTCTCTATATTATCATATCATCTACAGTTTTTAAAAAAGATTTATTTATTTATGCAGATGAGAACTGGGGTACAGGCCAGAGGTGTGGGGAGTGAAAGGATCCACCAGAGACAGAGTGGGGACCAGAACAGGCAGATTGACTGAAATACACTGCTGAGGGGAGTAGCAGGAGAGACAGGAGAGGTCTGCTGTGCCATGTGGCTCACCTCCCCGCCAGCAGCAGGATCGAACTTATGCTGCAGTGGCTGTGGTTTGCTTCATAGTGTGTTGCTTAACCCATTGCGCCACCCAGAAGGCCCTACAAATAATTTGGTTTTTGTTTTTCTGTTTTTGTTTTTTTTTTTACAAATTATCATATTGACTGCAAAAAAGTGATAGTTTAACTTCTTCTTTTCTATTTGGAGAATCCAAACTTTAAATGCAGAGTTATTCCTCACCTATTGGAGAGTGAGAATGGTGTAATGACTAAGACCAGAGGCTCTGGAACCATGCTATGCCTAGATGACCTCCCTGTGTTAAGTAGGGACGCAATAGCCTTGCTGTCATACGGTTATAGAAAGAAATAGGAGTATGTTTATAAAGTACTTAAAATAGAGTCTAGCAAATAGTAATCACTCAATAAATGTTAACCATTACTGTGTTGATCTCTATTCTTGTTGGCTAATACAGTGCTCTATGTAATTCTGAAACTTGAAGTTTGATCTATGGGGCAAAGTCTGTGAATTCCAAATATCCCCTATTGCACCTCTGGCAAGTTTCTTTTCCCTCTGTTTCTTTACTTTCTTCTTCTCTTAATGGTGGCAATGGGAGGATTATATAGAAAGACTAATCCAGGAGCTCGTCTCCTCTTAGTCCATAATATTAAACATCTCTCCTTTCCCAGCCTCCCCACTGTTTGTGCCACTGAGAATTCTGTCATCTAGCCGCCCTATGTCCATTGTGGATGGTCTGCAGTAGCACTTGGTAAATTATATAGACTAAAGTTCTGATAAAAATCACAGAAGTTTGATTGGTGTCATTGACATTCAGTTATCAGTGCTATTTATTAAAATTATGTGATCCATGCACTTATCTAAAAACAATTCTAAGATGTATTTGATAAGGAGAAAAATAGAGGTTGCTTTAAAGTTCTGGTATATCAGAATATGGACATTTTAGGCTAGATCATCATAGATCATAGTTAAAGAAAAGATGATTTATCACAAATATGGAGCACCTGCTGTATAGTACCTGCAGATGGAGGCTCTTGAAGGTATAAACAAGATAGGGCATGGGCTTGCCCTGGATTTTGTACCTGGACAGTTAGATATACTACCCTAAATGATGTGGCTTGTTGAGAAGAACAAGTGTCACAACAACATATTTCATGCTTAGTTAGACATTTCTTAGATTTATAAAATCAGAAAATAATAAGATAGAATCCTTATCTTGTTTTCTGTTTTGTTTTAGGGTTTTTTTTTTTTTCTTTCATGAAAGGGGCAAATCATCTACTCATGATTTGCACAGATGCACATTTGATGATTATAATTATTAATTGAAACACTATCAAAGTAAAATCTAATCAAAAGTAAAAACCTAATAAAGAACTTGTGATAGGGGTCTCCCTGGTGGCACAAGGGGTTGAGTGCCTCACTGTGGGGCATCCACAGTCACTGCAGCACAGGTTCAATCCCCAGCCATGGTGGTGACCCACATGGCGCATCAGACCTCTCCTGCCTCACCCACTGCTCCCCTCAGCAGTGTACATCATTCAATCTGCCTATTCTGTTCCCTACTCTGTCTCTGGTGAATCCTCTCATCCCCCACACCTCTGGTCTGTGCCCCAGCTCTTGTATGCATGGATAAATATATCTTAAAAAAAAAAAAAAGAACTTATGATATAAAATTGGACTTAAAAATAATCACTATTATACCATTCCCCTAAGATTGTTAGTGCCTGATTTCTGTTTTGAACTGGAAATAAGTGTGTACAAGTGTATACAATATAAGAAATGACAAGGCATTTGTCATAGGATCGCCTGTAATCTTCACAGTTGCTCTGTGAGCACCATTTATAGTCTCAGTGGAAACATAGTCTCTGAGAGACTGATGCTCCGCCAAGTTCACAGAATTATGATCCTGGTGGAAGAACTAGGATCTCTCCTGGACTCCTTAACTTCAAACTCAGCATACTTAGTAAATACAGGAGAGTTAATAATACATGATTCTTTTATTTAAAATACTAGAATTGTCAAACTAGTCTCTGGAAATACAAATCAGAGCAATGATTGCCTAGGTGTTGAGGAATGAAAGGGACATGAGGACAATTTCTAGAGTAGCAGAAATGTCCTGTTGTGATTTGGGTGCTGATTGCAAAGATATGGGTATTATCAAATTTCATCAAATTACATTCTTGTACTATATAACATCAACCATGGAGCACATGACAGTAGTGGGTGGTCATTGAATACAGCCTAAGAGTGTAGTAGGCTAGAATCTCGAGGTCTGTGTAATCATACTCCATGTATTTACACAGTGACAAAATCATCTAACGTTTTTCTCAGAACATATCCCTGTCAACAGAGACATGATTTTCTGTACTACAGATCTGTGCCTATCACTGCATGTAAATTACTATACAGTCTGCCTCAATTTTTAAAAATCATTTTTCTGCTTTAAGTGATAAGACAGTATGGGAAATGGGTGATGTTTCAATGCCCTAATAATGCAAACATATGATCACATTATTTTAATTAATGAGCTACTTTAATTTCTAGGCAGATATCTTTCCTTTCCTTGTGTTTGAACTTCCTGTTGCTGCTGTAGCAAATTATCACAACCTAGTGGCTTAAAACAACATAAATTTATTACATCACAGTTTTGGAAGTCAGAAGTCCCAAATGATTCTTGCTGAGTTAAACTCAAAGTGTTAGTGGATTGTGTTTCTTCTGTAGGTGCTAAAGAAAATCTGTTTCTTTGGTTCAAAAAGGAGAATTTTCAAATGGCCATAAATATACATAAAGGTGCTCAAGAAAAATCTAAACAAAACAAAAAACTCCACATGTCTATCAATAATAAAATAGGTAAATTGTGGTCATATATGGCATGTACAGGTATAATGGTATATACAGGTATAAAAATGAATGAACTACACATATAAACAAAAACAGAGACTGTATAACATACCCAGATGTGAAACAGTATGAAATTAGCTAGTCACAAAAGACTACATAGAGTGTGACTGATTATGTGAAGTTAAAAGAGAAATGCAATACTAAACTATACTGTTGAGGGATATATCCTTAGGTAGTGGAAAGAAAAAAAATCCAAGCATTCAGAAAAAGGGGGCATAGTGGAGAGAGATGGTGCACAGTGTTTGGAAGTAAGATGAGTCATTTTTGACATGTTGGAAATTCTTGTTTATGACCTGCGTGGCAGTTATGTAGATATTTGCCTTGAGAAACTCATTGTGCTATATGTTTTAGTTTTGAAAAATCTTTCTTAGGTATTTAAAAATAAAAAAAATCGAGATGGTTCAAGACTAAAAGGGAAATCAGAACTCATTAGGCAGTATCCAATAACCTAGGATGATATTGGAATAATTAAGCACTAAATTTAAGTTATGGTTCATAGGGGTTAATGCAAAAAAGAATCATGTTTTGCTATATAGTTCTCACTGTCTAATAAAAATAAGCATGCATGTATATTTTGCCTGGAAAAACAACTATTTCTTCAGCTCTAAATCTGGGCAGAATATTATGCTCATTATATATGCAGTAAGAGCAATGTGCACAGTGGCAGATTTTTCTGAAAACCACAAAATATCCCTCAAATAGCCATCTTATCTGAATTCTTAAGAAAAGCATGGAGAGAGCATGACATTAAATCATAACTGTGAAGGCATTTCTAAGGGAATCTAAGTTGACACCATCTTGTTGCTTTCTAGAGCAAGGGCATACCAGTGCTATAGAGGTACTGAAAGAATTCCAGCTGTTTCTTGAGTGCAACTTTCTGTATCTTTTGAATGTACCCTCACAGAGAAGTAAGTGACTATACCGGTACATGAGTGTCCCCAGAGGATTTCCTCAGACCCCTGTCTTGGTCCTATTTTCCCCCCTGGTTCCATTGTCTTTTATTTCTTCACCTTGACCTTGACCTTGACCAAACTTTCTGCTGCTGAGTATGCCTGAATTCAGCTTAAGAGTGGGGCTACTAAGGATTCCAAAGAGTGGCTGCTTCTGCAATACCTTGCTGAATGTAATGGATGCAGTGTCTTCTTATGCCTCTCCCCCTTCTCCAAGGGACTGTCCTTGTCCTATCCCCAAACTGCAACACAGCACAGTGGTTGAAAGCATGGGCTTTGAGTTCAGACTCATGAGTTTGACTCCTGACCCTACCACTTTAGATGTATTTTGTATCATTTCTCCCTATGAAGAATGGAGATCATTGTATTACTTGTCTTACATGTGTGTTAGGCCACAAAAAGTGGAGGATAGTATAGCATGATGGTTGGAAGCATGAACTCAGGAACTATACTACCTGGGTTCACATCCCAGCTTTACCACATATTAGTCATGCAGTCTTGGACACGCTTCTTAGTTCTTCATGCCTCAGTTGACTCACCTGTAAAAGGGCAATAGTAGAACACTTGCCTGAGAGTTATTGTGAAGATCAAATGGTAGGTGATAAAGCACCTAAAATAGGGTGAATACTGAATCTAACTTAAAGATTAGAATGCTGGACCTCCCTGGTGGCCTAGGGGTTAAGTCTCAGCACTATTACCTCGAAGGCCTGAGTTTAATCCCTGGCCAGGGAATTGACCCACACATGGCACAGCAGACCCCTCCTGTATTGCCCACCGCTACCCTTGGCAGTGTTATTTCAATAAAATTCCCCTGCTTTACTCCCCACTCTGTTTCTGGTGAATCCTTTGACCCCTTGCACCTCTGGCCTATACCTCAGTTCTTCTATGCAAAAATAAATAAAATCTTATAAAAGACTAGAATGTTGAGTAGGATATAATAAATTTCAATGTTGAATGTTATATATTTTTTATTAGTTCCTGCTTATGTAACCAACCCATCTCCCTCTATCTCCACAGCCATTTGGTTTGATTAAGGAGTAAGACTCTAAACCCAAGCCTCGGATAATTCTGACTGAAGTTTTATGATGGGGTGATGGAAACAACCATTTTCCCCATCTGGTATCAGAGCTAACATTGCAGTGTCAGGGAAGAAACTAATCAACAGTAGAAGAGAGTTAAGATACAAATAATAGTAATAATATTCAAGAAGAAGAGAGCAGAGAGAAGCAGGCAGATAAGACAAAGAGTCAGGCATCTAATTGTCTTAGAGTGAGTCCTGTTTCCCTGGTCTGGAGTCCCAGAAGTTTCTTGATTTCCCATCTTTTTAATCATGGTTGAACAAATCACCCCCCCCCCTTTTTAGCTACCCTTATATATTTATTTTCAATAAATCCTATATATCAAATTTAAGTAAGGATGCTATTTCTTACTATAAAAAGAATTGGGAAGAAACACCACTAGTTTGGAAACAGACACCTCCTATTCTTAAAAATCTAACTGGTCTAGTTCTCCTGGAGCCCTTCATCTGGGTTCCTGCCAGCCTCTCTCACACCAGCAGCATTTGCCATGAATGGCATGTACCAGTATTATCAGTTAATGAATTGAGAAACACAATTTAAAATGCACACAGACTGAGGTGGATTCTTTGCACAAAGAACTGTCTTAAGCACTGTGATAAATCCCAAGGGATAGAAATCTGAGTCATAGTGGTTAATGAAGTAAAATACATTATCTTCAAGTTACATTTCAGACAATGGAAGTAAAGAGATTTATCCAGAAAATACATTTCAGAACTGTGGATAATAGAAAATATATTGAGTCTTTGTCCCAGGTTCCTGGCACAGAAGTTCAAAAACCATGGAAATCTTCTGAGTGATGGGAGTAACTTTGTTGTTCACAATTCACTCCTTTCTGAACAAATCTGAGCTTATGTTACTGAGATGATTTATGGACTACCCTCAGGTAGATTCAAGAGAGGGGCTAGCTGTACCAGAAAGACCAAACTTGGGGTTAGAGAGTTAGAACTCACAGCCTCACTCCTTGATCTCCTGGGCAAGGAGAGGAGCTTGAGATCGAGTTCAATAACTAATGGCCAATAACTTAATCATTCCAAAGTAATTAAATCTTGATGAGAACACTTAATTGAGATCTGGACAACATCCAGAACTCATCAAGATTCTGTTAGGATGGTGCATCTGAGAAGAATGGAAATTCTGTGCCCTCCTTCTTTTCCCTCCTCTGTCCCCATATGTTCTCCTATTCATCTCTTCATCTGGTTGTTCTTGTTTTGTATCCCTTTTAATAAAACTGTAATTATAAACATAGCACTTTGCTAAATTCTGTGAGTGTATTGTGAATTAGCAGACTAATGGGCTTTAGAAAACCCTGAATTTGTGGTGTGTAGAAGTGTGGGTGGCATGGGGACCCATCTTGCATGTGTGTCTGAAGAGGGGGAAATCTTATGTGGTAGAATCCTTCACTTGTAGGATCTATGCCTACTCCAGGTAGTTAGTATGAGAATTGGATTGAATCATAGGATACCTAGCTGGTGTCAGAGAAGAACTTTTGGAGCTAGCTAAGAACCTTGGAGGAACTGGTATAAGAACTTTCTTCTGAAAAGCAGGCACTCGGTCTTCTATAGCATATAAAGAAGCATGTTAAAACACTTGAAGACAACATAATGATCAACAGATCTTTTTGAAGTGAAAGAAAATATGCCCATGATAGGTATGTAAACCACATTATGTGGCATAGAAAGTTCTAGGCCCTGTGTGGTACCTGGTGTGATAATGAGCTCCCATTTCCAGGTTCACATGCAAGGTCTATCTGATTTGTATTTATTCTGCTAAGATTCCTCAGACTGTGTCCCGTTATCTTAATATAGAAAAGTAGCACCATGGACTTGGATATGTCAAAGGTAATGTAAATTACACTAATAATGACATTCTGGAGTATATTTAAAATAACCTATGACTATAAGGTAGGCTCTCAGTATAAGAGATTTCTGAGAATCAAATTATGCCCATCAAAATATACGACTGTGACTCCAGTTAGTCTTGATTCTGATTTACTTTTTTTTTATAGGCTTCAGCTTTACTTTCCTACAAATAAAGTTAATACCTCTCTATCGTGTGTCTATTTGTATTTACTTTTTAGGTGTTTGGCTCTAAGTCACTCTGAGCTAATTCACAACTCTGGGGTCATTGGATACCTACATGCCTAGTATGCCTTGAACTCTTAGGCAGTGCATGAATAAGAGTTTGAAAACAGTAAGACTTCTGGGCATTAAAACTATGATCCTCAGTTGCAGGAGAGGGAAAAACACTTTCAATTTCTGAAGATCTGTTATAACATGGATGGGATCAAGTAGCCCAGAATCCAGGAGCACAGCTCTGTCATCACTTCATCTCTATTTATATCTGACCTATCTCTTTCCCATCTTTGTTTCCTTAATCTGCTAGGGTGAGAGTTATATAGCATCGCACTAGGACTTTTCCATCTTCTTAAACTATTAATGAGTCATTAAAGATAAAATGGAGTTGATGAGCCAGGCGTGGTTTACTTAATCATTTTCTTATTGTAGTTTATTTAGATTACTTCCAATTTTGCTTTTATAAATACAGCTGTAAAAATCTTTGCCCATAAAGCTTTTTCCACATTTAGGATAAAATTGTACATAATTCCTAAGTATTTTAACACTTTTGCCACATTTGATGTATAATTCTCAGAAGGCTCTATTTTCTAAAAGGAAGTGTTTATAATACCTTTCTTCTCTGTTCCTTTGCCAACATTAGTTATTACAATTGTTTAAAATATAATAGTTGAAAATTATCTCATTTACTTTGTTATCTATTTTTTTCAATTATTCTTGAGATTAAACGCTTTACTCAGGTGATTGCTAGCCTGTTATTTCTTCTTTATATTTTGCCCAACTCAGGACCATTCTTCTCATAACTTCTCACTGCAGAATAGGGTCAATGAATTTCAAACCAGGGATTGGGAAATATTCTGGACTCAGCATACAGTTCAGGAATCCAATCTCTTGAGAGTTCATGCTTAGAAATCACTACTGTTAATCACTATTGTTAGTTTGTGATTTGCAAACAAGCATTAGGCATCTTTATTCATTTACTTATTCAACAAATCAGTTTTAGGAATCTTATATGTGCTAAATATTACTTTAGGCCCAGTGAAAAATAATAGACAAAAACGCCTCTTTATGGAGTAGACATTCTTGTGAAGAGAAGAAGAAAATAAACATAGTAAGTCTGTTATTCAGAACATCAGATGTAAATGCTAGTAGAGGGGGTTGCTGAATAAGAGGGATGGAGAGCCCTGGGAGAGATGTGGTGGTACATGCAACAATTTTATTTTACTATTTTTCATTAAAGTAATATTGGTTTGTGGCATTATTTAGGTTTCAGGTGTATAGCTTTTAAAATCAACATGTGTATATACTCCGTTTGCCACCAGAATTCTAGTTTCCACCATTACCATACAGTTGACTCCTTTCACCTAAGATACTTTCATCTCCCTCCCTTCCACTCCCTCCTGCTTTCCTTCTGGTAACCATGTTTTCATTTAAGTTTATCTGTTGTTTGGTTTCTCTACATATATATGAATGTTGTGTTTGTCTTTCTCTGACTTATTTCACTAATGATAATACCTTCTAGGTCCATCCATGTTGTTGCAAATGGCAAGAATTCATCTTTTTATAGCTACATAATATTCCATTGTGTATATATACCACATATCCATAATCCACTCATCTCTTGAGACATTCTGGAGTATATTTAAAATAACCTGTGACTGAACTTACCTGTAAGGTAGACTCTCAGTATAAGACATTTCTGAGCATCAAATTATGCCCATCAAAATATACCATTGTGACCCCAATTAGGTCCCCAACTTATGTTGCTTCCTGCTCTTCATTCTTATTTATAATTCAGGGCAACAGTTTGGTTTTTTTTTTTTTTCCTTTTTTTTTCCCCCCTCTCTTTTATGTTCTTTTTTTTATATTAACTTTTTTTATTTATATATATTTGACATCAGTTGTAATCCCCATGTATTCCCCATCATCAGGGCAACAGTTTTATGAGGTGATATGGGTAGACCTTATTGGGAATGTGACATTTGAGCAGAGACTTGAAAGAGGTGAGACAAAATGCTCAGAATGGTTTTCAGGTAGTTTGCTTCAGACAGAGCTATTATCCAATGCAAAGGTTCTGAGGCAGGAATGTGCCTAGTGTGTTCAAAATAAGAGTAAGGAAGCAAGGATGGCTAAACTGGGGTGAGCAGCAAATAGAAGAATGGAAGTCGGGGTTAGAGAAGTCACAAGGGTGGATCTTGTAGGGCCTTTGGGCCATGGTAAGAACTTGTGCCTTCCTCATATTATATTATCCTTTATATTATATATGAGATATGTATATTTATTTCCTCTTACAATATTTGCTTTCTTTTCTAGGTGTAGTCCCCATAGACTTCACCACCAGTTCACCCGTGCACCATCACCATAGTCCCTTGTGCTCTTCCCATCCCTGCCATAATCCCAATCCCTCCCTCTTCCCTGTAGAATGTCTGTTTTATAGTTGTCTGTTTATTTTTGTTTTGTTTTTTTCTGTTGTCATTGATGTTATTTTTTTTCCTTGATCCCCTATATTCTTCCAATAAGTGAGACTATCCAGTATTTTTCTTTTTCCTTCTGATCTATTTAACTGAGCATAATCCCTTCAAACTCCATCCATGTTTCTATAAATGGCTCTAGTTTGTCTTTTTTGGTTGCTGAATAACATTCCATCAGGGGTTCCTGATGAAATGAATGTGAAGTGTGATAAAGGTAGTGTCTAGGGCTATTTCTTTTTAAGAACTGGAAAATCATTCTGTGCACAATGGTTCTTAATCAATGTTTCTAAACATTTCCTGAATTAAAATCACAAGCAGATTTGCTCATGGAGAAGGCTCCAGGTATTAAGGCCATGTGAACTAATTCCTGTGGTGAGGACTCAGAGGGGCCATGCTCTTAACCATTTTAATAAAATGACAAATGAAAATGACAGCAGAATTGTGGCATTTGGCCTGTCCTTTTATGAACTTCTTATATTCCTATTTAACTTTATTTAATTAGGCTAATAGAAGTATTAACCAGCTTGGCAACCACTTGTGGTTTTTTATACAGGATTCATGCCTGATGTGTTTTGAACTCATCAACACTTGCAGGGATTTCATTTAGGGTTCTCTGGGTGTTCAGTATTCGGGTTGTTAGACATACTGGAAGTGGATGACACATTAACTTCTGGAAGATGAGGGAGCTGGGATCTGTGGTGGTGTGTGATTGAGTGCCAAGATTAGGTAGTTTGTTAGAGAACCAAGACTAGAAGCCAGTCACACAAACTTCCAGTCCAGTATCTTTCTATCTCGTTTTGTTTCTATCCTGTATCATACAACTTCTCCTTGCATATTAGCGCAGAAGGTTATACCTCTTATATATTACATAATAGTTCTTCACCAAAGGTTTCCTTCCCCCAAGCAAGAAATTTCCACCAAACCTTGGACACTTGCGCTTAAAATTTATAGCTAAAAGTAGAGGACTCAAAGGACATATATTTTCAGAGTCATGGCTCTTTTCCTTATCATTAATTTACCTCTTGAAAATAAAAATTTTTTTCTGTGTAGCTTGAAATCTTCTTATATGTGACAGATCAAAAACTATCTCACTTTTAAAGATGTATTTCTGGAATCCCCACATGCTATCCTGTTCTTCAAGAAGTCTGGAAAATGTGTTTGTAGTTTTTGGTTGTCTTTTCTTCATCAGGATGAGTGGGGGACTTCCTATTGTGAAGGTATCAGTCTATATGCCATGGAGATCTTTCTTGACACCAATTGGTTTACTTTTCCTTCTAGCATTTATCACCAAGTTTATCTTCTCTTTATCTGTTTATTCACTGTCTTTCTCTCTTCATGACAATGTAAGTTCCCTGAGAGCAGAGAGCTGGCCAGTATTGTTCACCAGTGCATCTCAAGTGTTTAACACATAATAGGCTATGGGGGCTACACCTAGCAAAGAAAGCAAACATTGTAAAAAAAAAATAAGTAAAAATTTAAAAAATATGATAGACACTCAAATATTTACTGAAAAGATTAAGAGTGGGGCCAATGATGCAAACATTTATAAGTTTTTGGATTCACATATAAATATATATGTACTTATATAAATATTATATAGTTTATTATAAATATAAGGTTTTGGATGCATATAAATCACCTTTATGGAATGTCAAAAATTCACAATCTCATCAGTAAAGTCTTTGAGGATCCTTTTCCTGCATCATCTTTGAACCTGGGTATTTATTATAGCTCAATTTAAAGGTCCTCAATCATATCATAGGCAAAAATATTTAAAATGAATATTATACTTAATTTACTCTACTTTTTTGCATTGTATTTTAGAAAAATTTTTACTCAGATTAGTTAATATTTTTTCTCCTGATTGTGGTAACAGAGAAGGACAAACTTTATAGTGGTCAAGAAAATTTAGTTAATCTTCCCTCAGAATGCTGTTTAATTAAAGATGACTGTACCAGCATTTCTGATAAGGAGATCAAGTTGTGTTATCAGAATGATTTGTTGGACTCAAGATGGGAATGCAGAGGACAATGAGGTTACAGTCAAATAGCATATGTAAAGTTCTATAAAGACACCTAGAGATATTTGGTGAGATAGTAGTGATGTTGTAACTCCCAGAGTGGAATTACCAGAGTGGACAAAAAGGAAGACATCGATTGGCTCTTTCCCAACTACTTACTTATGCATAAGCGTTCATAATGAATCCACAAAAGCACTTATTGCCGATAAGGACCAATTAATCCACTCAACCAATGTATTTCATACTTGCCAATGTACAGAGCGAGAGAACACTTGGTATCTGAAAGGATCTGGCTCCAGCTTCATGTGTATAGATTAATGTTTATCTTTCATTTCCTTTTTTAAAATTGTGGTGCTGGAAACTATATTTTTGCCTTAGGGTGGCTTCATTTTAGATCTCTTTATGCCTCATATTTTGGCAGAAGGTACCAGCAGGGATGTGTGGTGGTGGCCAGGGAATGGGGAGAGAACCTCTCATGGGCAAGTTGAGCAACCCTATCACTCAGCTCTAGAGACAGCAGCTACTGGACTCAAGTCTCTCTACTCAGTCCTTCTGGGTATTTTGATCTGTTGATCTTCTAGTGTCTGTAACCAAAGCAACATTCTGGCATGTTTGGAAAGGGAGGCGTTGTTAAGATTACTCTCATGAGGAAAAGTCCTTGTGTTTGCACAGTATGACATAGGGCATTATTCTAAAGAGAAGATTGTCCGGCTATAGATATCTGTGATATTTTTCCTACCCATTTTAATAAGATTAATGATAATCAGTAAACTTGAGGTTCTCAAAGGAACATCAGTGTCTGATAAATACTTTTCCTTTTCTAATGTTTCTATTCTAACTATTACATTTGCAAGTTGAAATGCACATCCATCATAAAATGCCTAACCTTTAAGCTCCCTCCTTGGAATTCAATATAATTAAAAGCATGAGGTATTTATTAGGTTTCTAGCAATGTGAAGCCTATGTGTGGAGCTTGGGGGACACAGAAGAAGTACAAGTTCTATAAATGATGGTCTAGTTATATAAAGGAACAACATATTTTTTCTATTTTCATTTTCTAACTCATTCATGTGAGAAATGATTTCTCCAGATAGGATGGGATGATTGACTTCTTTAATCGAGCCCTCATTTTGAAGGGAAACATGGAAAATGTTTCCTTGTGATGCATTCTGTGGTTGATGTCTTCCTTTAAGTGTTCAAACTTAACCATGCTCACACTCACAGTTTTTGAGCTCCAGCAGTGCAAAGTAATTCAACACTGAAGGTAGTGATATCTCGAGATGCCAGAAAGGTAGGATTCCCCTAAGAAGTGTGAAATATGGAATATAATGGTTTTGAGTTTCCCTGTGGTTCTTTACTTAACATTTGATAATATCTTTCCTTCTCAGGGTCAAAGATACCCAATATTTACCACCTAGCTCTGTGAGGCTGTAGCCTCAAGACTTATTCTCACATCACATTGACCGTTCTTCCAGCTTCTTTGTAGACTAAAACAAAACAAACAAACAAAAAAAAAAACCAAAAACCCAGCTTTATTGGTTAATTCACATACCATACAATTCACTCATTAAAGCATATGATTCTTGTTTTTTTTTTAATCACATACACAAACATGTACATCCATCACCATGGTTTATTTTAGAACATTTCACTTCCAGAAAGAAACCAATATCCTCTAACCATTACTTCCCAAGTTCCCCCTCCCCTTTAATTCTAAATAATCACTGAACTTCCTTCATTCACCTAAATGTCTGAAGCCCTCAGGAATCAGTCCTTTGATATAAATCTTCGCTATTTTTGATCACTTCTTCCCTGCTCTTCATCTGGAGCCAGTACACTAAGGAACAGAATGACCCACAGACAAAACTAGCAACAGAGAGAGAAATAGAAGGTCAAGGTTAGCACAGAGTGTTCTCAAGCGAACTGAAAAACTTGACCTGAGGTTTAGAGAACCTCCAAAGCCTTAAGTCTTGTCATGGAGCTCAAACTGCCTAGATTCATCTTTTTGCTCTTCTGAAATACAAAAGCATTTTGTTTTCTAGCTTCTCTCTAAACCTTTCCTCAATGATTTTCTTTCATTTGCATCTACCTTCTACCCTGCTCATCTTCAGAATTTTTCATTTGTATCCACTACACTCAACAGGGAAAACATACATAATCTTCTTCAGGCTTTTGCTGTCAGTCATTGAGAATATAGGTTGTCTTCTCAGCCATTAACTTTATCACATCTTTGTCCTTGATTTTGGAAGGAATAGTGAGCCAACATTATTTATCTTTACTGAAGATTGTATCTTAACCACCTGATAGTAGCATTAATCTGTCAAGTCATCCAAAGCTGCAAAGTTCTAAATATTATGAAAATGGAGGCTTCTTCTCTGTAAAAGGATATTGTCCATTTTCTCACTTAAATATCTCCACTCATATTTCCCTGAATATTTCCCCAAAGGGTAAGCATGAGTGAAGATGTATGTTGAACATTTAGGTGGGAAGGGGAAATCCCCTCATCACTGGTGGGCAGGTTAGAAAACACAGCATAGTATAGATCAGTAAAAGTAGACATTTTTTGATGATTTCTCTTGATTTTCCAGTTGAATTTTCATTTTAAAAATTATAAAGTTTTTAACCATCACATATTCAAAATATTTTTGGAAAATGTCTGATGTCAGACTTTTAAAAATATCACTGAATAATTTTATTTTTTGGCGTGAAAAATCTGTGATATTAGAAAGTCTTATTTCTTAAATAGGTTTAGACATACTTCAGTTGTTCTCACTCTGATGCAATCAGGCATGTGAAGACTGGAACAAAATTATACACAGTCCAGTAAAACTTTTATGCAAGGCTCTGTATAGGTGTTATTAACAATTCACTTCATGAAAGAGTCAAATCCTGTACTACCTTATAAAATGCCATGATTCAGGAAGTGCTGCATTTTTATAGTACCCACACATATATGGGTACTTCCTATAATATTTCCTCCTTTTTAAACAATTCCTGAAATGGACTGATAGTGGGCATAGTCCTCTTGCTTTATTCTAGCCCTTTTAAGGGAAAACCCAGCATTTCCTGTGTGTCTTAGACTTCAGG
This sequence comes from Galemys pyrenaicus, assembly GCA_019455555.1. Classification (NCBI taxonomy): domain Eukaryota; kingdom Metazoa; phylum Chordata; class Mammalia; order Eulipotyphla; family Talpidae; genus Galemys; species Galemys pyrenaicus. The sequence continues at coordinate 1,803,469 of JAGFMF010011929.1, read as the reverse complement.
GCCATAAGAGCAAGGACTGTAGCAAGGTAACACAGCAGAGTGTGGGGTCACTGTGCATATGCTTGCATTCGTCTGGTCCCGATTGAGTTAGTAGGCTTCCCATGGAGTTCATTTTTTCCTTTTCTGAATCGTATCTGAACCAAAGTCCCTAAAAGGGAAAGACTCCCTGCTTCATCATGAAATGCCAGCAAATCACATTTTTTCTAATGAGTCATAGTCAATAAAATTTGTTATCCAAATGAAGTTGAGTATGCCTCCATACCAAGCTACATAAAGGGAAAATCTTTATCAAATCAAAACATCTTGTTTCATTAGCGGAGCCCAGACAGACCTTTCACTTTCGTAAGCAAAGTGAAGTATGTTTTCACACAAATTGAAATCCAATCTGTCTTTATTTTTCTTTGGACACACATGTTTTATAGTATGAAGGAAACACATACTGGGAAGTGTTTTCAGAGTTTGGGACCTGAAGATAAGCAGCTGAGGCATTTTGAGTACAGTAAAAATGAAATGTTTAAAGGCATCCTGAGTCCCACTTATAAGTAGCAAGGGATTGGCTTTGTTTACGTAGCCTGGTTGACCAGGATCTTCATTTGGAATAGCTTCAACCCTATTTTTAGGAGAAGCCAGAATTTATTAGTAGTGCATTTCTGTTGTATTTCTGCTAAAGAGACTTAGAATGGAATTAGTAAACCCACAAATGTTCCCCAAGATGTGCACACATCAGTCGTGGACAGGTCAATCTTTTAAGACCCAGAAAATAGGAATGAAGGAATAATAATGTAGCAACCATCCAGAGGTTAAGGAAAAGGGCAATTTTAAAGAGGAAGTACAAGCAAGTTAGATGACACACATTTAGGATGTAGCAGAGTTGTAAATCTCGTACAATTCCCTAAAGGGGAAAATCGGAAACATATGCGATTCAATTGTAAATCAGAGCAAACTCAAATCAGGATGGCATGAAGGATTCAAATGACCAACGCTTTCAGTTATGACGCTGGACAAGTAAGAGCCCACTTGGACCTTGAACTTGTCTTCTCTGAAGTACCCTCAATAAAATTACCAAGCAAGGAAGAGAGACAGCAAAATAAATAGTTGCCCATCCATCAAGATTGTGTTTGTTTAAATTATCTAAATGCCTTTGGTAATGCCATGCACTTCTTTTCCTTTGGAGGAAATGGCATTATACCCAGAGAAGGGTAATCAGAATGGCAAAAAATCCTCTTTTCTTAAGTGAAAATCATAGACATGTTTAACATCAAGAAAAACCTGAAAAAGGACAAGAAGGCTGTCAGGAATGTTAGGAGGAAGAGGAAATGAGCACAATTCTATAAAGCTCCTGAAAGCTGGGCTAGGACCAAAGGGGAGCTTCCTGCAACTTTGAGGGGGGCACAGTCTGGGGGAAAGAACGCTGACTCTGGGGTCTCCCTGGTGGCCCAAGGTGTTGAGCACCACACTTTGGGACTTCTGCAGCCACTGCAGCTCAAGTTCAATCCCCCGCCAAGGAGGGGACCCACATGGCTCTGCAGACCCCTCCTGCCTCTCCCATTGCTCCCCTCAGCAGTGTATTTCAGTCGATCTGCCTGTTCTGCTCCTCACTCTGTCTCTGGTGAATCCTCACCCTCTGTGCCTCTGGTCTGTACCCCAGCTCTTATATGCATAAATAAATAAAATCTTTAAAAAAAAAAAAAGAATGATGATTCCAAGGATTGGGGTTTATTATAAGGCTATACATATGGCATGAGGGAGGTTGGTTATGGAACTAAGGGTGAGAAACTTGGGAAATAGATTCTCAAAAGAGTGCTCTACCTCCATTTTCTCTCCCTTCCAATACCCCACTGGGATACCACTACTAATTATCTTCTGAGAATGTTAAATTGCTGATCAGAACCTTTAATTGATTACCTTCTGCATTGTGTTCAAACTCCTTTTCCTGATATTCAAAACTTTCTGTAATGTTTAAGCTCTTTTTCGAGTTCTATCATTAAATCAATCATTTTCCTTTACCCTTTAAAAAACTAGACACATTCATAGGAACATGGATGGAACTGAAAGGGATTATGCTCAGCGAAGTAAGTCAGAAGGCAAAAGAAAAATACCAGATGGTTCCCCCCCCCAGGAGGAATATAAGGGAACCAAATAAGGATCAAGGAAAGGAATAAGAACAATAATAGTAATAACAGCAATAAAGACACAAAAACCAAAAATGAAATGGACAAATTGGGGACACTTGGTGGGGAGAGGGGAGGGGGAGGGTTGAGGGCAGATGGGAGCACAGGGGACTAAGGTGATGGTGCACTGGTGAGATGGTGATGGGGAATCCATGGGGATTACAATTGATGTCAAATATATATAAATCAAAGGGAAAAAATAGAATACAAAAATAAAATAAATAAAACATTCGAGGTCATGAATTTTCCTGCCTGTGTGTCTTTCACCTTATAATACTTTTCTTCTCCACTCAGTTGTCTGCCTATTGAAATACTTTCAGGCCTAGGAAAAGTACCATTTTTGGAAAGCCTGCACTTTTTTGCCAGCCGAATGCTCTACTACTTCCCCTGTGCTCCCATAATAATACTCCTGTGGGTTTTCTGACAATAACCATGGACTACCTTCTTTTGTAACACTATATATTTGTATGGCATTTTGCAGCACACAAAACATTTTTACAAACATGGGTATTATCTACCTGGGAAATTTTTATTCTTACTTTGCAGATAACTTCAGCTTTGAGAGTTTAAGTAACTTGCCCAAAGCCATAGCATTAATATTTGGTAGAGTTGGAATTCAAGCACAGATATTCTGACCCTAAATCTGGAACCCTCTTAGGATTATGGTAAGCCTTAGTTTAAAACGATCTATTCAGCCTGAGAGCAATTTTCAAATTCTAAAGTACTCCCCAGATGAAAAAAGGGATTTATCCATCATATTGCAGTTTTCTAGAAGCCAGAGACTAGGGCATTTTTGTCCCTAACAAAAATTTTTGTCCCCTAGAAAAAACCCTCCTAAATAAATTACACAAATAAGTTATAAACTTCGACCCCCATTCCAAACCTACAAAATTCAAAAACTACAAATCCCATAAAGTCATTATCGAAGAGCAGATCGCTAAAACCTAAAAGTAAAATTAAGCAGCCAAGCTAAATATAAAAACAGCCAAGCTAAATATAAAAACAAACACGTGGGCCTTGGAGGGTCGCTTTTTCCTGGGGAGCCAGCTCTCAGCGCACTGTTGGGTTCCAGCTCCAAGGAACTGGTAGGATATTTACAGATCTGTAACCCTCTCTTCCCCTTATGTTATTCACTACGCTATTTTTCCTTCCCTTATAAATAAAATCCTTTATTAACCTTTACTATGTATGCCTACAACTAAAGCATTATAAGTACCGTTCAAGCACACGGGTAAAAACCCAGTCAAACAAACCCATTTTATATTAAAGTTACCCTGTAACATTTTCACCTTGGTATATAAATGCATATTCTCACTTCTACCCCAACCCTGCTGAATCCATGACTACAGGATGGAATCTGGTCATCTTTGCTCTAGTAAGTACAGCAAGTAGTTAGTTGATGCACCCTCCAGTCTGAGAACCAGGGCTATAAGGAAGGATGAACCATTTTTCAGTGAGGCTCTTGTCCTTCTTAGGCGACAGGGGCATTATTGGATCATTAGCAAGTGCACAGACTTCAATTCTCACAGGCAAGGATGACTTAGACTGCTGAGTGAGTAAAGATTTTACTGGGGATAAAAAATTTAGAGACTAAACTGGCAAGAGCTTTAAAGGGTGTTGTCTTACCTGTAAGGCAGGTGTCAAATGGAGCTTTAAATGGAGGAAGTAAGACAGAACTTTGAAAGGAAAATTCTTCATGGGTGTCAAAAATTCATGGGCAGGGAGAAAGATTTATCATGGAATTTTAATTTGGGAAAGAAATGACATAAACAATTTTTTGAAAACCACTGACAACAGAACTTTGGTAAAGGGTGGAAAATAATCTGAAGTCTCGGCAATTACAGAGAACAGGTAATGATGTCCTTAAGGGCAAAGCTTAGCCCTTTAGGTTTAGAGAGGGAGGGGACTTGGACATTTGAGTTTCCATGACCATTTTTTTCGGAAACACTGTGAAGTTGGCTGTAGATATTTTATTTTCTCTAAAGAATTTCCTAAAAAAGAAAGAAAATGTGAATGGTTCCTGGTGTCTTTAAACTATTTTGAATAATGCAAAATGGTCCTTGTTAATCTTATTTGAAATGCAAGCAGAATTAACCTACACAAAAGGAGAACTTGCTTAAGTTGGAAAGACTTGGCTATAACCCAGTGTTTTGATGCCTAAACAGGTATGCCATATAAGTCTGCCTGAGACTTCTGCTTCGACCTTTCATTTAGTGTTTTGAAAGGCTTCAGACACCACCCATATGTGCATCATAGGAAATACCACACAGCTGCCCTGATCTTCCTGAGGGTTCCATGGCTTCATGTTCTTAATCAACTTTGCTTTCACCTTATCTCCCGCTGTCACTAGGTTTCTAGTTGTTTCTTTGAGTTCTGACTGCTAAGAATCTGACATATTACTAGTGTGGAACTTGATCCTTTTCATTTTTCCTCTCCCCAAGCTACTGGGCTACTGTAGTTAACAGCTTGTAATGTTATGGTTTATTATTAGAAATACATATTTGTCCTCATTTTTAGCACAGAGCTCCTAAGCTCTTGGAATTTCCTAAATGGTAAGAATGATAAAGATTCCTTTATCATTCATTACAAGCCCCATTTAATCATATCTGAGTTTATGTTAATGAGGTGATCTTGAATAGCCCCTGTGTTTGGGAGCTGTTTGCCAGGGGCACCAACCATGTGGTTAGAGGTTAGAACGTTTAGTCCCACCTAAAGAGAAGAGGATTGGAAAAAGAATTCATTCACCAATGACTGATGATTTAATCAAGCATGCCTATATAATGAGGTCACCATAAAACCCTCAGGATGGGGTTCTGAAGTTCCAGACAGGTGAACACACAGAGGTGCTAGGTGGTGTGGTGGTCTCATATCAGGGTGAGGCTGGAGGCTCAGGGTGAAGGAGTTTACCAGAGACAGAGTGGAGAACAGAAAAGGTGGATTTAAAACCTCTTTTTGCAGGCTTTTTCATGACTGGGGCAGTCACTCTCTGCCAGTTGCTATTTGCTGGGACATCAGGTTTTTCTGGGTCTTCCTCGCAGGTGGTATCCTGCCTGGTTGTTTGCCCTGTTTCTGCATTCTCAGAATTCTCGATAGTACCCTGTTGGTCATGTGGACCCATGGCCTGGTTCCCACAGCAACTCTATTCCCTTTCTTGTCTATTTTGTATCTCCTGGCACTATTCAGCTGAGCAAAGTGTAGATACTAAGTTTTAATTTTATTAAATGATACCTGGGCAGGAGGGGGTGTGCCTGGAGAATATTTGGAACTTGATGCGCCCTTTCCTCACACTTTATCCCATGCATCTCTCCTCTAGGTTCCCCTGAGTTATATTCTTTCATAATAAACCAACAGTCTAGTAAGTAAAATGCTTTGCTGAGTTCTGTGAGCTGCTCTAGCCAGTTAATATGACCCAAGGTTGGGCCTCCCTGGTGGCGCAGCAGGTTGAGCTCCATGCTGTGAAGCATCCACAGCACAGCAGCTCCAGTTCAATCCCCAGCCAGGGAGGTAACCCACATGGCTCAGCAGACCTCTCCTGCTTCACCTGCTGCTCCCCCCAGCAGTGTGTTTCAGTCCATCTGCTTGTTCTACTCACCACTCTGACTCTGGTGAATCCTCTCGCCTCCTGCGACTCTGGTCTGTACCCCAGCTTTTGTATGCATAAATAATAAATAAAATCTTAAAAAAAATATGACCCAAGGCTGTGTGAATCCCCTAAGCCCGTCATCAGGAGCATGGGTACAACCTGGACTCTAAAATGGGCAGGGCAGAGAAGGGGAAATCTTGTCAGACTGAGGCCTGAATTTGTGGGATATGACATTCTCTCCAGTGTGATGGTGGCAGAATTGAATTTGGAATTTGGTCATAGGACAACCAACCAGTGCAGAAAAATTGCTTGGTGTGGGGAAACCATCACATCTGGTATTAGAAGTGCAGTTGTGCTGTGGTAGGGAATTGACAGTGAAGGAAACACAGAAGTGTGTTTCTCCTTCAAACACATTTTTTAAAAAAGATTTGTTTATTTATGCATACCAGAGCTGGGGTACAGGCCAGAGGCAAGGGGGGTGAGAATGGGGAGCAGAACAGACAGATTGACTGAAATACACTGCTGAGGAGAGCAGTGAGCGAGTCAGGAGAGGTCTGCTGCACTGTATGGGTCACCTCCCTGGCCGGTGTGCTGCAGTGGCTGTGGAAGCCCCACAGTGCGGAGCTCAACCCCTTGCTCCACCAGGGAGGCCTCAAACACATTTTTAGTGATGACATGGGCTGATTAAGGGAGACAACAGCACAGCTCCAAAGAAGCTATTAAAAAGTGAATACTATACAAAGGTGTTTTACCAATAAAATGAGATCTGGTGTATGAAATTTCCTTCAAAATAGTTTATGGAGGAGGGTGTGTTGAGCATTTTACTTTTAGATAAAACAATGTTGACGGTGACTTGGTAAAAACTGGATATGGTACAAGGAGGTTCATTTTTAGGTCTTTTGTATATGCTCGAAAATTTTCATAATATAATTTTTAAAAAAGTGTTTGCTAGATATCACTCCTAGAATTCCTCAATTATCTCTGGCACAGACAGTTTCTCTTTGGCCATTCTTATCTCTGTGGCTTTGCCTTAAAATATGCTTCTTTGGATCCCCCTATCTTTCTGCCAGTCTCTCTCTCTCTCTCTCTCTCTCTCTCTCTCTCTCTCACCATTAAAATCTATAAAACCACATTTTCCCCATCTAAGAGGACTGAATGCTAAAGAAACAAATGTGAAAAAAAAGGAAACAAATATTTTCTGTGTAAGGCAAGCAATTTAACTCTTTCTTGAGACTTCTCATCAGTCTAGACCAGAAGCACTTAGTTATTTATCATGAAATATACCCATTTATACTTTCTCAGAATCAAAGCAGTTCTCTCTTTGTAAGGAAATCTGCCTCCAATGTAGTCCATGTGTATCCTGCAGCCAACTTCTAAAATCACTGTATTTCTCCCATTAGAATTCTAAATTTTGTTTAACCTCACAGTAGAAAGCATGAATGGTAAATGTTGCCAATGATTCCAGGGAAGGGAATTTAGTCTCTGCCTGGAAACTTCCATCAGGAGAGGTCCAGCACTGAGAATTGGCTCTTGATTTGCCTCTGGCTTAGAGGGGCAGGTGAATGGAATTCTCTACAATTTCCTAAAAGCAGATGTGTATTCTCCTTTAAACTCCTCCTACCAGAACTCCTGGCAAATAATGTGTTATTGATGCTTGATATTTTCTCACTTCCTTTCTCTGGCTTGCTTCCAGTGGACATGCTAATGATTGTGAAGTGACCAATAGGCACTTGACTTGGGATGAAAGGGCCTTCCAAGCTACAGAAACTTGATCATCTGGGTGTTAACACCCTGGGTACACAGTGACAAACTGAGACAGAGATAAACCGGATATGGAGGGATTTCCTTCCAACCAGCATGAAATCACTCTTTTTCACCCTTTGAAATCTACCTTCTATCGAGCCTGTGTGTATGCACCCAGGATGTAGCAACAGGAGTAACCTATATGTCTAGCAGGGGTTTCATCTCAGCTCTATTGGAAGGAACTGTGGGGCAGTTTGGTCCAAGCTTCCTTATCTAGAGAGGAGGCATCTGCTTGGGAAATTTTAGATAAATGTTTTCTCTCCTTTCCCACATATCTTCAATATTCAGAGGCTAGGAGGTCAGGGTGACAATTCAACTTAAACCAATGTAGGGTTGAAAAGAATGGCTTTCTAGGAACATAAGGGAAGTTGATGGTGAAACAGTCATAATATCAGAGTCCATTCTAGTCAGATTGGGTCAGATAAGGTGTAGCAGCAGTTGAAGAAGGCTGGGGAGGATGGGATCTCCTAAACTGTGCTGCCATGGAAGTAGAGTCTTCAGATAAAAAATGAAATGCCCGTGGGAATTTGATTTTGGATAAACAACAAATACATTTTTATGGCATATATTTTTATCAAATATCCCATGGAACATATATGTACTAAAAATGTATTTGCTGTTTATCTGAAATTTGAATTTAACTGGGGTCCTCCATTTTTTATTTTCTGGAAACTCTGTGTAGTAGTCAGTCAGTCAGATCATTTTTAAATGCTCTGTTGAATCAAACTATTGGTCATAGTGTATTTTTCAGGGTAAAGCAGTCACAATGACTATGGTAATAATGCCTGTCTAGACCTACTTTCAGTGAAAATGACCCTATTTTTTTTCTTTGGGAATGTCATGAAAACAGTAATTATGATATGAAAATAACCCTTATCCAAAGGTCTTTTATTACTTCATATATGCTCCTTGGGAAGCATATACCATTGAGGTTCAGAAACTGTTGCTTAAAGACCTTTTTATCTCTGCTTTTGATGCCTTTTCAAATTTTACATTTTTATTGAAGAAAATTTCAAGCATACACTGAAGAAGAATCAAGCAGTGACCTTCCATGTTATGTGCATGACCCAGCCTCGGTAATCATCAACTCACAATCAATACTTCCTCATCTATTGTACCCTATTCTTTCCATCCCAACCCAATTATTTTCAAACAAATGCCAGATACCTACAGTTTTATTGTACCTTTCTGTTTCTCATGATAGCTTTTTCCCCCTAGTAATGGAATGGTATGCATAGTGCCTACTCATAATCTTCTGAACACTGTTCTATGCTCGAATAGTTCTCTAGTTGTCTGCTTTTCCAAATAGAAAATGCAAAAATCAGACCTCCCTGGTGGCGGAAGGGGTTAAGTACCTCACTGTGAAGCATCCACAGCCACTGCAGAATGAGTTCAATCCCCAGCCAGGGAGGGGACCCACATGGCACGGCAGACCTCTCCTGCCTCACCCGCTGCTCCTCTTAGCAGTGTACTTCCGTTAACCTGCCTGTTCTGTTCCCCACTCTGACTCTGGTGAATCATCTCATCCCCACACCTCTGGCCTGTACCCCAGTTCTTGTATGCATATATAAATAAATCTTTTTAAAAAAAGAAAATAAAATGCAAAAATCTCATTCTCCAGCTTTCCTTGTCAGGAGGGCCCATCCAAGAGACTGGATTTGTTTTGTTTGTTTCTTTTTAAAATTTATTCATAGGAGACCTGGGGTACAGGCCAGAGTTGAGGGAGGTGAGAGGGTTCACCAGAGACAGAGTGGTGAGCAGAACAAGCAGATGGACTGAAATACACTGCTGAGGGGAGCAGCGGGTGAGGCAGGAGAGGTCTGCTGTGCTTTGTGAGTCCCCTCCCTGGCCATAGATCGAACTGGCGCTGTTGTGCCTCGGATGCTTCACTGTGAGGCATTCAACCTGCTGCACCACCAGGAAGGTCCGAGACTAGAGTTTCGGCTGGGGCTTGAGCTAGGGGTGGAGCAGGAGGGGTGGTGACTCTGGCCATCTGGGCAGCTCTGCAATGTCTTACTCTAGCTGTTCCTGGAAACTGATCTGAAGACATGTTCCTCCAGCTTTTCAGTGAGTCTATGAGCACTGCCCATACCTTAATAACTCCTTACTTCATAGGCTAGCTAGAGAGGTTCAGTAGCCTGATGCAGATGAAAACTAATCATCTTATCTTTCAAAGAGGCAAGATAGAAAGGTCACACACAAATATCTGAGTTACTCAAGAAAAAATTGGATGTGAGTTTGATCATCTGCTTAGTCATAAAGACTTATGGAACTGTTTTGGAGGAGAAGTTCTCAAACTGTGGCTTCTAATCAGCAGTATCAGCACCACTTAAAGACTTGTAAATTCATATTCTGGACCTAAGACCTAGTGAATTAGAAACTTGGTCAGGAAGCTAGGTTTTAACAAGATCTACATGATTTAAATCTGGGGTCGCTAAGAATTGCCTGAGGGCCAAATCCTTCCCACCATCTGTTTTTTCAAATAAGTTTTATTGAAACACAGCCACAGTGATTTCTATGTTGTCTCTGTTTCTGTGCTGTAATGGCAGACTTGGAATGGCTGCGATAGAGTCCACATGACCCACAAAGCCTAAAACACCAGGAACAAGTTTGCTGACCTTTGATTTAGATGCAGACTCTAAGTCAGAGGGTGAGTCAACCAAAGGAATACCTGATAGTAACAGAATAATGTCAGAAGTTGGGACTGATGAAAGAGCAGTGTGCTCCCATTAGCTGAGAATACAGAAAATCTGGCTATTCCTCACTTCTGTAAATGGTAAATTTACTGCTGAGCACTTAAATTTAATAAACTCCAATTTGTTCAAAACCCTTCTTAAAAAGTATGTGTGTATGTGTGTATGCACACACGTGCATACACAGGCATATGCAGAAGACAATCTCTAAAACAACCAGAAGCAATCATAGGAAAAGAGGAAGGAGATCTAGTGTTAAGTTCTCTTCTAAATTCAAGGGATGCTGGATTTATGAAGAGTGAGCGCTCAGAGGATCAGAGGATCAGAGGATGTGGCTGAGGTAAATAATTTGAGGTTAGTATAAAGACCAAACTATCTGTAGATGACTTTTACTTGGTCATACTTCATTCCACTCTGCTTGGATCCATTTACTTGAAGAAGAGACAGACCACAGTAAGAGATCCCCCCTCTCTCTAGTCACTTCCTAAGTGATCCCTGAGATAATGATGATAAGTCTGTATTGGGCATCAGTGACCCTGGCAAGCACTTTTTCCTCCTCATGGTGTTTCCTCACTTGGAAAATGATAGGTGGGCTAAGTGACCTTGAGGATTCTTTTTAATTCTAAAAATGCAATCATTGTTTTGCATACATCTAATACTCTTCTTGTACTCATGGCTTCTGAAGTAATTTTTAGAGACCATGTAGTACTCAAAGCTAGGTTATTTAAGAAAGAAGGAACTAGCCTTTCCTATTATACTGTTGGTGTGGTAACTTTTCTGAAAGATGGATTTATAATATGTACTATATTAATACATATTACAGAAGATTTAAAAGCCATGCATTGTCTTTGATCCAAACAGTTTGATTTTTAAGAATTTTTTCTAAGAAAAAAGGTTGTGTTTGATGATATAGTGACAAACACATTGGTTTTAGCACTGTTGATAACAATGAAAAATTAAAAGTGCCTAAGTGTTTTATGAAATAAATTTAGTTGAATAATCTATTGTATAATATGTGGCTACTAAAATGATATAAAAGTATTTTTATTGATTTGGATAATTACTTGTACTATTACGTGAACAACAGGTTCAAAGTTTAATATTTGTAATATACAATATTTATCTAATTTGATCAATATTACTATACTTGTCTGGAATAGACTTACTATTATCTATACTTATCTATATGCTATTAAAATCTACAAGGGAATGGCCAGGGAACTGACTTATGTGGCGCAGCAGACCTCTCCTGTCTCCCTGCTGCTCCCCTTAGCAGTGGATTTCAGTACACATCTGCCTGTTCTGTTCCTCACTGTCTCTGGTGAATCCTCTCACCCCTGTACCTCTGGCCTGTACCCCAGTTCTTGTATGCATAAATAAATCTAAAAAGGATTTTAGAAAATAAATAAAATCTACAAGGGAAGACATGAAAATTCTCAATTTTTATTGCTGGATACTATAGATTCCCTTTTTGTCTTATCTTTATTTTTATTTTTTTTTATAGTGATGATGTCTTAACTTGTGCATGTTAATGCACACATAGCACACATCTCAGTTCTGAGAGATAGCACAAAATATAAATGGGTAAATTAGGACACCCTGCCCTCTGCCCCAGTTGTCATATATGCCCTCCCCATATAACCAGATGGGGGCAGCAGGCCTCGCAGGGGTAATAGTTTGCTCTGCTTTTGTAGAGAAGGAGAGAAAGAGACAGTAAGTATGACACTTAAAGAGCCCCTACCTACTCCTCCCTCATTTCCTGGCTAGGATGACCAACTATCCTGGTTCGCCTGGGGCAAAAGGTTTTGTAGGATGTGAGACTTTCGGTGCTAAACCGGGCAGGTCCCAGGCAAACTGGGACAAGTTGGTCACCCTATTCCTGGCAGATTTGGGCAGGATGGCTAGTCCTACGGCAGGTGTGCATTCCTGACTCTCTGTAAAATGTGTTCTCTTGAGAGATTACTTATGAAATGGGTGTTAACCCCTGACTTTCCTGGCCAGGTGACATTGTGAGCTCAGCAGGGAGGGGTCAGTATGCAGGAAAGACTTTCCGACCCTGGCACTAGTAGTGCTCCTTTCAAAGGATCCCCCTTCTCTGTATTTCTCCCCACAAAGGCATTTGTTAGTGGACTGAACCTCTGTGAATAAAATGAAGTGTTAGCTGAATAATTCTGACCAAATCAGACATTCAATGACTGAATTTCCCACTTCAATTGTTTTTAAACAGTGAATTAATTAACACTGCTGAAGTTACAGTTATTGTATCACATTAGCCCAATGGTGCCCATTCCACTAACGTTCTTGACAGCCTTTGTATGAAAGTGAAAGAGAAAGGGAGCGGAGCATGAGTGAAGACACCACGGCTGGTGAGGAAGGAAACCTGACTGTGATGAAAGCGGATGTGTGTGTCACTGTTGGGAGATTAACCTTGAATATTTGATTCAGTGGGGCACACTCACACACTTGTAGGCAGGGGGTGAGATGGTGTGGAGTGGCACCAAAGCCAGTTCAACAAAGGTGAGTTGGTCAACAAAGTTGGTCTCATCTTATCACCTGTCATTCTTTGCATGGAAGAAACATACCTTCTTTTCTGCCTATAGTGTCAATAAAGTCCTTCTGGGTAATCTCAGGGAATCTGTCTTGTTGCTCACATTCCAGTCATTGCCTTGAGCCTTGAGTCTTGGTGGGCTGAAGTGCTTTCTCTGGGGTATGTGGGAGTGCTTTCTCTGGGTATGTGGGGCATTTCCACAAAGCAGATGGATCATATTCCCTGGCCAGGACATATGGGTGAGTCACATAGTTTCCATTCTGTTTTCTACCCTGAAGTGTAAAATTAAATTATTTCCTAGCCGACAGGGCCCGCACATATTGTATAAGGCCCATACTTCAGAATGAGTCAGATTAGGACTGACGTTCAGCTGTTTCTTAACTACGTGACATTATGCAAGTTCCTTAACACCGCCAAGTTTAGTTTCCTTAAACGTACAATGGGAATTGTATAGTTCTTATCTCACTCACATTTTTCTATTTCTCTGATGAATTTTATGACCTGTACACCTTTGTTACTAGTGAAAAAAAATTGAGAGTAAGGTTGATCTGGGTGGGATTCCATATTATTTTCATCTTCTGGCCCAGTGACTATGAGCATGGAGTCTGGTTTTAACTCCACAGGGGAACCTTTAGAGTCAACTTTCTTTATTGAGAAAGACTGGTTCAAGGGCTTGTTTGGTACCATTAGTGGCTCAAGGTGCTCTTCCAGGTGTTAGACATTTCAGAGTGAGAAAGTGCTCCCACTTCCCTGTGAAGAGCAAACCTAGGGGAGCCCCAAGGGCTCTGGGGGAGACTCTGAATTCTACTTCTAGAGCTCTGAGAAAAGCATATTTATTTCTTCTAGTCACTACCTATGTCTTACTGAGAGCCATGTCAGATAATTCTTCGTTGTTCTCGTCACCTCTTCTTCGGTAGCGGCATAAAATGACAAGATTTGGGCAGACTTCACAATCTTTTGTGGTTTGTTTTTTGTTTGACATTAGAAAGAATAGGAGGATTAGGTAGGGGAGTGCACTTAGCTTTTTGGTGAAGAAATAAGAGGTGTGGTAAGAAGGGTTCAGGTGTATTTTGCTGTTGGGTATCCAGATAAGATCCAGTAGGTGATGAGGTGACTGTGAGCATTGAGAGACAGTTCCTGAAATTACCCATGAGAACCTTTCCTGACGAGATGAAGGGAAAACAGGGTGTGCTGCTTTCAAATGAAGATGATTGGCAGCAAGATGAGCTCACAAGTTGCTTTTTTTTTGAATTGGCGTCCATCTCACTCTTCATCACATTTCCCATCTGCCTATGCATTACATCAATGCATTGTGTTAATTGGTAATTTAATGTGTTAATTAGTAATTTGTAGTTGAAATTGAAAATAGATCTTATACAGATTTTCCTCTACTTCCAAGGGATTACCTTCTGATAAGTAAGTTGAAAATATTCTAAGCTGAAGATTCATTTAATACACCCACCCTACCAAACATCATTGCTTAACCTAGTCTACCTTCATCATGCGCAACACACTTAAGTAAGCCTACAGTTGGGCAAAACCATCTAACACAAAGCTTTATTTATAATAAAGTGGTGAGTATCTCATGCAACTTACTGAATTCTGCATAGTGAAAGTGAAACATAGTCTAGCGTATCGGTCGTTTACCCTCGTAATTACGTGCACATTGGGAGCTGGGTCTCTGCCCCTGCTGGGAGTTAAGCCACAATATCTTACTGCCTATTGCTAACCCAGGAAAAGGTCAAAATTCAAAATTTGAAGTATAGTTTCTATCGAATGCTTATCACTTTTGCATCATTATAAATTCAAAAAATAGGAAGGTAAGCCATCATAAGTCAGGGACTATTTGTAAGTAGTAAATCTATGTTACTACATAATTAGTACTTTGTAAATAATTAACTGCATCATTCATATGCCTGAAGTTTGCCAAATATAGTATAATCTCCTCCATATTTTTTTCACAATTTAAGGTAGACTTTATAAATATTAATGTTGTGATTGTATATTCAGTTTCTTAGTTTGTATTATAATGAATTTCAGAAAATAACTTTAAAGTAAATCTAAAGCCATTTCCTAAAGGCAATGATAATGATTTGGAGTAAATTTCACTTACATTTTTTTACATTTTAAAAGAACAGGTTTATTAGGAAAAAGAGAAAGAAAAAGAGAGTTGCCTGCATAGTCACAGGCGGGCAGGAGAGCTACCTGGAGTAAAGTTTAACTCCATTTTTATTTGTTAGTGAAATCGTTAAAACGTGTATTCTTGAGGCTTCAGGTAATGAGAAAACAATTTTCTAAAGCAAACATGATCCAAGGATAATTTTAGCGTGGCTCATTTATCCAAAAATTGAAATGATTTATCCTCCTCCCTGTATATGTAAAGAGAAAAAACTGTTGGTGGGGCAATGAGTGCAAAGGAGAGAGGGGCTAAAGTGTGTTTTGCTGGTGCCAACTTTTAGAAAGCACTGCCTCAATCTTTCCAGGTTCCCATCCATTGATCCAGTAATTCTAGGTCTGAGGTCCAGGCAGAGAGAATGGTCAAGTGATGCAAAATGAGCATCTATCTTTCAGGCACTCACTGTGCTTTATATATTATAGTAAAACATTGGAAAAAAATTGACATGTCAGGATAGGAAATATCTAAACATGCTTATGTATATACATAGCATGGGATTATACAGTCAATAAAGATGATGTTTTAGACATACTCATTTTTTAAAAAGATTTATTTATTTATGCATACAAGCACTGGGGTACAAGCCAGAGGTGTAGGGAGTGAGAGGATTCACCAGACATAGAGTGGGGAGCAGAACAGGCAGATGGTCTGAAGTATACTGATGAGGGCTGCAGCAGGCCAGGCAGGAGAGGTCTCCCGCACCATGTGGGTCACCTCCCCTGGTGGCAGGGATCGAACTCATGCTGCAGTGGCTGAGGTTTGCTTCATAGTATGTTGCTTAACACATTGCACCACCAGGGAGGCCCCAGACATACTCATTTTCTAAACTGAAAAACAAAGCATGCACATTACTTAAATATTTAAAAAGTACAAAAGAAAAGAAATGAGTAGGAAGTCTCCCTCTCAGCTCCAACCTTGTTCCTTGTAGATATAACTACTGTCATCAATTAGATTATGATCTAGAAAACAAAGGATTGAAATAAGAAAATTATTCCAAAGTAATGGTGAACAGAAGACAGATGCAAGACAATAGACACAAGACAATAGCAATAAACAAAACAAAAATTCCTAACTTTTCAGTATAATTGAAAGGGTGGGATGAGAGTAATACAGAAAAATTATTCCAAATTGTTTCTGCGTGGTGAAATTTTTTTTTAAAGATTTATTTATTTATGCATACAAGAACTGGGGTACAGGCCAAAGATGTAGGGGGTGAGAGGGTCTACCAGAGACAGAGTGGGGAGCAGAACAGGCAGATAAGCTGAAACATACTGCTGAGGGGAGGAGCAGGCAAGGTAGGAGAGGTCAGCTATGCCATGTGGGCCACCTCTCCTGCAGGCGTCAGGGATCGAACTCTTGCTTCAGTGACTGCAGTTTGCTTCATAGTGTGTTGCTTAACTCACTGCACCACCAGGGAGGCCCCTGAGTGGTGAAATTAAGGATAATTTTTATTTTCTAACATTTTTAAAATATACAATATTGCTTTCAAATACTCAGCTTTTAGTGAACTAAAAATTACATTCCAGTGCAGAATTTAACAAAGAGTACAATATATACTTTTCAACTCAAGGATTTCCATATTCACATATATATATGTTTTCCTATTTTCTTCATGAGTTTAAATAATGTTTTGTGTCAATTATAGGTAAATATGCTTTTGTTTTGTAATACCTAGAAAGGAATGTTATCTTCCTACCAGCCCTCCTTCATCATCCCACTAAATCAAGACACACAATAGTTAGAAAACACCACCGCATGGAAGATAAAGTTCTTGCTATAATTTGGTGGTGCTATGTGCAAATAAAAAAGCCCTCTTGTTCTGCACTTGAGTGTCACATGCTTAAGTTTGAACTTTGCCTTTCTATAAATGAACCCATCAGGGAAATTAATGTGATAGTGGCTCAGAGATTAAGATCTCATGTTATGAGAGTTTTCAGTAGAATCCCTAGGGAAAATATTCATCTGGTTTGTACATGAGAACATCCAAGTTCTCAAAACTGTTTAAAAATGTACATTTGAGAGTCAATACAGAATCCTGGATTTCCCATTATATTTCAGAATTCATATAGTATCTTTTTACTTGCTAAATTTTACCTCATTTTCCTATGTCATTGTCCATTTTTGTTCATCAATTAGATTCACTAGTTGACCCAATTAATTTAGAAATAGTAGTTTAAGTTCATTTAAAAAACAAAGCTTTATATCCAAAAGGTGGAGAAAATAAAACTATGGTAGAAATAAATGTTCATTCCTTCAGCAGTTATTATGACAATTTAGTTCTAAATAATTTTATATCAAGGGCTATGTGATAATTGAAACAAATAATTAAAACTCTGGGAAAGTCTCTTTTCCTGAACACATTCTTAACACACTTAAGAAACTAAATCATTTTCTTACCAGAGCCTGGATCAGCCTGCTTCCTGTTGGAAACCAAAACTCCAGCAGCAAAGTTGGTGGGAGGAAGTCAGATTTAATCAGGAGCCAGCAACCTGAGGAAATGTGGACTATCTCCACAAATTGGAGAGAAGCAGGGACTTAGATGGGGAGTAGTGAAACTGGGGAGAAGCTGAAGGCTCTATATCAGCAGGATTTTAGAAAAATAAGCAGGCGTTTCCAGGACCTGCATGCATACCTCTTGTTCTCCCCTGGTGCGGGCCAGCTGCTTGTGCTGCCTGACAAAAGTCCGGGTATGAGGGACACTCCTGAAAGATTGGGATGTTCCAAAGGCTGCCCCTGCCAGACTCCTGTTCTTTTAGCTAAATTGTAATTCTGTGATTTCATGATATGTGCTTACTGAAAAAACATTCATGGGTGTGGTTATAAAACTGGCTGTTTTGCTAGACAAAATAATTGGATGCTATGCATTTTGATGATGAACTACTGATTGGCAAATATTGTAACAAATATCGTAAATAAATTCAAAAAGCCAATACTGCAAAACGAGGCAGGATCAAATGCAATTGGAATGTGGTTGTTTTGCAAACTCACAAGTTAGTTATTAGATAACTTCCCAGACTTAAACATTCACTATGGGAAACTGGCCTTGGGAACCGAAGAAAGACCTCTATAACTTGGCCCATTGTGGAAGGCTTTGTATCTCCTGAGTGATAAATGAGTCACGTAAACCCTACCAACCGTCCTCCCCTCTTCTCTGCCTCTGTTTTACTTAAATCATAATCATATATGAAAAGTCTCCCTAATAACAAAAAATATTGATATTAGTTTAATTCTAGACCTTGCAGCTAGTAGTCTGTCTTATACTTAGAGTAAAAACAAAATGATTAGTTGTGACTGCACGAAGTTGCCATGCCTGCCTTAATATTAAAAAACTAGTGTGCTGATAGAAACATGCCATGCTGATAGAAATATGCTGTCTAGTACGTAGGCTTTACCTTGAAACAGTATTATGTCCTAAATCTTGACTGGAGGTTATGAAGACCCAGAGCTGTTCTTAAGAAAAGATGTAATGATTGTTATCTTTCTGCTCTATGCTCAAGCAGTGTAATCCCACTGCTTGCTTGCAATGTATAAATAAAGGCCTGCTGAGACTCTCAGTAGGACGTTTGCTACACTCTGATCAAGTGGTTAGTGACTCCTCAATTTCCCTCAATTCACCAACGCTATCGCTTCCTGTGGGAACCTGGCCTCAGCCGGAGCTGGCCTTTAGCTCTTGACTGGATCTGTTACGGGCTGGTGGGCGTGCTTTTTATTGTGGGAATGAGGTTGTGGCTTGACCCTCACCTTAATTGGTGTCAGGTGGTTTCACCTAGATTTCTGATTTTGTATATAAGAAAATATAAACAGGAGCGGAGCAAAGATGAACAGGGAATATTAAGAAACTTATGGTTACCTGGCCAGTGAGAATTTTGGAGCATAATTCGATTAGAAGCAGAATGATGAGAAAGGTGATCTGTAGGGGTCTTTTCATTCCCAGAAAATACTGATCCTATTGTTTGCACTGTGGGTGACTTGCTGTCCTTCTCTGCCAGGACACAGGTACCTGCCTCTTTTTCTTCCTAAATTATTGGAGGTATTGACCACTCCACATATAAGGGAAGTCTTTGGCACACATGCATCTTGGGGAAATGGTAATCTGAGGTGACCATTTTGGGGACAGATAACAATGGATAAAATATGGAAATAGTCTGTGAGAAGGTATTGAACCAATGGGGAAGTAAAGGGGGAGCAACACAATATAAAGTCAGACCCAGGGTTATGAGGTTAGCAGGAGACAGGTTTAGGACTTGTAGAAGGGCTGGGGCAGAATATAGACCAATTAGAGGCTTAAAGATCACTCAAAAGCCCCTGAGGTTTGGGACTAGAGGCTAGCAGAGTACTTCCATAAGGACCACCTGGCTTATGGTTTAGTATCTGGATCCTAGTGATAGCCTTGATGTATGACCTTGGGCAAGTCATTTGCCAGGTAGTGTGAGATTATGTTGAACAAGAGCCCAGCTTAGGACAATAACTAGTTTTAAAGAGGCAAACATTCTTAAATACCCCTAAAAGGATATGGTGACAAAATGTTAATTTTCTGGTGTTTGGAAGAGCTTTCTGCATATATATTGAAGTGTACATATGTGTTTGATGGTAGGATTCTTGGTGCTGTGAAACAGTTTTTGGAGAAGTCTTGATTGGTACCAGGAAACTCATATTAATTGCACTGTTCAGAGTCTTCTCTTTTCGTTCCATTCAGTTTTCCTCTCCACAGTATTGTACTGATAACTGGTGGTCAAGTTCATTTCCTAGTCTGGGCTGAAACAAGCAAGTATCCTATTTTATCCACATATGGGTTAGTTGGTTGCCATGGATGAACAGATCTAGGACTTAACTGAGGATTGCTTGGAACCAAATGAGCAACTTTTTTTCAGTCCTCCCCACACTCATCAGCTTATAAGGATTATTATGGTAGCTGTAAGTGTGTAGCACGAGGATTAATAGGGAAAGTTGTGGGCAGTAGTTTGCCACTAAAACTACATTCAAATTTTACTTCCTGTTATTTTGAGTTCTTGAGAACTGGTGATTTATATACTTATATTTTACATTAATTTGCCAGAATTACCTTAAAGAGAATACAAACTGGTCACATAAACAAGAGATTCACCTTCTCCATCAGGAGTTTCTAAGTCTAAGATTATGGTATCAGCAAGGCTGGTCCTTGGAGACCTAGAGGCCCAGTGTTCCAGGCCTCTTTTCGAGCCGCAGGTGGTTTGCCAGCAATCTTTGACATGCCTCGGTTTTGAGAGGCATTGCCCTGACCTTTGCTTTCATGTTTATGTGGTGTTTGACCCGTGTGTGTGGCTCTCCCTAAATTTCCCCTTCTCATATCCAGGTCATACTGGATTAGCTCCCTACCCTATCCTACTATCACCTAGTCTTAGTTATAGATATGTTTCATGTAACAATATGATAATAGACATTAATATCAGTAATTATACACGTATGCAACTTGCATATGAGCCAATTTTAAAAAGTATGAGCTGCGGTTTATGACTTCCCAGAATTTCTTCCGTTTTTCAAGGTCAACAACATCATTACTTCTTCCTTTTTGTTTAAAAGTGTATTTATTTCAAATTGGGCAATTGTGCACTGTCAGAGCACACGGGTCAGTTACATGACAGGACTGGTCTAGAAGTGGAGAGTTTCTACAACCTTCTGTGACTGAGAAGACCACATTTTGTGGGACTTTAGGCTTGCCACATCTTAAAAATGAGTACAGTGGGCCACGCCACATGATTAACAGCGGAAGTTCTGTAGTGTTGCTCTGTCAGTTCTGAAGAGCCCTGATCTCATCTGTTCTTTGACAAGGTCCTGCATGGAGAAACGGTGGGCTCTGAGCAGCTGTTATGAGTTTCCCAGCGATGGAGAGAGCAGATCTGGGTTAACTTCTCACCAGGGATCAGGAAAACATCATGTCTGTCCCAGAGAGCAAAGCACACGTAAGGAAATAGAATATAAGTTTTCTTTGAGTGCTTTAGGGAGCTTTACTACCAGCAAACATTTGCTGAGTCTGGGGTACAGACAGGGGGACACTGAGGTCCTACAAACTGAAAAGACACAGCATCCATACAAACAATGCTTGCCTAACAGCTCACGACTTGAATTATTTTTTCCAAGAGAAAACTCTTTTCCAAGAGTTTTAAGGGAAGATGCTAATGTATTTTCAACTGTTATTTATATCATTCAAATGCAAGAAAAAATATTTTTTATTATGATACCCCATATATCCATCTACTAGCTTCAACTATTAATAACTGTTGTAAATTTAATTGTTTCATAATAACAGTAACAATTATTAGCAACTTAAATGCTTTGCTGGGGGGTATTATGGATAACAGAAAAGATATTGAGGAAAACAAAAACTAGTGGGGGTATTTCTTGACCAGCTCCAGTTCCTAGCATGATAGCCTCTTACATTATGGACCTTGAGGATCATCGTGGACTTTGAAAACACACTCAGGCAGCCAGCTGACTCCTCCACAGTGGTGAACCTCGTCCCATTCTCAGTGTGCATTGGGCTATCTCCCAGGGGCTGCTCAGTAAGTTAAGGGTTGATATTCTGTCCAG
This sequence comes from Galemys pyrenaicus, assembly GCA_019455555.1. Taxonomy (NCBI): domain Eukaryota; kingdom Metazoa; phylum Chordata; class Mammalia; order Eulipotyphla; family Talpidae; genus Galemys; species Galemys pyrenaicus. Next base: position 1,781,928 of record JAGFMF010011929.1, on the reverse strand, counting down.
TAATCTGCCAAGCTCTGCAGTCCAGAGAACCTCTCACACTTTTCAATCTGTGAACCTCTTTGATGAGGCAAACCCTCAACCATCTGCCCTACCTGTTTACTCTGACCACAAGGGAGCCAGCTTGCTTTTGCTCTCTATGTTCAGAGTTTGATAGATGACAGGTTCCCAGTAACCCAACTGCTTAGAAAAAAGACCACATCTCCTTTTCTCCTTTGTGCTGGTTGGGAAACATAAATGTGTTTCTCATTATTTAGCCTGTTTTACAATGTGAGTTCCTGCTGGGGTTCATTGCACTTGGGATTACAAGACGGGCCCTTCCTTAATGTTTAACAATGACAGTCTGTCTGAAGTCAGGAAAGCCTGACGTGCTTTACTAAATTTAAATGTTCAATCATATATTAAGGTTGCGGAGATTTTTACTGTTTAAAAAAATTATGATCCCTTATATGACTGGAGTGTACGCTTATTATAAGGATGTGTCTATGTGTGTTTGTGTGTGTGGGGTGTAACTGTAATAGGGTGGTAGGAAATAGGACAGACCGAAGAAAATTGCCAGGTTAAAAGCCATCACAGAACTTGGAAAAAGAACAGCCCTTGGAGCCAGAAGGTCTGATTTCTGACTGGCTGTTGGATCAGATGACCTTAAGTTCATTCACCTTAGTGAGTCTTAACTTTCATCATCGGAAAGAAGCTATTATAACCTTCTCCTTAGAATTGGTGTGAAGATTAAATGAGATGTTGACTGAAAGCACCTGGCATGTTTTGAGCGTTCAGTAATTGGTACCTGGGATGATTCTCTTCCTGTGTGGCAGTGAGTAGGGCCAGCATTGCAAATGCAGGGCCTATGGCCACGGGATACCCAGACTCAGGGGAGTGACATTTGTAGTAAAGCTGAGTTGTGTGTTTAAAGATCTTTAAAGATCGTTTTAAGGGGCAGGGGGGAAAACACTCATTAGCCCAGCTCTGTGAGCCTGGGCAAGTCACTTAGCCTTAGTAACCTCATTAAAGAAACATCTATGGAGTCCCTGCCTGCTAGCTCCAGGGCATTGGGTCATCTGTGATAGGGAAATCAAACTAATCCCCACTTTCACCCTAGGGCTGACCTGGGGATCAAATGAGATAACGTCTGTGAGAAAACTTGGTAAACTTCAAGCACTATCTAAATGTACTGCTGTGGACCCGAAGTGGAGAGAACATTTACTCTGTCCCATTCATGAGGTTCAAATACAAACTCTTCATTCCTCAGCAGAGAGCAAACACATTCTGTTTGACTTTGGCATTGAAAGAAAAGTAAATAGTACCTTTTCAGTTGCTTTGCTTCCTCTCTTCTCCCTTCAAAACAAAGCCAGGCCCTGTAAGTGCTTCCTGCTGAGTTTATAAAGAAATGCTGGATTCCATGCCTAACCCCAGCTCACAGAGCCTTAGAGGAAGGGAGAAAGTGAGGTGATCAGAACAAGATATTCAAAGACCCCTAAACTGGTTCTTAATTAGGAGATTGTTTTTTTTTTTTTTTTCTCTCAAGTTCTTCTGTGCCTGGTAAGAACTCATAAGAATTCATTCTCTTCAGCCATAGAATTCCAGGAGAAACACAGGTGAGAACTCATGAACATCACTGCTGCATTTGTCAGGTATTACCTTGAGGATGAGGAGGAAGGGGCAGCAGTGGCCTGTGACTGGCCTAGGAAGCTTGGCCTAGCAGCCTGATTTGATGCTAACTTTCAGCATCACTGTGAGAAGTATCCCCAGTAAATCCAAAGTCCTATACCTTTTGTCCTTGAAATATCGATGGCTTCCCTTCTGTTGCCATTCTTTCAGCTTTCTTTCCTTCAATTTCACCAGTCAGTCCTCCATGTCTAGCTACTGCCTGGTGATGGGAATTAAGGCTCTTTCCATTTCAGACAACGTTGACTTTTCCTATGCAAGTCCCTAACAAACTCAGGGCTCTCTCAAATCTTTATCTGCTAGCTCCCTTTTGAAGGCCTTTTTTTCTCCTGTTTCCATTCTCATCACCTTCAGGACTGTTTGTACCTTACCTCCCATGAGACCGTTTGTAATGATTGAGTTCCACAACTCTTTTCCCTCATCTGGCCTCTAGAATAATAGTATTTTCCATATTGCTCTTTGGCCTTTAATGATTTTCTGTTCTTTATTCATTCATTAACAATTTGCCTTTGTACCAGGCATGTTATTGGGTACTGAGGAGTCAATGATGAATGAAACAAACATGGCCTCTCACCAGGAGGAATTTACCATTTAATAATAAGGAGAGAGATTAAAAAAAAAAAGAACAAAGAAATAAATAAGCAACGTAATACATATAAAGAGGATGCATTTTATTCTGAAAACAATGAAAGTGATTCAAAAGCAATGAAAGTTATTTACAAGACTAAGTCACTGTAGAGGGCTTAAATTTTTTTAACAGATTTATTAAGGTATATCTGACATACAATAAACTGCACATATTTAAAAGACATAATTTAACAAGTTTTGACATACGTACATGTACCTATAAAACCCATTACAATGCAGTAAGTATATTTATCACTCCTCTGAAAGTTTCACTGAGCTCCCTCCTTCCCCTAGTTCCTGACCCAGACAATAGCTAATCTGCCACAGTACTGATTAGTCAAATTTTCCACAATTTTATGTAAGTAATTTATATATTTAATTGGTACTACTGTACAACTCATGGTATTTTTTCTCATGTGGCTTCTTGCACTTAGCATATTTGTTTTGGGATTCATCTGTGTTGTATCAATATTTCATGCTTTTTCTGCTGAATAGCACTGCATTGTGACAGAACAGCTTGTTTATACCTTGACCAACAGGTCCCTTGATGGACCTTTGAATTTTTTCCACCTTTGGGCTACTATATGTTTCTATGAACCTTTGAATACAAATATTTATATGGGCATATGTTTTCATTTCTGTCAGGTAGACAAGTAGGAGTGGAATTTCCCAGTCACATGGTAAATTTGTTTAATTTTCTGAGAAACCACCGTATCTCTTTGACCTCAGGCTCATCATTCTGCCCATGCTACATGTAGACTAATGCAGACATAAAGAAGGGGAAGAAGACAAATATTTAACAGCTAACATTTATTACACATTTATTACATGCCAGGCATTGTGCTAAGAGTTTTCAGTGCCTTATTACCTACTCCCGTCAGTGAACCCTCTGAGATAGGTACTGTGATTACCCTCATTGGTAGATGAAACAAATGAGATTTGGAAATTAAATAACTTGCCCCAGGTCTCTCATATACTAACAAAGAAGTCAGAACTCAAATCTTTGCTCTTCTAACCACAGTGTAAGACTGAGCCAGTGAGCCACAAAGTCAAGATATTGGTGGACAGATGAAGAGGGAAGTGGGAGTGGGGGTAGGTGTGAGGGTGGGGGAGGCGAGGCAGGGAGGACAGTATTCTGCACACACAAGGGAAAAGAGGGATTCTGGCCAGCTAAAATGTTGGTTTCATTTTGTTTTAACTGTTAGTCTAAGAATCTAAGTACAATATAATGTACATGATACATTTTGAAATCATTTCATAGGTTTTTTCCAGAACTCTCTAGAAATAATTTGTTTGCTAATCCAAATATGTAATTATTTTTTACATGTGTTTCTGTTTTACTTGGCTTTGCTTATAGTTCTTTAGAGAGCCTCTTCCACCAAACCCAATAAACGGGAGTTGACTGTATGAGGAATCCTGAGACTCTAATATTTGGAAGCAGAATGACATAGTAAAAAGAACATGAGTTCAGGAGTAAGAGAAGTTTGGGTTGAACAGTCAGGTTTCTACTTTCCAGTAGAAAAGCTATTGAAACCTTATTTTCCTCATCTGTAGATTAGAGACAGTGATGTCTTTTTAAAAGTTGTTTTGAGGATTCAAGGAGATTACAAGTCAAAGCCTTATGTTCTGGGTAAGCATCAGTTCCTAGATCCTTTTTCCACTTCACTGATTTTTTTTTTTTTTTTCTTTAAAGGTCTAACACCTTTTCATCCTGGCTTAGAATCTCAAGTCCTTCCTGGCTGAGATTGGCAGTCCATCCCAAACTTTATACAATATTGTATATGTTCATACATTACATTTTGGTGGGGATATGTCCCTGGCTTCTATCAGATTTAAAAAAAAATCATAAACAACTCAGAGCCACCATAAAACTGCCTATTCACTCATACATTCAATAATATTTATTGAATACCCACCATGGGCCAAGAATTTGGCAGATAAATTCTGTCCTTACCTGCCTGTAAGGTATTAATAGCTTAGCGTAATGAATTAGCGACTGAAGTGTTTTGTGAATATGTGTGCTGCCACCCCACAATGATGTGGGTTGCACATCAGAGAGAAAGCTTGGTGCAAGAAGAAAGCAGCAGGAGAGTCCTAGGCAACCAGGGTGGAGACAAAAACCAGACATGTGAGCAGGGAAGACTCTGGGGTCAAGGAGATAAACCTTCCTGACTCGGCTCAGCTGCTCCATTGCTGTGGACAACAAGCAGTTGTGCCCTGGACGCAGTGCAGGTGGGCAAGGGGCAGCAGGAAATGCCTTTGAGCTTCCCTCACCCTGGGAGGTCCCTCAGAACTCTGCCTGGAGGGGCTCTCCTTTCTAATCCTCTCAAAGGTGCTGTGTGGACAGCCAGCCCAGTGTGTTGCTGCCACACAGTACAGAATTTTCCTTTAGTAGTTTAGCTGTTAAATCTTAAAGTAAATCAACTCTAGTTCTGGGGAAAAAAAGTGCTATTTGCTCAATTGACCTTGTAGAGGACGTGACAGAGATAGCAGCTGGGTCACTGTGTCAATGGTGCTCTCAAACAAAGAAGGTGTGTCTTTCAGCCTCACGCCTTCCAGGTAGTTAGCAGGGTGAGTTGCAGAGATCCCAGCTGGAGAGGAGTTGGGTATTATGAGGCTCAATTGCCTAGATTTTGTAAATAAAAAAGCTGCAGCTGAGGGAAATGGTGACTTCTCTAAGGTTTCAAGGTCTTATCTTAAGCAGGGCCTGCAGAGAGTAACTGAAGCTGCCAGGCAGTAAGTGCTTGGTTGATGAGCCACTTTCTAGATGGTTCATTCTAATCCTCTGAGCACGTAACAATGGAAAGCCCCCAAAGCAGCCCCCACATGCGCTGGTTTTGCCCTTGGTTACTAACTCCACCTGCCCTACTATATCTGGGGCCCAGAATTATGTTTGCTTATTTATTTATTTATTTGAGTTGTGCATTTTACTCTTTTATTTTTCTTGGCTCTGAGCTTGTATTTGTTCTTGGTGCTCCTTTTATGCACACTGCAGGCAGCCATGTGTTTAAATTAAGGACTAAATATAACTGCTGCTATTGCCAGAAGCACCATTCATGTCAGCCCCTTTTCACGGTATAAACTCCACTCAGGGGACAGGCACCAATGCTACTTTTGTGAGCAGTTGCTTTTAAAGGAAAACCGTCATTGAAAACACAAATGAATAGTTTTAGGAAGAAGTCAGTTCTTATCACAGGCTGCACTTGCGTTTTATGTGCCAAAAGCCCTGGCCACCACTGGAAGGTGGAAGGGCCAGGAGGGAGCAAACCTTTGGCCCCTCTTTTCCATTTAACAGGGAGGCTGCCATTCCTACCCTAATCTCACCCTTTCCATAGTTAGTATGTAACTGAGAGGTATTCAGGGACCCCAAACTATTAGGGAATGTACCCTCTAAAGGGATCCAGCTGTTTAGGCACACAAAGGCAAATTAGTGTGCATAGAGAGAGAATAAAATATATTTCTAAAAGTAGTTTCCCAATAAAATCCCCCCAATTATCCATGACCTTGTGGGCAAACTCCTAGCCAAACACAGTTGGTCCAAAGTGGGACCAGCTAAGACAACCTTTTGGGAAGGTGGGGGAAGTGGGAGGGCAGCAAGAAAAGGATGAAGAAGGTCTGGAACAAGAGGAGCAAAAGGAAATGCAAAATAAAGATAATGGCTGCCATTGTGTTTGCCAAGGATAGTCTTTCCACATGTCTTTTATCTATGCATTTCTTTAGAGTGTTTCTACATATTTCTTCTCCCTAAGTCTCCCTCCAAGTCCCCCAGAGTCTGTGGGTATAAGACAAAGCCAAGAAGCAAGAGCCTACCTGCCTTCCATGTTGTAGTTCACCTGGTTGCTCAACTCTGGTCCTGGTTCCCAGTAACTCCCCTGTTCATGGAGTCCATTCATGGCACACTGGTTAGGGACCTATAATCCAAGATGGCTTCATGTAAGTGGAGGCAGGAAAATGGCACCTCCCCTAATGCTGGGGCTCTTTGAAGAGAATCAGAAAGTGTCTACAACATTGTCACATTCATCTGAAGTGTCTCTGGAGAAGTATTGCTGGTGGCTTTCTGACCCATGGTTCTCAGGAAATTGCTACCACTGTCCAGGTTTCCCAAAGCAAGTTTACAACCTCATCCCCTCCCTGAAGTGCTCCCTAACTCTCCTGTCAATTACGCCCTCTCCTACCTGTAAGAATTACTGTGCTGATTAAAAGTTGATTGTATGGAGTCTCACTGGTGGCGCAAGGGGTTAAGTCTCAGCACTTTGAAGCTATCTGCAGTCACTGAAGCATGAGTTCCATCTCCAGCCAGGGAGTTAACCCACATGGCACAGCAGACCTCTCCTGCCTCGCCTGCTGCTCCCCTCAGCAGTGTGTTTCAGTCCATCTGCCTGTTCTGCTCATCGCTCTCTCTCTGTGAATCCTCTCACCCCCACCCCACCCCTTCCCTGAATCTCTGGCCTACACCTAGCTCTTGCATGCATGCATAAATAAATAAATCTCTTTTTAAAAGTTGCTTATATGACTTGTAATTATTTTGTGGTTTTAATCTTGTTAACATGAGAATGAAAACTCCTCAGAATCTGAGTCTTTATCTTCTATTTACCTTTTCTCATTACCTGACTCAGTGCAGAGAAACATGACGTGCGTGCCAATTTCTCACTTTCTGGAGAACATAGAAGAGTCAAGTTAACATATTCCTTCTCTGAATATTAGAATCTATGTCTGGAGAGATGGTGAATTACGGTGAAGAAGAGGTAGCCCAGGATGACAGCAGGCTCTTTATACAAATACACTTAGTGAGAGAGGAAAGAGGACACTCGCTCAGCCAGCTGAATCAACCTAGGAGCAATGAGATCATGGAACTGGAAACCACATGGCTTTCACATCTTCAAAGTGGATCTGAAATCAGATCCTTTACCATTTCTTCCAGATTGAACCATAAGGTCAGAGAGTCGCTCCCTCAATAGAATACTATATACAGCGGTGTCATTTCCCCAACGAGTCCTTTTTTTATCACCCTCCCTTCTTCCTAGCAACGATTGAACACCCATTATACTCAAAACTCTGGGTTAGCAAAGAAGACCAAATGTTCCTCTTGTGCTCAACAGAGCTTACTGTCTAGGAAGACTTCTCCGCAGCTCCATAGAAGGACTAGGAAACGACCATTGGATAAGATGGCTGGGCTGCTATTGGGGGCTATTGGGGACTGTCAAAAGACTAATCTGGATGATTAGAAGCAAGGATTTGGGCAGAGTAAGAAAGCAGATTAAGAAGATGAGAGAGAGAAAAGAAAGTTCTGTTATTTGTGGTTTTTGAGCTCGTATCTACCCTAAGAAGGAGGCAACTAGAGAAGGTAAGTGAGAAGTGAGAATGTACTAGAAAAGGAACACAAGGGCCAACAAATATGATCCCATCAGAAAAGGAGGGAATGTTTGTGGTGGGGCAGTAGCATGGACCTCGCTTTGTAGGCTTCTCAATAAGGATGATTTCTGATCTCACCATGCCATAGACGCAGAATGAGCAAGTTTTCTATGTGATTGGCTGGACATGAAGTCTGTTCTTCAAAAGGGCTTCTTCATATTCATATTCCCTGTCCATATATACAAGGAAGGGAATAGTTCTTGGTCTTTGCCCTCAGTTCTCCGTTTACAGGGTCACTGTCATGCTTTCAGGACATTGAATGAGCACAGTGTCCAACACCATTCATTAGAAGAACATTCTGGTCAGTGCATCTAAAGTCACCCAGTGGCTTATTGGTGGGGTTGATGGTTGGAAGTGGAAAGTCCAGTTTTGACTCCTCTACAGCTGACAGCGGATCTGAGGGGGCTGAAGGGTGGTGTCTACGTGGTACAGCCTTGTGGATGAGGAGGTGGGGCTGGCTGTGAGCCTAAGATGGGTCTTGTGATTTTCAGTGGTTCATTGTTAGAACTGGAATTACAGGGTTCCTGTTGGTGTGGGGTCTACATGTTAGAAACCTGGACTTACTGGATCACCAAGTGGGATTGAGTGTGGGTATGTCCAGATCGAATACTCTGCCCAAGGAAACAGAATGGAATCTTACCTCTGCAGCCTCATTCAGACACATGATCATTACCTGCATCTGCCCTATGAATAGGCAGTAACAGCTGCAACAGTAAATCGGGATGAAAATGCTCAGTTTGTATTTTAACCGACTCAATTTGCTCATGAGTGGGTGGTTTTTGATGTCCTACAACCCATGTACAAGGAGGTAATGTGTCATGTGTTGCCCAGGACTGGACCACAAATGCTAATCTTACTCCATACACTTGTTCCCCAGAAAAGACAGGCTAGACTCCATACCCTTGAAGTTTTTGCAGAACCTCTTCCTCATCTTGTTCAATAGCACATGGACACCAATTATGGGCCAGACTGGAAGACACAACAAAGCCCCTGTCCTCTTGGAATTTAAATTCTAGTAGGACAAAAAAAAAAAAATCAAGAAACAAGGAAAACAACGTGCACAGTGTCACACAGTGAAGAGAACTATTAAAAAAAAAAATGGAGCAGGGGAACGGGAGAGAGCATGTGCCTGTAGGTCTTTACTTCACACTTCATCACTAAAGTTGCCTGCTCTCGGCAGGCTGACACCCCCATGGGCTCAGCACAGACTCCCTTGAAGGACAAAGTAGGTGCATGTCAATGTCTCTCACCAGAAATGCTGCCCAACTGTCCTCCCCCTTATCTCATCTCCCTACCTTGGTGTTGTCATGGAAGGCATCTCCATGGTTCAGAGGTCACTCCTCCCACTGGGACTGTTTCCTTCCTAGAGTACACTCTTTCTTTGAGGCTCTGTGAGTAGTATTTTCTCATATTCTTTATCTGAATATACCTATTTCATTTCTCTTTTTTTTTTGTTTAGTAGTTTATTCCTTTATAGATTCCATTTTAAATTGAGATGATTTTCCTCAGTACTTATAAATACTATTCCATTGTCTTCTAGTGTCTCTTGCAACTATTGAGAAGCCTTTGTTACTAATTGTCCTTCACATAATTTGTCTTTCTCTCTTACATTGTTCCTTATGCTCCCTCCCAACCACGCTCCCTTTCTCTCTCACTTTTTCTTTGACTTTTTTAAAAAAATGTGTATTTATGTGCTCTGTAGTTTCACTGTAAGTTGTGTTGTTGTCTATTTATTTTTCTCTGTCCTGCCAGGGACTAATATCTCCATATCTTCAAATAGGAATTCTCACTCATTCATCCAAAATTTAAACTCCAGTGAAATGTTGGCACTGCTTTTCTATATTCTGTTTCTTCTATCTCTCTTTTCTCTTTGGTTTTATAGTAGGTAATCTGTGCATATCTGTTTTACAAATACAGATGACAATGGTCTATTTTATGACCCATATATTCTTTCTTCCATTGTGCTAATTTGCAGTTAAACTATATGTTGCATTTTTTTAGTGTTTTTTTTTCCTATTTATTAAACTGTATTAGCACTTATTAAGGTAAATGTCATGGGGAAGAATCAGGTACAAGGGTGTGGGGTGAGCAGGTATCAGTGGAAGAATTCACCAGAGATGCACGGGGTTAAGCATCGCACTATGAAGCAGCCGCAGCCACTACACATAAGTTCAGTGCCCTGCCAGGAAGGTGACCCACATGGTGCAGCAGACCTCTCTTGTCTTGCCCGTTGCTCCCCTCAGCAGTGTATTTCAGTCAATTTGCCAATTCTGTTCCTCACTCTGTCTCTGGTGGATCCTCGCACCCACCCCACCTCTGTCCTCTACCCCAGTCCTTGTATGCATAAATAAATTAATCTTTAAAAAAAGAAGAAAGAGTTCACCAGAGACAGAGTAAAGAACAAGTGCATTTATTGAAATACACTGCTAAAAGACAAGAACTCTATAATAAGTAGGTGAGATAAGAGACGTCTGCTGCACTGAATATTGTCTTTGAATCTTAATGACATTTATTTGTTTTTAGAAAACATTTTTGAATTTTTTTCCTTTTTAAAAAACAGTGCCTTGGGGCCTCCCTGCTGGTGCAATGGGTTAAGCAACACACTATGAGGCAGACCGCAGCCACTGCAGAATGAGTTCAATCCCCAGCCAGGGAGGGGACCCACATGGCACAGCAGACCTCTCCTGCCTCGCTCACTGATCCCCTCAGAAGTATACTTCAGTTCATCTGCCTGTTCTGTTCCTTGCTCTGTCTCTGGTGAATCCTGTCACGCCCATGGCTCTGTCCTGTACTCCAGTTCTTGTATTCATAAATAAATAAATCTTTGAACAAATATAAAAATAGTGCCTTGTCTTTCTTGTTTTGTTTTTTCTTTTTTTTTTTTTTTGCCTTTTGGAGGAGGCATCATTTCAAATATATTTCTTCTATAGTCTTTCAAACCGCCATTCTATCAAGTCTAATTTTCTGTTTGGTCTTTTCATTCTTGGAAATGGTGGATAGTTTCCTTATGACTTTCATCATTTTTAAATTTGTGCTCCACTAGAATTGTATGTGTGCTAAGGTCTCTTGTAAGGTGGACTTTGAGAGCATCCTTCTAGGCTAGGATGACTATTCTGTGGGTATCACTGGCTGAGATTTTCACATTAATACTTGAATTTAGGATTTATGAGACCACTAAAGTAAAACTTGAATCCCTCGACTGTGCAAGATACCAGCCTAGAGTTCCTATTTTTAATGGGAAAACTTTATTTTCCAATCCAGAGTCCAGACAGAAAGAGAAACAACTTCTTGCCATACCTTTGTACTGATAGGTGGAGTTTTCTAGTCTTTTCATGGAGGAGCCAGCTCTATCTAGGTCTCAGCTTAATATAGAACTTTCAGTTCCCGGTTTCATTTCTATCCGACTCAAACCCTTGTTGAGGGACCACAGACAATGTACCTCCCATACTGCTTTCATACTGCTTCCGAGATTCTATGTGTGGTCCCAGAACATCACTACCAGCAGCAACTTGCAGTAAATTGGAAATAAACTCCAGGCCTATCAAGTCAGATTCTTTTATCTTAACACTATCCCAGGTGATTCATGCGCATGTCTTAGTTTGAGAAGTACTGCTCTCGATCACTGTTACATAAATGTTCATTCTTCCAACCTCTCCCCTTGAGTAGGTCCAATATCAGCTCATGTGTTTTGTTTTTCTTTCTTTTTTAGCTTTCTTCTGCACTTTTGGAAACTGAGAATTGCATTTTTTTTTTCCTTGGGAGCTCATCTATCCTTTTAAAAACATTTTTGTTAAAACCTTTAGTCTGCCATATTGCCAAGCCTGGGAGGCCAGTCTACTCATTCTCCACAGTCCTGATTTAAGTATTTAGCAGTTACTATGCCAGCCCTACCTTCTTGCTTTATGAATTGCATACTTCAGTCCATCTGCCTGTTCTGTTCCTTGCTCTACAACTATCTGTAGTTGATGTATTCAAATGCTGATGGTTTAGGTAGGAACTTTCTTTTGAAAGTTACATAGTTAATAAATACACAGTTTTTATTTAGCTCTTCTCTTTGCAGAATGATTTCCTTTTTCACTAGGAATGTTTTCACCCACAACATCTTCTCGGTCTACCATATATTTTTTACAAATATGTGTGGTTCAAGCCTAGGCCCCCTCTTTTGCACACAAAATTTCTGTAGCAAGATAGGAGAAATCAGCTGTGCTCGCAGTTACAGACACTGAACAATACAGCAGGGGCCAGTTTATCAGTGGACACCTTTCAGAGCCCCGGCTAAATGGTTGGTCATCTCCACCGATGCCCAGTTTGCCTACTTGTAGAGTTCCTGGCTCTTCAAAGCTGCAGTAGAAGCAGCTCTCTTCAGATTCATTCCATAAGCATGAACTGTGCACCCACTCATGGCACTGGCGTGTCCTGAACGTGAGGGTCACTGAAGGCAGGGAGGAATAGCTCCTGACAGTAGAAGATTGTTACCACATCCTGGTGAGGCATCCATATCCCAAAGGATGAGAAGGAAAATCCTGAGATGTCAGGTAAGCAAATACCTGCTCAAGAGGCAGAGACTGTACCAAATGGGTACAGAATTGCTGAGGGAGTATCAGTAAAGACAAGGATCTCCATAGCATGGGCAGGATGACATCATTCTTTTATTTCTTTAAATCACTACTACATTCTAAACCCCTGCCTGCTTCTGCTTGGAGGTAAATCACCCTCTTTTGTTTCAGAGAAGGAAAGAGTCTGTCTTCTCCCAGGCTGGGAAATCCATCATCCCAACCATGGAGACCTTGACTTTTGACACCATTCGGGGAACTCTGGTACAAAAACATAGCTTCCCTGCATGAACTGAGGAGGCATTTATGTTTTCTTTTCACCTCCTGTAGGGCACATCTGGCCCACTGTCTCCGACCATTGTTTGCAGAATTTTAATCCAAATGTGTACATTGTTTTTTGAGTGGTAAAAGACTGAGCCAACAATAACCTGAGGTCTTGATCTGCTTCTTTCAACTGGAGGGCAGGGTAATGAAATGAAGTTCCCTTCTAGCCAGTCTCCAATGCTTTGTTTCCTGGGAAGCCAGGATCTTTGCTTTCAAACCTTTGCTCAAGCCTAGAATCTCTTGGCACATTCCTTTCCAAATTCTACCCGTTCTAGATGCCCTTTAACTGGGTGACTTTGTATCTACACTGGGTCTTTGATGTGTCTATTGTATATTCTGTTGTTAAGAATTGCTTTTTTCTTTCTAGCTTATCTCCCTAAATATATTTTAAGCCCTTTGAGGGCAGAGAGCTTATAGTACATGGCACATGGCAGGCACAGAGTAAGTTATCACAAGCATCAAGAAAGTCTGTTGATTCTACATTCAAATTATTATTAGTTATGTGCAAGTTACTCACAGGCTACAAAGAAGCATTTTTATTTGATGTGTAAGTTCTTTTAGAAATCATAAAAGCAAGGAGCTAAGAAGAGGGCTGTCTTGTTCGTAAGGATTATAGGAAACAAGTCAGACTTTTCCGCTATGGGGAAAGGCTCAAAGTTATACAAAATGAGCCAGGTGAAATGCCTCACTAATACTTACCTAAATACAGTGTTTCCTTCCACCTGCCACCAATACTTCCTACCACCTTCTCGTTCATTTAGGATAATAGAATGCCCCATGCAACATCCTTATTTTATATATTTGGAAGCCCTAAATTAGATGCATACACATATAATTATTATGTCGTCCTGACTGATACTTTTCTCATTATGAAGTCAGCTTCATTTTACATTATTGCCACTTACCATTACGTGGGTGTCATTTTGCATGTGTGTCTTATTCCACTTTTTGCCTTATTTTCAATGTATATCTTTGTATTTATAGTGTATCTCCTGTATACAAACATGTGCTTTATCCCTCGTGACAATCTCTGCCTTTTCGTTGGCATGTTTAGTCTATTAATATTTAATAAAATTATTATAGTTGGATTGAGGACTACCATTTATCTGCTGGTATTCTGTTGGTATATCCACTTTTGTTCCTCTGTATCTCCTTATAATTTATCTGTTGGTTTTTAGTTATGCCACTTTACATTAGTTTTTGATGGTTATTCTAGGAATTAAATGCTAGGAATTAAAATACTTAAAAGCTAAGTTTCATTGTCTTCTGTCTTCTACATTTGTTCCACTTTGCATCAACTAGAAAATCTTTGTGCCTGTATAGCCCCTTTACTCACCCATTCATGTTACCGTTGTCATACCTCTGCATACTATGCACATATCTATATCCCTCTAAGCATATTACAAAACATTGTTTTAACTTTCGCTTGAAACACACATATCATGAAAAAATTAAAGGAAAAAGTATTTTATGTCTGCCCAAACTTTTACCATTTCTAATGCCCTAATGCCTTTTTGAAAATTCAAGATGCTATAACTTTTCCATCATTCTAAAGAACTTTTAAATATATGTAGCATTTTTTATAGTTCAGATATTGTTTACTGACTATAGAATTCTGATTCTGTAGTTGTGGGGTTTTTTTAAATACTTACAAAGTATATCATTCCACTGCTTTCTGACTTCTGTTTTTTCTGATGAAACATCAGCGATAATTCTCTGTTGCCTTCCTTTGTTATGCTTTGTTACTCTAACTGCTTTCACAATTGTTGATTTGTCTTTGGCTTTTAATAATTAAACCAAGCTGTAACCTAGATATGATTTTCTCTGTATACATCAAATTTGAAATTCATTAAATTTCTTGAATCTATAAATTATTGCCTTTAATCAAACTTGGGAAATGTTCAGTCATTATATCTTCAGCTGTCTTTTTCAGGCACATTTTCACCCTTCCTTACTTCTGGGATTCCAATCACTCATGCAGTAGACCTTTTAATATTTTGCCACAATTTTCTGAGTTTCTATTCTTTGTTTTATTTTCATTTTTCTCTTTTATGATTGGGGAATTTCTACTCATCAGTTTTTAAGTTCACTCACTCTTTCATTTAATGTGCTGTTAATTATATCCAGTGAATTTTTTTTAAATCTAGAGATTGTATATTATAATTCTAAGATTTCTCTTGGTTCTTTTTAAGAGTTTCCCTTTCTCTGCTAAGATATCCTATTTGTTCATCTGTTATGGATACAATATTATCCCTCAAGCATAGTTACAATAGATGCTCTAAAATCCACTTGGGCTAGTTCTAAAGTCTAATCTCTGAGTTGTTCATCATTGATTACTTTTTAAAAGTGCCATATTTCCCTGATTTTTCATATAACATAAATTTTAAATTATGATTAAATTTTTATGATTATGCATCATTGTGAATGATGCATTATAGTGAGTCTGGATTCTTTCTGTTATTCCTCCCCAAAGAGGTTTTTTTTTGTTTGTTTGGCTTTTGCTAGGAGGCAATTAACTTAACTGATTTCAAATTCCAAACTCTGTTTACTTTTTAGTGGAAAAAAAGCTGAAACCTATGTTCAATTCTTCTACGAATAGACTGTTTGGAATCTATCCCACCCATGGTAGGAGTTTAGGTAAAATTTAAATGTGGAATTTGGGACTCCCCTTTCTAGATCTCTTGTTTCTGGGTTTATTCTTCCTTCACTTTTGGCTATTGAGGTTGCATGAACTTATTAAAACTGTAGCTACTATCTGATTTTTAATTACCCCATGTGTAGGAATAGGATCTTGGGAGGAAAGTGCCCTTCCCTTCTTTCAAGTGTTGACTCTCCTCTAATTTCTGCCTGCTTTTAATCATTCTCCAATGCTTCCTTGTAGTTGTCTTTGATGTTTTTTATAGAGTTTATGGCTGTTATCTGAAGGAAGATTAGTTTGAGAGGAGTTAATGCATTACACTTCATTACCTGAAGCAAAACCAACTGCTTCATTTTAGAAAGAAGGAAATTGAAGTAAAAAGGGTGCTAGACTAAGTTGGAGAAATGCATGTGTCTGTGTGAAGTCTGAGAATAGACCCAGGCTGTGGATCACCATACTAGTTCTGTTAAGGTGTTCTTCAGGTACCATGGAAACCACATCTCAGGACATGGGTCCTTAATGCACAGAAGAGCATCCTCTTGGATATGGGGCAGCCTTCAAGGTGACTTTTAATGGAGCTCATGGGTCATGAACCACTTATATATGGAAGCCAGAATAAGAATAATAACATATTTTTTGCAAGACATAGTGCTAAATGTTCCATAGACATGAACTCATTTAACCTTCCCCTAAAACCATTAAGTATTATTATTATCTCCATATGCAAATGAAGTAGAGAACTATAGATCAAATGATTTGCTTCTCAGTCAAACAGCTGAATATGTGTGAAAGAGGGACTAAAGTCTAGATCTGCCTGGCACAAAGGCCTCTTATAAGCAGGGGGTAGACATGGTTTTTACTTCTCCTTCCTATAGGGAAGGACAAACAAGTAGCATAGTTCATGGTCATTTAAATACATGCCCTGAATATATACCTTTCTAATTCCTTTGTCTCCTTCTTAGATAGGGAGACTGTCCAGGTCCAAGAGACTCCATTAGTGCCCAAAACCCAGAGGAAGGAAATGCCTGAATATATCAAAGACATGTTTTCATTTAAGGTTAAGAGGTCTGATTGCAGGCCTCATTGTTGCCAATTCCTGGTGTGATTTTGGGGAAATCACTGCACTTCCACTTCTTCATCAACAAGCCCAAGTGAACTCTGAGGTCTACTTAATTACTTACCAGTCTAATTCCAAGATTTATTCTTGATGGCCAGGAACCAGAAAAAATATTTTTTGACAGAATGCTGCATGTGGACCATGAATTGAACAGTATCTGTGTCAATGTCTTTGGCATCTTTTCTGATAACTAAACTCAAATAATAAAACCAGGATCTCTTTTCTTAACATGGTGCTCTTCGATCTCTGATTCCATTCAAAGTCTCCATCCCCCCACCCTGCTTCCATCCTTTCCAACCTGTGTGATCAGCCTATCAGCACCATTTAGGAATGCCGTGATCCTGACAGGGTCACTTTTTGCTTCTAGGCCTCTAATTTCTATAGAGGAAGCAAATGCAAGTGTATACAATAATCATCTGTCTTTGTGACCATTGGGGTTGAGCGTTTAACCTTTACACCTGCAGAAAAAAAATCTCCCTGCCTAATCTATTAAGAGTGGGAGAAAGTGGGTTTACAATTGCACCATTTCCCAAGGAACACAGTTTCCATGCTTGCATTTCAGCCACTATATTGAGGTCCAATCACAGCACAGTACATTTGATATCAGACATGTTTGAAAAACTTGTCAATCTACATGTTTTCATTAAGTAAATTAAAGATTTAGTCACTCAATGAAATGGCTGCCTGCCACCAAAATCTTGTCAGTTTCTGGAATCTTACTAACCTACTGCTGCTGTCACTGACCTTGGGATTTTATTTTTTTTAATAATCCTGCTGGAAAAATTAGAAGGTGGTTTTGTGCAGAATCTGTGGAGTTGGACTTCCTGATCTTTCCAGAAATGACTTTAGTAGGAAGTTATGACCATAAACTAATTTTCCTTCTTCACTCCCTGGGTAACTTTGGGAAATGAATTTAACCTCTCAGTGGCCCAAGTGTGAATGATAGATGCCAAGGAATTGCTTCTCATAATTTTGTGACAATAAAACCCTTGAATTATTAGGAGAGTCTTAAAAACAAAGTGACCTTACAAGGATGACATTTCTGGTCACTGCTAAAACCACAGCGGTATTTAGTGGCGCTTTCTGGTCTGTCATAAATTTATGTCCTCAATTTACTCTGAGCCCGAACTCTCTAGCTCATTGTGGGATTTCTAAATCAGCCACAGACATCTTAGAGACTCTGTGCCAACGATGGCAAAGGCTAGCTTTTCACTCATGGAGGCCAAATGAGAAATGCTTTTTCTTATGACTTCTATTTGCCTTCTCTCTCGTCATATTTCTGCTTCCAAGGACGTATCCACAATTCCTGACCTAAACCTGATGGGGTTCAGAGTCACCAAACAAGGAAAGAAGCCTTTTACCTTAGTAACTTCCTTATCTAAAAGAGAAAAATATTCAAGCTTTAAGAATGAAGATTTAGGGGGCCTCCCTAGTGGTACAGCTGGTTGAGCGAAGCACTGTGAAGCATCCGCAGCACAGCAGTGTGAGTTCCATTCCTGACCAAGGAGGGGACCCACATGGCACAGCAGACCTCTCTTGCCTCGCCTGCTGCTCCCCTCAGCAGTGTGTTTCAGTCGATCTGCCTGTTCTGCTCCCCACTCTGTCTCTGGTGAGTCCTCTCACCACCCTGGTCTCTGGCCTGTACCCCAGTTTTTGACTGATAAGTAAATAAATTAAAAAAAAAAAAGAGGGCCTCCCTGGTGGCGCAGTGGGTTAAGCAACGCACTATGAAGCAAACCGCAGCCACTGCAGCATGAGTTCGATCCCTGCTGCCGGCCAGGGA